>CM063498.1:113710714-113743214 GCA_032207245.1 Pardosa pseudoannulata
GACAACAGTACTTTTCGCTGTGATATGAAGCTTATTTATATAAATGTTTTTTAGAATTGGATATATAGTTAAGAGAAGATAAACTTTACTCGCTTTGAATTTTGTTAACCCTAACTGATGAAGAATCCAATATGGATGCCTCTGTCCATTCCAGGTCCAACCGTTTCATAAGTTTGAGGACAGACGGACAGATAACAGCTATTATTATATAGGGTATGATAATATATGTTTGAAAATACTTGTAATAGGTAGAGATGCATTATACGCCCTTATTAGCACAATTTCCGAAATTGTCTTTTTTTTTCGCTAATTCAGCAAGATTTTTGTATGCATGTTTTTACTATTTGTTATTGTCAAATATGTTATGAATTAATTTATATTAATTTTATTTTTTATTTTATCAGAGTCACAAGTAAAAGGTTTTCCTTCAATTTGTTTGTTTTCTAAAAAAATATTATTACAAAAGAATTGTACAAATTCATTCAAACTTAACTAGACACATAATAGTTAAGTCTCACTACATATTTATTTTCAAGTTCAAAAATTGGAATTATTTATAATTAAGGATATTTATGAATCTAGGATTACAGGGATAGAGGGAGCAATAGAGGAATAGAGGGAATATTGGAAAAGAGGGAACTGAAAGGGCTTCCCCCTAGAAACTGTCCGATGTGCAAAGACAAGGAGATTTTAAATGACATCTATTTTAGAGTACTCCTAGGGTGTTTCCATATTGTGGTCGATATATGTTACAGGTGACTTCCACGTCATAATGACCTTATATATCGCAAGAAAGGTGATTTTATAGTACCAAAAGTTTAATCTCTGGCGACTTCTGATATCATTATGACACAAAAGTCAACTGTCACATATCTAGACTGCAATATGGTAGCAACTCTAACTTCTAGATTCCACACAAAGAGCGGTTATGAGATAATTTAAAATAATATTTTAAATTAATAATTTAATTAATTGTGGCCGAGATATGTTACAAGCAACTTCCATGTCATAATGACCTCAGATGTCACCAGAAAGTAGAATGTTACCAAAATTTTCATCTCTGGTGACTTCTGATATCATTATGACTCAAAATCAACTGTCACATATCTCGACTGCAATAAAGCACTTTTTTGCAACGTCACGAACAACTACAAAGCCCTTTCCAATAATTTTCATGCTTACAGCAGTCAATAGACAAGCAATAAACTCCCCTTCCATTTGAAACTAAAGCCAGAATTGTCATAAGTTTACTAAGTGCCCGACTGCTTGAAATAGCCTTATATGGTACCATCTGTAAATTCTTAAGTCCATGCGAAGAACGGTTATGAGATAATTTAAAATAATATTTTAAATTGATAATGTAATTAATTGTGGTTCGAGATATGTTACAGGCGACTTACACGTCTAAATGACCTCAGATGTAGCCAGAAAAGGGATTTTATGGTACCAAAATTTTCCTGTCTAGCGACTTCTGATATCATTATGATGAAAATATCAGCTAACACATATCTCGACGGCAATATGGTAGCATATGTAACTTCTACAGTCCAAGAGAAGAGCTTTTATGAGATAATTTAAAATAAAATTGATAGCTAAAATAATAATTTAAAATTTAATAATATAATTTAATAACAATATAATTTAATTTAAATTGATAATTTAAAAATATTTTAATATTTAATCTCAGTATAATGCTAAAAATCATATTTCATTGTGCTTTAAGTATTATAAAATTCTAAGCATTCATTTTGTTTTTAGATAAAAATACTCTGTAAAAACTATGTAAAATACTTTGTTAAACATACTCTGTAAACCACCAATAATTAACGAAAAAGTCCCCAATAGGAGGAACATTCAATTTATGTACCTAAAAATAACCATAGATAATTATTAAAGTTTAAATTATGAAATTTTCTCAGATAATTATTTAACTTCTTTTTATTTAAAATTACGGATACTAGAGAATTATAATTGCTAACTTTAGACATTTTAACTCTAGTACATTCTTTTACATACACAAATTTGGTTGGATATTAAATTAGTTTAGAATAATTTGTTTATGTTTTGACAATTATTTATAATGAGTAAAACTGTCATACATTATCACTGATAAATAACACCACTTGAAGATTTTATTCAAAAGCAATGGTTTAGCCGAGCTCCTGTTGCTATCCTAACTAGAAAACTTAAAAGCACTAAGCTAATGACTAATCAAAAATATAAATACACAGAATTCTGTTCCGGTAAAATACATGAGAATTTAATACATGAGGTGGAAGCTTTAGTAATGAAATGAAAAATATTTTATCTAGCAGCTGCTACTAATTGAGGTATTAGCAAAATTACCGCCTATTAAATATCCTGGTCAATTCTTCATAATGATGATATTCACATTCCAAACAAAAGACCGTGCTAGCAATTTCGCTTTTATTAGTATCATAGTTTCAAGTGCAGCGTTAGTTGAAAATAACACATGAATGTAAATTAAATATTCTGCTGAAATATCAAAGGGATTAAATGCAGAATTGATTTTTTTATTTATAAAAATTTAGTCACTGAATTTAAATTAAGCTACCTCTCATTTAAACTGTAATATAAAACAAGATTGGAATATGATTGAATATTTCTATTGAAGTTTATTTTATAAATTTCTCTTAATTAGAATATTCTTGTATAATGTTTATTTAAAAGAGAATAATTTATAAAATGCATATTACTTCACTCTTTAAAATCATCTTAAAATTTATTATTATACGCTTATGAAATTATGAAAATAAAACAAATAAAGAACGTATAAATTTACTAAAACAGCGTGAAAAAAATTCTACTTTTCAGAGAATTTCAATGATGTTTTAGTTTGATATATACATATATATATATATATATATATAATTCTACTTTATAAAACAATAATAAAGATTTTTATAGTGTTAGACATTTATTGTGAAATGCATTTTAATACTGACGTGCTAAATTATATTTGGGTAATTCGAAAAAAAAGGAATATATTTAATCCATTTCATTATATAAAAAATCACATGAATAATGAATATTTAGCATATTAATATAATAATACCCACAAAACGTCTGGACTTTAGTCTCGGTTTGCAAAATTAGTGACATCCTGCAGTTTTTTACACTTTTGTGAGCTATTTAAGTTAAGATAAAATAAATGGTTTAAATGTGTTAAGTTTGGCAGTTTATCTCAGCGATGTAACAGAAAAGTGTGTGAAATTTCTTCATATATATATATATGATTTGAATCCGCAGCTTAAGATGCAATTAATTCTTGACAATAAAATTATTGGTAGTATGATAGGCAAAATGTGTATTTAATTAAATGTGAACAATGCAATACCTCCTATCATGGATAATCCGTTCATGTGGTAACATTTTTTCTGGTATGGTCGACTACTGTCAGGTTTGGTTTTTGGTATGGTTTGGAGTGCTACGGTCTACATTTTTGCATAACGAGTGCTAATGAGACCGGGACCTACCGCTTAATCCCGATTCCGAGAAACTACGAGCATCCATGCCACACTTTGATTCGAACCCACAAACTCCATTACCGAAGGCCAGCACCCTAACCAATCGGTCATCGTTCGGCAGACTACTCTCAGGAAGAATTCTTTTTGTTTTTTTCTCCCTTTTGATTCGTTGATTTTTTTAATTTGACCAATTGAACTTTCTGTGGTTTCATTGACCACTTTAAGATCATTTACATGGCTTCTCTATCATCCTGAGTTTCTACACTCTCATGGGTAAATGTATACAACAGTTTGCTTTCCCAATACAAGATATAACGAGAGAGACTTTTAACGAATGAATCTACATTTTCTTTGTGATTTTTTTTCAATTCACCTAAGAAATTGTTTTTACTATCTTCTAGATATTTTTTTTCTTTTGAAGCCAAATAACCACCTTCTTTAGAGTGATATTCGCTTTCTTCGTACTGGTTAGTACTGATAGATGTAGCAGTATCAGAAAATATTTCTTCCATATTGTTGTGGTGATACATAAAAGCAAAAACTTATTGTTTCTTTGAAGGTGTCCAGTTCTATAAAATCTCACCACTAGGCATGTTTTCAAGCAGCCAAATCACTCTTATAGTTTCCATTATAATGTGAAATATATATGATAAAATATATATAGAAAAATTCTATTAGCACTTCAAAATGAGAAATTTTTCTAGTTTTAGGTAAAAGTAATTAATGTGTGTATCTCCTTCAAATGTGGTATATTTTTATATAACTCTGACTCGGGGTCGAATACTCAATGCCATATTATGACAGTATTATTTTTGCCAAAACCCATCTATTGGTGACCCGAAGAAGCTCTTGTCAGTCGAACACTAACAACGTATTACATTCGTTATCCATTGTCATATCTGGAACTTAATGTGAATTTTATCGTTATGTTTCTAGATTTAATTGATCAAGTTTTTTTTTGGTAACTCTTCAGTGTTTTTTTGGGGATATGCTATTAAAAACCTCGAGAGTTCCCCGTTTTGAGTGTTATTGAAGAATGCTTACGATATATAAATAACCTCATTTTTGGAAAAAAATAAAACAACTTATTTTATATTTACTTTGAATTAACCAGGGCTTCGAACCGTAATTTTTTTGTTCCGGTTTCCGTTCCGGTTTAACTAAAAAATTAATATCGGTTCAGTTCCGGTTTTCGCTCCACCAAAAATAACTGTTTTCTTTTCAGTTCCAAATGAATAATTTCATTTTATGTATATTCTTATTTGTACAAAAAATGTAATTCTATCAAAATTTAGAATATTTTATTCTTTTTTTAATTGGTACAAACAGCAGGTACGATAAGAGCGGCGAGCATTGGCATTGTTATCCATTATCAAAATCGCATTTGACAACTAGGTTCATGATTACCCACATTCGTCGTTTGACTCTCACATCGTGCACTTGGCCTTGCAATAATTATGTAAAAAATATATTATTTATTTAACATATGAAAATTGCCTCTAATTATTAATATATCTTCTAACGTGGTTTCACTGAGATTACTTTTGTTGTCTCGGAGAATAAATTTCAACACTAACTTGTGTAGCTGGAGCTGCCAAAACCACCATTGCAATCTTATACAAGTGCGGATATGTAATTATAAAGTTGACGTTAAATTAGAAAATATTGATAAGTTGGTAACAGTAACAAAATGACTGAAAGATATATCGAACAGAAATAAACCGATATTTTTTTCGGTTCAGTTCCGGTTTTCGTTCCGACCAAAATAACGGTTTTTTCCGGTTTTCGGTTTTCGGTTCAGTTCCGGTTCGAAGCCCTGGAATTAACTTTCTGCCTTTTTATTTAAAAATGACTGAATGAAGGGTGTGGAAAATTTTGGCACTAAAGATAACATTTATAACAAAGTGTACAACAGTAATAAAAGGTTAATATAAGTTATTGCTACTTTTGTAAAATTATAAATTTTTAATTTTTTTTAGTTTAATTTATTTTTAGTTTCCAACAAAAGGTTAGAAAATGATGATTTATCGATTTTCTCAATCATGATACCGATTACTTACGTATTTTTAAGGATTACAACCATTGCATTTGAAACATTTAATCTGTAAAAAGTATTATTTCTGTATATTATTTTTAAGTATATATGGGGCTAAAATTCTGATCAAGTCACACTAATTATATTAATAAAATATATGATTAAATAGTAGTAACCTCTCTTAAGTGATCCAAACTATTTTTTGTACTGTATCGTTTTGCAGATTTTACAGACACTTTTCATTCCGTCAAATTTAATCCCTCCCTCTCTAAAGCAGAAAAGGCGAAAACTTAAAACGTTATTTCCTAACTACATTCTGTCAGCCCATCAGCGAGAACGAAATACTTTTGAAGCCGACCAAACCACCTGCGAAACTTTGCGGTGTTCATTTATTGCAAAGCTTTGATCGGATATGTACAGAGGGAGCAGGTGGAGCTATCTAAACGACAGGTGGGTTACGAAATTCCACCTAATACCATTCTAGCATGGAGACTGGGAAAATATGCGTTGCAGTTTTCTCTGGGATTCCATTATCTTGATTATTCTTTCACATTTATGAGGTTGGAAAAAGATCATTTTATAAAGATATAGCACCAGCACGGCGGGTGAGGCACGGAAGAAAATTGTCCCATCGTGCGATCATGCGTGATGCTCGTTGCAAAAATAATATAGCTATTGAAAAAATGATTTTATAACTCAATGAGTATATGGTTCAGAAATATATGATTATGTCTCTAAAATACATCGGGTTTGAAATTACAGGACTTCAAGTTTTTTGTTGCTTTATTTTATTTTTCTTGAAAGTAGTAAATTCCAATTCTAGCACAGCAGATGAGACTTGAAACGGATAATATTAAGGGATTCAAAGAGAAAAAATGATGTCTTAATATATATTAAAATTGAAATAAACTACATTTATAAGTTATTACATTTATTCCAAAGTTGGTACCTCCAGTTGTCGCTTTTTATTATTTTTATCCTAAGTAACAAGTGCTTTCAATGGAATTTCCAATAATTGAGTAGTTTTTAGCCCTCACAGGACACGTTTTAACATTCTACCCTTTTAAAGTCATCAGGGAAAAACTGAGAAAGCTTTACACCAGATCTAACATTCTTCTCCCGTCGATACCCAAGAGAACAGTCATGATTTTTTGTTAAATATCCGGAGAAACTGAATTCAATGCATTTTTTCCTGTTTTTACAGACTATTAAAAAACGTTTATCCTAAAAGCGAAAAGCAATAGCATGTAATTTTACAAACTTTTATCGTTTCCAATTAATTTTAATAATAATCTCCGATTAATGCAGTTTAAATCAAGATAAATAATCATATTTAATAATAAGATATATTTAATACTTCTTCCGTTGCATTCTGAATATTTCAACTATTTTAACTCACATATTTGCTGTCGACGTACAGTCTCCAATTTGCCATCTTGGGAAATGGAACGTGTATATAACTCTGTTTAGATTTACTTGTCTATTTACTATAAAAAAGAACGTTTCTCCGTGGAAAGTTTGTACTTTTGATATCATGGGAATAAAATAAAAATATTAAAATAATCTTCTTTGCTGATGAAATATTTCTGGTATTTTTAGTATTTTATTTTTTTTAATTAATCTACACGTTAATTTGAATACACAGCATGAAATTATTTCATCGTTATCGATTATGGAAATCTATCCAGATTTTACTTATTGCTTGTTTAAATTAATACATGGATGTAATATAATTACAAATGACATGCACATACGGTTGCAAAAACTTTTGTTATTAAATAGATCATAAACTCTCAGCTATAGAACGACTCCTCTTTACAGACAAGCTAAAGAATTTTGTAAACTTTTTTATTTTAATATTATGATGTACTCTTGTGGTATTTATTCCAATGCCTCCTGGACAAGCCAAGCACGTGGGCCACACGAATTAGAGAGAAGGGAGCATCTTTCATTTTGTTGGTTTGGTTGATTTGGTTTATCAACACCGCAAGGATGAAATAGCGTTTTAAATCAAGAGAGTGTTCGTCTTTAAAACTAGGGTCCAAGCAGAAGATTACCAGATTTGTTCTGCAACCCCCCACAGATAATGTTTAAGAACTTCCAAAATATTGTGACCAAGAACATATTTTACGTTCCCAGTTATCTTTAATGAACACGGCGTATCTCAGGCCAGGTCGAGACCCCGTTCTTCAACCCTCCTTTTATGAAAGAAATGACTTTGTCAACTGAGCTGCCATGGCTCTGGAGTACTGCAATATGTACTAACAAACACTCATAAAAGTTACACAATAAAAAATATTCCCCCTTCTACAAGTTAAATGTACCTCCAAGCTGTAAAATGTGTCATGTGTTAAATTCTCTATAGAATACTAAAAGTTAAAGCAAAATTTAAAAGGGATTAAATTTATTTACATAACTTTGACCCAAGGATCACCGCTCTAAACGGTTGAAAGAATGTCAACCAGTTTTAAATTGTTCTATAGAAAAGTGTAATTTCAAATGGCAAATAATATGAAAGAGAATAGGAAATATTAATTTTATTTCAATGTTAAGGATATTTTAACACAGATGTTCCAGTTAGAATTTTTTCAAATTATTTAAAAGTTAAAAAATTCTAATTCTGGAATACATTATTCCAGACAAATAAACTAGAAGAAAAATTGAATAATCAGAATTCAAAATTAAATTTATTTACATAACTTTGACTCAAGGATCACCGCTCTAAACGGTTGAAAGAATGTCAACCAGTTTTAAATTGTTCTATAGAAAAGTGTAATTTCAAATGGCAAATAATATGAAAGAGAATACGAAATATAAATTTTATTCCAATGCTAAGGATATTTTAACACAGATGTTCCAGTTAGAATTTTTTCAAATTATTTAAAATTTAAAAAAATTCTAATACTGGAATACATTATTCCAGACAAATAAACTAGAAGAAAAATTGAATAATCAGAATTCAAAATTCTTACTCTGTAATTAAAAAAAGTAAAGTGGTTTTTTAGTTTTTTTAAAAGTTTTGAGAATTTTCAAAGTCTGAAAAATATTTCTTATTTTCAATTAAACTAGTTTTCTCTTTATTTTTAAAGACTGAGTACCTTCACACCTGTTTTTGACAGCCAAATTAGAATCATATTCCGTTAAAAGTATTACTTAAAATCTGAAAAAAATTAAATTTTAATCTTTAGAATTTTTTTATTATATTGATTTGAACTAAATATAAATGTACTATGCAACAACAACATTTACAACTTGTACTCAATTTAAATTGTTTCTTTACGAAAGAGGTTAATCAATATATTATTAGGTTTATCGTTGAGGAATTAGAGTTGTCCGTAAATATTGAAATATAGACCTTTCTATCCTCATATAGCTTATGTTAGCCGAAAGTATATTAACTGCCTTATTTTTACCAAGCTATCTGACAGAAGATAGTAAATAAAGCTGAAATTATCGGACGATTAATATAAAAACATTGCCAAACTCTCTCGTTTAATCATATATTAAGAAAGATAAGTTGTAATATATATCCACAAAACAGAGCTCTACATTTTAAGAGATAATTATGTTATGATAATATATTAACTGCGTATCACGAGATGTTAACCTTAAAAATTTCCACAGTTAATATACTTGTGAATATATAAAATGAAACTTTACCCTATCGTTAACAAAAACTAATTCAAGATATATATGGATTTGAAAATAAAAGCACTTAAGGATATTCTATGGATTTCAGGACAACATAATTATCTATAATGCTGTTTCAAAATATAATTAAATTTTAATAAAGTTATCAACACTTCCTGTTTATCCATTAATGCATATAAATGGATTACAATATATTCTAGTGCAATGAATTGTATGACATTTATACATGGCAAATATGGTATATGAATAAATTGCAGTTGGTATCCTCCTAAACTTAAAAATATAAAAGGAAGAACTGAATATCGCAAACAATAATCTTACATTAAACACAATAAAGAGGTGGAAATAGCAGAAGCCACTGAGTGAAGAAATAACAACAGAAAAGTTATAGACATGATTCCTTTCATACTTTTAGTCCGATAAGTTGAATATTTATGTTCTACAAGGTTAGTTTAGAGCTTAAATGTCTCTTCTTTAGAAGATGAAGAGCCGTCATCTATTGTCTAAGAGCATTCCCAAACTACGCTAATCGGATTTCACTCGGGAAATCATGCCTACCAGCCTTCAATGTCTTCACTTCCAATGTATTCTATTTCAGATCAGAGCACTTTATGTTCGCTTTAATGTATCTCAATATGAAATATATAATTTTTATTCATTGCTAACAATTACCAGCAAGTACATACCAAATTATAAATGCTTTTTTAGTAACCAAACCAAAGCACTACCATATTAGTACTGATCATGTAGTACTTAAGAAAATGAACTTTAGAAAACTCGAAATTTTAGGTTACGTCTGTAGGTAATGTTTGGAAAACAATTACTTAGCAATCGGAATTATAGTTAGTCTTAGAAAATGAAATAAATCTATTTAATTTGTTTGCAGTTTTAAGTTTGATGTACTTTTTTCAAATGTGCTTTTACTATGAATTTCATGCAGTAAGATCTTTTATTCATTTCTACCACGTGCATCAATGTCTATATAAATTATATAGATAGAAAGTGTTTCAAAATATGGGTGAGTTAAACAGGCAACGTGATATGTAGAAATCAATGTTTTAAGATACTTAAGTAAAAACCTTCTACAGTTTAAGCCCAACTGTCTACAAAAGATAAAACTTAATTGACAGCTTAGAGACCCGATTCAAATCAAACGCATATCTTTCGTATCTCACCATGAGCCAAACCAAGTCAAACCGGAAACTAGTTTGCGGATGGAAGGTGAGATACAAAATATACTCTTTTGACTTGAATCGGGCCCCAGAGTTTTAAGGCGAGTAAATATCTATGAATGTAATAACTTCTGGCTACTGTTTTATGTTAACTGCTTTGTAAATAAAGTTCAGTCACTTACTCATAATCAATCCTTCCTCATTTTAAAATAATGGATTATTACTTCTATAAACTATAGGGAATATTTCGTACTTTTTATAATTTAACAGCACAGAATCAGTAAAGTCCATTTAATCAGTACGGAATTTTTAATATCATGCAGAGTTTAATGAAATTTTTATGTTTCTATGTGAAAATTTTCTAGGACATATTTCATCGAAACTGGAGTAAATTTAACGTTTTTAGTTTACTTCACTTTTTTCTAATTTTCTCTATCTCTTATAAATTTCTTCATATTAATGCAGAACTAAAAGAGAAGAATACCAAGCATTACATATTTTATGTATTTTAAATATCATTATTATCATAAAGATATTGCATGATGATATATAATATCACCAAATACATTCAAGATACATGTTTAAATTTGGATAAAGAACTAAAAGCACTGTTAGAGACTAAAATGATGTTTGAACTATAAAAATGGAAAGAATAGAAACAAGAATAATATTAATATTTGAATTCTATGAAGGAATAAAAAAGTATTAATATTTGAAATATATATATATATATTACAGTAAATTTAACGTTTTTAGTTTACATCACTTTTTTCTAATTTTCTCTATCTCTTATAAATTTCTTCATATTAATACAAAAATAAAGGTGAAGAATCCCAAACATTACATATTTTATGTATTTTAAATATCATTATTGTCATACATGTTTAAATTTGGATACAGAATTAAAAACACTGTTAGAGACTAAAATGATGTTTGAATTATAAAAATGGTAAGAATAGAAACGAGAATAATATTAATATTTGAATTCTAAGAAGAAATAAAAAAGTATTAATATTTGAAATATATATATCTTTCTATGAATAAGAGACATCTTAATATTGCAATACCTTTTCTTTCTCTTTCTAATCACTCAGTGTGCAACGTTTAAATCACTTTTATGAAAAAAAATCCTAAGTGTTATTAACTTAGCTTTTGAGTTCCCGGATAAAAGACACCAGTGTCATGCTGTTGAATAGAGAGAATTTGTCAAGGGATTACCCAGTTTCCAAGATTTGCTGAATTCAGAGAATTCAATCATAAGATGTGATTTAAGACGGGTATTTCAGTTTTTTCCTACTATACTGTCAATTCCAATATTATCTAAATTTTAATCATAGTGTTCAAAGAAGAATTCATGTGAAAAAGGAATGTTGAATAATTTTGTAATATTCAAGGTGAACAGGAAATTTACTGATAAAGTATTTTTATTTATTATAAATAAATGGAAAGAAATTAAGTTTGATTGTTCCAGTATTTTTAAATACTTCTTTCATGCAATTTGTACGATAAATAATTTTGTATCGATTAGTTTTTTTAAATTTTAAGTAATTTAAACCAGTGTTTCTCAACCTTTTAGTATTCACGGCCCAATTTTCAATCATAATTTTCATCGCGCCCCCCCCCCTCCCCACCGCGTACAATAAAAATGTATACAATAATAATGTATTTTGAGCATTATGGCGCTAAACCTGCACTACAACCTTAATTTTAAACTTTGCAAATTACCAAGAATACGGAAATTTATTGACATTTTGCAACACTGATACTCAGCATTGAAAAAACAATAATCCTATGCCTTTTTATTGCTCTTGCGTCCCGCCATGTCGGGCATTCTCACGGTTTCGCGAGAAGTTTCGATTTGTCTGGAATTTGTCTGGTCAGCTTAAAAGTTAAGTTAGGAGCGTGCGCAGATGTGAACAAATGTTTTCTCATAGGGAGAAGGAGAAAGTTCTATGACGCCAATTTCAATTCCAGACAATCTCATTCGAGTCGATCCTTCTTATCGCTATTGAATCTATTCTTAATGTGTATGTTATATATATTTTCGTGTAATTGCAATTCACGGTATTAAATATTCACGGCAGCAGACTTATGCAGAATCATGGATAAATTTTTAAGCGGGCGTAAGCGAGCATTAGACGATAGACAAGCATCAACAAGTACACAGACGAGCGTGGTTCCGAAAATAAAATCAAGAAAATATTCTCAAGAATACTTAAATTTTGGGTTCACTAGTACTGAAGTAAATGAAGAAGAAAGGCCCCTGTGTATCATTTGCTCAAAAATGTTGGCGGCAGACAGCATGAAACCTAATAAACTTAAACGACATTTGGAAACGCTTCATAGTGAGTACGTAAACAAACCCAGAGAATTCTTCGAATTAAAATTAAAATCATATGAAAAGCAAAAATCATTGTTTAAAAAAACTTTGTCTGTGAATGAAAAAGCTTTAATTGCCTCTTACAAACTTTCATATAAAATAGCCAGATGTAAAAAGCCTCACACCATTGGTGAAGAGCTTATTTTGCCAGCCGCAATTGAGATTGTAGAAATTATGTTTGGAGATAATTTTGCAAAACAATTGCAGTCTATACCTGTTTCAAATGATACTGTTGCCCGTCGAATTGCTGATATAGCTGAAGATGTAGAGTGTCAGCTTTTGTCGAAGTTGCGTGACAAATTGTTTTCAATACAACTCGATGAGGCAACAGATAGTAATAAAGATGCTCATTTCATTGCCTATGTTAGATTTTGTGATGATTTGTCAGTAGTAGAAGAATTACTTTTCTGCAAACCAATAGAACTCAAAGCAACAGCACTCGCATTATTTGCTATCTTAAATGATTTTATGAACGAGGCAAACATAGAATGGAAAAATTGCGTCGGAATATGCACCGATGGTGCTCGTTCTATGTCCGGAAGATTCCAAAGTATTCAAGCACTTGTGAAACAAAAATCGCCACAGTGCGTCTGGACACATTGCATGATCCACAGAGAAGCTTTGGCTTCCAAAGAAATGAGTCCTGGTTTGAATATTGTGTTAACTACGGTTGTAACCGTAGTAAATTATATAAAAATGAGACCCCTGAAATCAAGAATCTTTTCCGCACTTTGTAAAGACATGGGTGCAGTACATTCAGCGTTACTATTTTATTGCGAGGCAAGATGGTTATCACGAGGGAAATTTTTGCAACGTGTTTATGAATTAAAAGAAGAAATCGCCGTTTTCCTAGAAGAGGAAAACAGACCGGAAGCTGAGAATTTTCGCGATAGTTTATTTGTGATGAAATTGAGCTACATGGTCGACATATTCGAGAAATTAAATAACTTGAATCTTCATCTGCAAGGAGCAAATACACATATATTGGATACGAGTGATAAAGTTAATGCTTTTTGTAGGAAATTGGAATTGTGGAGCAGAAATTTAAAGCAAGAAAACTTAACAATGTTTGCAAATTTGAATGATTGTATTAAAACTTACAAGGCTGAAGAACAACATGTAAAAGTTGTTTTTGCAACCATTGAAAATCATTTAGCAATGCTAGCAAAGAATTTTAAAAAGTACTTTCTTGCTGACGACAAACTGATATCAAGTTACAAGTGGGTGAGGGATCCATTTCAAAATACTCCCGAAGGACTCTCAATTGAAGAGGAAGAAACCTTCATAGACTTCACGGCAAGCGGCGAAACCAAAAGACAATTTAGTAATAAATCACTCTTTGAATTTTGGGCAGGAGTGGATGATGAGTTTTCTGCACTAAAAACAAGGGCATTTCGCATTCTACTACCATTTTCAACATCTTACCTTTGTGAAACTGGATTTTCTGCGGTGGCTTCTTTGAAGACAAAATATAGATCTCAGCTAAATATAGAAAAAGAACTGAGAGTGTCTATTTCTAATATTAAACCCTCCTTCGAAAAACTTTGCTCTGAAAGACAGGCCCAAGGAAGTCACTAATAATTATTAAATTTGTTTTTAATTTAGTAAGTTGTTTTAATTTAATAAGTTAATTATTAAATATGTCGAAATGTATTTTGTTTTGTATGTGTGTGTGTGTTCTTTCCTTTCAGTCACTTAATCAATTTTTTTAAATAACATTTTCTCTTGGATATGCTCGCGCCCCCCCATTAGTGTGCTCGCGCCCCCCTAGGGGGGCGCGCCCCACAGGTTGAGAATCACTGATTTAAACAATTATAATATCCAATTTTCATCAAATCTCTGTGCATTCGACTCTTTTTAATTTTTCAAAGCAAATTTCAATTTATCTAAATTAAGAAGTAACGTAATACTCTTAATTTTACTTGAAATACAAATAATTTTATACATAAAATACAAATAACTTAATGCACAGTCTGTTTAAACTGTTACTGAAAATCCCTTTAAAAATATTGGGTATTTTCAATTGCTCAAGTTCAAGTAGAATCATGACATACACTTGATTAAGAGCAGAAAATATTTCTTTTCAAGAGCGTAAATATTTTTTCTAGACATATTAAGGATTAAGTTGTTAGATAAAATATTTAGAAAATGAATAGAAATTGTGACAATACTGTAACAAACAGTTAAAAGTTGTGTGAGAAGTATGAAGTTATGTTATGGATCTCTGATAATAAAGGTTTGCTGAAAGGAGGAAATTACAGATCTGTCTGAAAAATAAGTATTAATAAAAAAAACTTCAATAACACTAATTTATTTAAAAACATTCAAAACTTCGAATTCCCCTAAAATACAACTAGTTGGAGTAACTATTTTAGAATTTGAATTAGCAATAGGTTTCAATATTTTTGGACACAACTTCAAAGTAAGATGAAAAGAGTCTAGTAGTGAAAATTTGGTTTTAGATTTTAAAGTATCACCAGAAAAATGTTCCCGGAAATGAAATTTTATGCTTATTTTGTTGATTCATATTTATTTACAGTAACTAATCTGAAAAGATATTTATAAATATAATTATACAAATATTTTAATAATAAGTTTCAATATTTAAAATATGACTTCTTAATTATTCGACTACATATTTAATTAATTTTTCTTAGTTCTAAAAGTTCCAACTTGTAATTTACAGTTATTAATTAAAAAATAAAGAAATGGAATACCTTTAAAATATATCGTATAACAAATTCTTATTACTAATTACATGTCAGTCATTGCTCTGGTAATGGTACTCTAGAAAAAATACATGTAACCCGTTTCTTTATAAAAATTGCCGTTTATTTTAGGCTAGAAAATAGAAATAGTTGCATATTTTCGAAACTCGAAAAGAAAATGTTGTGCATTTATATCAATTTTAAAGAAGTAATCTTGAAAAAATATGCCTGCTTCAATATTATGTTGCTGAATATTTTATCGGATGCAAAAAGTATATTTTGAAACAATTTTTCTACTTTTTTGTTTCTTAAATTAAATTCATCGTTAAATCTTAATAAATGATATATTTTAGCATGATATAATTTAGCAGTACTGTATTTGATATAATGTACATTTTCGATAAAAAATTCTAGATTTTGCAGCAAATACTAATCGTTAGTTAAACAACCACTTCATATTCCTACTATTGAAAAAGACCACTTAAATTAATGGATTTCCTTATAAGATTATTACATTATATCTCTATTTTTACTTTGTAAGATGAGTTATAAAAATTCATCGAATCAATGAGTTATCGTTTACACATTATCTTCAAGTTTCAAAGTAGCGTTCATTTCTCATACTGCCTGAGTAGATATTATGTAATGTATTCTGTTATAGACCCGAATCATTAATATTCGATACAATCAGATTTTCTGTTACACATGATATGGTATAAACCGAAACTTTCTGTGATTACAGTACTTTGTTTGTTTTCTAGCATAACTTCAGTAAAAATTCAAAACTAAACTGTTAAAAGCTAAGACAAAGATATTCGCTTTAAGTAATAATTTTTTTATAATCTTAAAAAGCATCCTTTCCACTTTTTAGATAATCTTGTTATAAATGCTTGTGTGAAAGTCATTAACTTTGAGATCCAGTCTTGTCGATCTGTAGAATTAACAGTAATTTTATTACATTTGTTGTAATATGAAATGAAATATTTGAAAATTTTTGCAATAGGAATGTGAAAGTTTATTCTCAATTATATTTTATCGTGAGATGAAATTTTTCCCCAAACAAAAAACAGAACAATAGAAAAGGAAAAAAATATCCCGGCTATAATGCATAAAGGCTGGCAGTACCTTATCTATTTGACATCGACACATCTATACTATACTTTACAGAGTCTTTAGGTAGAATCCTACTGAAATGTGCATTTGTAGCCTTTTAAAATTAGCATAAAGAAGTAAATTCCAGTTTAATTAGGCTTCGAGGATGAAAGCTTTCATCCATTCATGCCCTGACGAAATTGATGTATTAAGATTAACCACTGGTGCATTAGAAAAGTAATCAAAGTGTTATACAGACATCTTAAACCTGATTTGAGGTTATCAAAGTTAAAACCTAATCAAAATATTCTATACATTTCTCTCGTAAGGAAGACTTTGCCTGAATTCTAAAGAAATTCAGGCAAAAGAAATTTGCCCCCCAAACAATATTTCTTAGTATGTACACTGGTTATTCATGAAAACTTTGCCAAAGAAATTTGCCTCAAAATACAATAATTTTAGTGTGTACATTGGTCATTCATGAAATGTTTTCTTACTTGAAAACAAAGAATTTTCTAAAATTCAGATATTAAACTTGTCTCCAGAACTATTTCCCCATAAACTTAAAGAGCTTTATATAACATCAAATTTGTAAAACAAATACCATCGAAATATTTTTCAGAACTTATAATAAAAAATATCCACTATGTACATTAGTAGATATGCCGCATATCAAACTACTTGTTAATGAAAAACAAGACTCAAATACTGAAAAAAGGGAGTTTACGAAAATATTCAATGATTTATATATGAATCAAAAAACTCTTTTAATTCACATCCGTTGCTTACAATGTCAGTTTTTTTTTCATATTTCGAGTAAAATAACTTTCGTTCAAAAAAAGATATCCAGTGAAAGCTCTTTCGTGATTAACCACACTGAACCTTTAGGGAAGAAGGGTTCTGTCACGTGCTTGCAGTCACGTCATGGAATCAAAACAAAAACGAGGAAGCCTGTCAAAAACTCCTACATTTCATGATAATCAAGAATCGAGGTAGTTTTTGTGAACATCGTAGATTCAGAAGTTGAATCTCACCACTAACTTTGAAAATGGAAAATAAAGAAATTGTATATGATCAATACTCTAAAGAAATAATTGAGCACAAAATCAATATATATAAATATTTTATATATTATATATATAATATATATATATATATATATATATATATATATATATTATATATATATATATATATATGTATATATATATATATATATATATATATATATATATATATATATATATACTATATATATAAATATATATATATATATATATAAATATAAATATATATATATATATATATATATATATATATTTATATATATATATATATATGTATATATATATATATATATATATATATATATATATAATATATATATATATATATATATATATATATGTATACATATATATATATGTATATATATACATATATATATATTATATTATACATATATATAATATATATATATATTAAAAATATATATACATATATGTATATATATATATATATATATATATATATATATATATTATATATATATATATATATGTATATATATATATATAATATATATATATATAATATATACATATGTATATATATATATAAATATATATATATATATATATATATATATATATATATATAATATATATATATATATATATATATATATATATATAAATATATATATATATATGTATATATATATATATATACATATATATATAATATATATATATATATATATATATATATATATATATATAATATATATATATATATATACATATATATATATATTTATATATATACATATATATACAATATATATATATATATATATATATATTTTATATATATATAAATATATAATATACTATATATTTATATTTTATATATATATATATATATAAATATTATATTATATATATAATATATATAATATATATATAATATATATATATATATATATTATATATATTATACATGTAAATATATTTAGTATATATATATATATATATATATTTTTTACAAATTGTAAATATATGTATATATAATATAAAAAATATATATAAAATGTAATATATACAAATATATATATGTAATTATACATATTCATATATTAAAATATATATATATATATACAATATATTTCAATTAATATTACTTATTAAACACTTTATCCTTTCTGGTCAATTTTTACAAGTTTTAAAAAAAAACATTTTTTACAATAATTAATGACTTATATAACAATATAAAGAAATAGAGTTTTCATAAATTATGAATTGAAGAATTTTTTAGTTTATAAATTTGGAACAGACATGCCTCTAAATGTTGATTGAGTAGTTTCTTTTGCATTTTATTCATCAATGATAAATTAATAAATCTTTCATAAAACTGTAGTTCTTCAGAAGTATCATCAACTTGCATGTTTATGGCTAGAATACCAATAAAATTAAACCTGGGACATGAAGCAGGTGACCGTTCACATCACTTTCAATAAAATTTCTAGCAGAAATTAAAATCTTCATCGATGTGAGCTCATACAAGTGTCATATGAAGAATTACCCAAAACATTGGAAGACTACTGTTGTGGGGTATTTGTTACGTTATTAGTATTTGTTGATAATGTCTTTGAAACGTCAACTGTTTCATCCATATCTAAAATGGTTTGAATTCGCAACCAAAATGGCGTATAACAAAATTTCGCGAACATAGAATGCGAAATAATCCTGACTTCCGGTAACAAAAGAAAAAACAGTTAGAATATAATATTAAATGATATAGACGATCTGCGTCACCTATTTAAATATTCTAATGCTAAATTTTCTCTTTCAATCTATGAAAAATACTGATAAATCAAAAGAAGAAATGGAGAAATATACATGCCCGTACACCGTACGGGCAAACCAGATGTGGCCAACTATTAGTATCCCGTACATCGTACGGGCAAGCCAGTTAAGGGTTTAAATACATCACATTTGAATAGTACGGTGAGTCAATAATTATCATGTGAGATTAATTATAGGTAAATAAAAACTTGTAAAGGTTATGAAAAAATTTACTATAACTCAAATATGGAATATTTTACTTCTAAAAGTAAATAATATTTACACAGATTTCGTAAGATTTAGCAATTGAGAAATATTCAGAACCTCAAAACTCATACACTAGCGTATTAAAACAAGATTTATTCATATCAATCAATCAATTGCATGAGCTTTCAAAAATCATAAACTACCTTTAACAGAAAATATCATTCTATCGTATCTAGTGAGCTTATAAAAAAGCATAAATTTAGATGTAATAGATTTTAAAATCTCTCAAAATCCCTATTTTTAAAGAGTTGAAAGATATTATTGATGTACAGATGTATTGATGTATGATTCTCAATATAATTGCGTATAAATGCTTTAAAAGATATAAATAAGTCAAAAAATTAAATTTTAAAGGCTTTAAAAACAAAACATAATTCAAAATGTGTTAAGGATATTATTTAAAAACACAAAACAACGTGGGATTACTATAAACTTTAAACGATAAATGTACGGCAACTATTATATTTAAAAAAATATATTCCATTTTAATGGATACAAGAAGAGCAAATCTGTGTGTGTATATAATAAAAATAATATTTCGAAGTGTGAAGAATCATTTAATTGTTAATATAAAATAATTCGTGTGGATTGTAAGAATATTTTATATATAAAGTGAATAGATCCTTTAGTGGAATTGGTTCACTGGAACTTTAGAACTTATATTTTCAAAAAAAAAATGTACGTTATCCTCGAGGAAATTCAAAATCTGTCGTAGAATGTGAAATTCAAAATGAAAACAAAGGCTTTTTGAGGTGGTAAAGCTGATTACAGAATCCCACGAAGCATAACAAGGCTTGTTGCCATCCATCACTTCTTATCTTCGGGTTGACAAGGGACGACGTTTTTATTTTGAATTAAAATAGCGATTCATCTTTCAGATGCAAGGGATTCGTTTTGAAGTGTGTTTCTTAATGTTTATGTGGAATGTTTACTAGGCAGATCTTTTTTTCTGGGGTATTATCAGAAGCTGAATCTTGAGATTATACATGCTAATGCGATATTTATATTTCTTTATGAAGCAGCGGGTTCTTTTAGCAACCGTAAAGATTTTGCATTTTTAGGGTAATAACATATCCATAAAATATCCTTTGAAGGTTTTTCTACGTTTTGAACATGGATTATAGACAAAAAATTATCCGCAAAGAATTCTCTTTTATATGAAAAGAGATTTAATAAAAATATTTTTAGTAATCCAACAATTTTTCAGCAATCTGTCCCACATATACGCAATCCATCTTATTCTCTGAAAAGAAGATTATGTAAGTCTTACAAAAATGTAAACATTAAAATAATTTTAATCAATAGTCAAAAAGGACAAACAACCTTTTATTTTCGGACTTTAAATATAAATTTTGTAAACATTATAGTTTTCTGAATGTTTAAAAATACTTTTCACAACTATTTTCGATAGCAATTTAAAATTAATATTTTATTTATTGGGTCAATATATTCGTTATACCAAAACGTTTTTATTCCATATTACATTTATTGCTTCTGACAATTACGCAATGAATTGGAGTCTTATATATTGTCCAAAGAATAACCTTGCATAGATTTATAAATCTTGATGTTTATTAGATGTTGCTCTTGCATTTTACTTTCTTACACGAGACATAATACTTATAATACTTAAATGGGTAGAATAGAAAAATACTACTATCAGCTACCTTCATATATTCTGAAACGTATATTATAGGAAATAAACACTAAGGTCTTGTTGTAAATACCCTTTAAATATTAGAAAAGAGTATCGACACATGAAAACATTTATCTGCAACACATCAATGCATTTTCTTAGGTATTGTTACACAAGTATTCAAAGTGTATCATGCTTTTCACGAAACTATCTGCAGTTTCATTTTAATCAAGCTTTTCTGTTATATAGTAATATTTCATTCAAAATGATCAACATCTTCTTATATGTTAAATAAAAGAAAATATTTCCTCTTAGAATTATTTTACAATCTCAATCTGCCAAACGTTTTGTTCATTATTTTATATTTGTTATATTTCAGATATTTTTTCTTTATCAATTGAGCAGAGCAGCTATTGTTAACTTGCAGACAGTCGACTTTTATCCGAGCATATAAGAAGGTATAATCTGTTAGCAAACCCTTACGATTATTACTAGATTTCAGAATGTACAACTTCAGTTTTTATAGTATACCGTTCTGGTTAGAATCTGGTTTGATCTACCTACCTCTAAATCAATTCCTTATTATATCCTGTAATTCATGTTATCCTGTAATTTTCACTTTTTTAAATTTAAATTCTTTTTAGGACATAAGTGTTGTAGTCCAGTAAGAGCTTGTAAAAAGTTTCCTTTGGAAGTTTTTATTTTCATAGTTTTCAGATCCAAAGTAAATACTGTTTCAAACATTTTTGAATATTTTAAAAATGTAAAAAGAAATTCGTGGTCATTTATTTTAATCAAGGTTATTTTTCAGTCTTATTCGGCTTTTGGGGTGAAATGCTAATTGTAAATTTATTTAAGTTCCAAAAAAACTAACATATTAATTATAACAAAGCTGATTTTCTAAATTAGAATAAAATACAATTTGAAGTTACATTTACGAAAAATATGCTCATTTCTAAATACAAAAAGACTGACATATGAAGACTGACTTAAAGATGACTGAAATTTTTAAAATGCATGTATTTTTTGCCCTTTTTTGATTCGACTATTTTGAACTACACTAGAAAGTCTCAACACAACATTTTAACAGTTAGCAGAAAGTAGCTAATCCATGGAACAATAAGGTTTTTTTTACATTTAATATATCTATATCTTTATAGAAACTGCTACGGGACATGTCTCGAACACAAAGGGTTTTATCGATATTTACCACATGGCTTTGAGTTCCGACAAAGTCTATCAAATCGAGATTTTTACCCATACTTGAGCACGCGACTCAGATTTGTGATTGTTCTAATTACTCAGCATTCTATTTTTATACAGATCTCGTCCTATCGCACCGTCTGCGTGACACTCTATTACTATGCATATTCCATTTAGTTCACGCTTATATCTTAAAATTATGCATATTGGAATTTAAAATAGAAACTAAATTAAAGGATGAGAATTTTACCTAAAACTTAAGTAATAATCATAAGAAATAAAAGTTTGTGGCTTTACAAAACTGTACGTAATGTTGTTATGCTTGGGATAAACTTCTATTTATTCAATGGCAGTTCAGAAACATTACGTCAGCAGTTATTAGACTGTAGACTGAACATAAAGTGGCGTGTTAACATTAAACGAGGGCGTGCTCAAATCAAAAAGAAAATAATTAAAAAAGATTAATGAATTTATTTAAAAATATGTAAAAGTACATTCAATAAAATTAATAGTTCGTAATACTTTTACATTTAGTAAAAACACATTGTAATATAAGCCACGGTAGCTCAGTCGACAATGGCAAGCCTCTCGTAATTGGTGGTTGCAGGGTCGGAGCCCATGCCGGCCTAAAATCTGCCGTGTCCGTTAAAGGTGATTGAGGCACGTAGAATATATTCGTGGTCACAATGTCCTCCAAGTTCTAAATCAGTACCTCTGGGGGTGGTAGGCCAAGATTATGGGTCTTCTGTTTGGTCCCTGCTTCAAATTGACGAAAACTCACTTGAACAAAGTCATTTTTTTACCCTTGTGGTTTTCGTTAAAAATGAAGACATACTCTTTTTTCCTTAACAAGTACAAGTAAAACCAATGATGCTTGCGGTTGTCAGACATTAGAAAAAAGAAAATGGATGTATGTACATGTAAATGTTTTTTTATATTGAATAAAATGATTGTTATGAATTACTGCACAATGATTTTTTTATTTTGTAACACTATTAATATTTGATGCGGTAACAGATGTAATCTCTAATTAACAATTAAATAGCTTGGATGACTGTAAAAAAATATAAATCATTCTCAAAGAAGTTTTATTGCTTTTAGAATATTATTTCATGGGTGATCTTCGAGACTTGACCTACCGTTAAAAATTAAATCATAATTCTATTAAATCTATTTATGGGTAGGACATTAACGATGTTTCTGTTGGTCCTCTTCAAATTGACGAAAAAATCATAGAACACTTGTCACTGACATCATGACTTTTTTTCCTCTTTTTTCCTTAACACGAGCAGCGTAAAGCTTAATCGTGCTTGGTTGGACCAAGAGGTATCAGAAAGAACAACAACATTATAATATATAAGAAAGAAAATGTATATCTATACTGTAAATGATTTTTATTATTATGCGTATATGACATTTATAAATGGGATGGTATGATTACTGCACAATGTTTTTAACTAATCATTTTAACAACACTGAATTAAAATAAAATTTGATAACTATTGGTGACATTTCCGAATTATATTTTGGTCATAAAATAGACAACAAAAAAGATATGACAGTTTTCCCTTTGTCAGTACAGATAATCAGTGTTGTCGACTGTCAATGAAGGTACTTAGTAAAATATGTAATCAGTGCATTAAGTTCTGGTAAAAACATTCAAAAGTTATTAATCAAATTGCAATAATATTCTATTTTGAAAGAAAATATTCAGATTACATTATTATTGTATGAAAAGAGAGAAACTCTATGACAATTATGGCTGAAACTTGAGCTTTAGGTACTGAAAGATTTAGAAGAAACGCTTTTTTAAGCATTTCTTTTTATATAAATTATCGTCAGACTAAACAAATTCCAGGCTATTGAAAATTCTGTAAAGAGTGGTTGGCTAATCTACTGTCTTGTTACATGAGGCTAGGACGTTCTACTGATGTACTTCGAGTGTATACCAACATCCATATCTGCAGCGGAAGTCAAACCTATGAATCCCGTACTTGAAGAGTAGCCCCTAACCCATTCAGTAAAGAGTGAATAATTTCAGTTTTGGTAGTACTACCGTCTACCTTTGGCCCCACAAGGATTAATATGACTGGTAACTAATACTTTAAGGCAATTTCGAATCCCTTCATACATTCATACAAATAGGTAATAGGAACCCACAACTTCTGGTACAGAAATGCAGACCTCCGCTTTCTCTTAAGCTATAGTTCAGCAAAAAAAGAAAAAAAAATCTTTCATAAATTAATAATTATTAAAAAATACTCTAGTAAAATTTTAGTTATTTAATTTTTTTTCTTTGTGATTAGAAGAATAACATAAATATATATATATATATATATATATATATATATATATATATATAATATATATATTAAAACATTTTACATGCGAGTCTATGTATATGAATGTTACACGTTAAAATATTTTCATAAAACAATACTAATGTACAATTAAATATCCTATATCTTTCATTATATATGTTATTCCTGTATCTTAGGTGTTACTCAAAATGAAAATGCTACATAGGCGAGAAAAAAATTTAAAATTAAATATAAAGTATAGTTTTTGCTTCTATTTTTGAATAGGAATATATTTATGCTTTTTAAAATTGAAAATTGAGAAGATGGTCTGTACTTAAGGTAAGATGGATGTACGTAAGATGGTCTGTCATTTAAATAGATATATTCATGTAATACCATAAAGCGAAAGATGTTATCAAGTTTGTTCTAATGAAAATAAATTTTCTTTAGCCATTATCTGACCTTTAAACAAAACTGTAATTTATTCATTTGCATTCATAACTTTGTAGTTTGTTAGGAATTCAGTGGTTTGTGAACTTTCTCCTAACCCTGAAATTATGAAACCCTAAATCAAGCTCATAACGTATAGTAATATTGCAAATACAGTCATTATAATAACGATTTATGTGTAAATGTTATATATTCTTGCATATAGTATAATGTATAGATATGATGGATCTCTAGTTATTTCTCTACAACTAAAATTAATAATAATAAGTAAATTAATAATAGTAAGTTAAAATGTAATTCTATTTTAGGTAGCATTTAAAAGCTATATATAATTAGTTCTATGTTATCCCAATGTACTTCTACTTCATTTAATTGGGTCTCCTTGATTCTGTAGTAAGTTTATAAGTAAAATAAAATTTCAAAAATACCTAAATTACTGTGTCATAAAATTTCTATGATTTTACTTATTAATCGATTAAAAATAAAAATTTATTATTTAACTTGTTTAAATGTATTAATAGATATTATAAATTTAATGTTTAATACATATGAAAGCTCTTAAATCAAGCCATACTAAGAAATATGAATCGAAAAGTACAAATAAAAATATTGTAATATATATATTTTGTTACGAAATAAAGATATTTTATTTTATCTTTTACAGCAAACGAAATACTTAAATAGAATTAAAAGCCATAAAATGTACTTTGTTAAATTTAAAAAATAGTCAAAGATCAGTTTCAATGACCTATCTACAAAATGCATAAAAGCACAAAATGTATATTAATATTTTAACGTTTTTATAAAATTATTACAATTTAAACATCATCGTTTAATTTCGTAAACCGCTTGTTAATTTGCCTATTTGGAAAGAGAAGATGTTTTAATTTAGAAGTGAACAAACACAAAAAGTGCATCTGGTGCATTCCATTTTTATTTTGAATTTTACAGAAATTAAAAGAAATTTCTTTTCAAATGTATAAACCTATTTCAAATTGTTAAAGTCAATGATATGTCAATAAAAATCTAATCTTTAATTACTTACAAGTTTCATTACCACATTTCTTACAAGTTTGCATTTTATTTTCAAGAGATAAATTGTTTTTTATTTGAATATATAAAGGATTTCCCGCTTCCAGTTATCTATACATACATAAATTTTCATTATTTTCTGTTTATATAATTTATAAAAATACCTTGGTATAGCAATAATTAGAATTTTCTTCACGTGTGCAGACAGACGTTTGAATGATAAAAATAATTAACACTACAAAAAAAAATCTATATAATCAATAACCAACGATTGAAAATAATCCAAAGTATTTTTTGCTAAAATAAAAACAAAATACAAGCTAAAACAATGTTTGAAAACTCACAAATGCAAAAAAAAATAAATAAAACAGAAAGCAAATATTTCGAAACATAAAAAATCTCCGAAATCGCAGATATTTTACATTTGTATATTATGATAATGATCTTTCAATATTTATAAAATTCAAACTTTTTATAAAATCCTAAGATAGTAAAAAAAACCCGAATATTTAATGTAAAAATAACAATGTAATACTCTACAACATTTACTGTTATCAATCAAATTGAATATGTAGTTTCATTTTTGTGGTTTCAAATATCTAGATTTTTTTCGGTATGTTTTTCTTAGTGTATTTCACGTCAAACCATTTTTTGGAGCACAAAACGGAAAATTTTCTGTCATGGTTGTCTTTTATATAAAACATGTTCTTTTCTTTTCCTTACACATAATCGCTTGAAACGGGAGACACGTAGGAAATATTAATATATTTCGAATGATGAATAGTTTAGCATTTGAAACTATAATTCTAGAAAAATGTCAAAAATTTAGAAATGTGGATACATTTTACCATGATTGTTATTTTGAATACACGTTGCACGTATAAAATATCTTTACATGACATTTATATAAATGTGGGCAATTTATACTTTAAACAACTCTTTTAAGTGGCTCTAAGTGATTTTAAGAATGTTGATCCTGATATTTGTGTATCATCTGTGATGATGAATTTAATACAATAAACTTCTTGATTTTTTAGTCAAATTTGAAAAATATATATTAGCATACTTGAGATGTATGCTATTACAACAGATTTTACATTTTTTTCTAATTTAAGTCTTAGTTCTTCACAAATGTTTGAAATTTTCATAAACTTATCTAAGTAAATATTTCTGAATGTTTTTTACATTGGACGATTTTAATAATGCTTCTGAAATTGCACATCCAATATAACATATATGTTATATGTCATTTCTATTATAATCAAAAAGCGGAAACAATTGTGTGCTACACCTCTAAGTAATAGTGCGTTTAAGTAAATGTAATTTACAATATGTGGCAGTCCATAAGCTTCCTGACGAATTCTGATGAGTAACCAATCACAGTAAGTCTTTATTGTGTATTTTTGTTACTTTTGCAATGCTAATCAACTCCTTTTAGTATTACATATATGAAGTAATTTTTGATATAAAATAAGAAGCAGTGCGATACGATATCTCAATAACATTGCAGAATTTATAAAAAAATAAATATGTATTGATACGACAAAAAATAAAATATTTTATAATAGAAATTACTTTACAGTACTAAGCAAGAACTTCTTTGATATGAGAAAATTACAGTGTTAAGACTAGTTTAAAATTTGAAAAAAATGACACATCCTTTTATTTCAGTCAAATTTTAATTACATTTATATAAACCATCAACGTTTTGAATCTTACATATTCTCTATTTTTAAGGATTATAATTTTAATTTAACTGAATTACAAATAATTTAGTGAAAGTAAAGAGGAAATGATGAATTATTATTTTATTTTCTAAATAATAGGCATGGAATTTGGGGGGATTTTTATCATCCGATTTTTTTTACATCAAAGAATATAAATCCTATCAGATATTACATAAACTTATTATTCTTACAGAGGACATATAGAGTTAAATTTATTGACATTTTGTTATGCAGCTCATATCTTTTATTACTGCCATGTAAACTATGTTAAAGCCCAAATTCTTGAGTTTTCATTTTTAAAATTAGAGGAATATACGGTTAAATTTTTGCCGTTTTATTTCAAATAATTATATAAGTTAGTAGATAATATATATTTTAATTTTCTATCTTTACAAATCTTACTAAAAAAATTATTTCAAAACTAAAAAAATTCTAAATAAATGTTTTGAAAGTATTTATTAATGATGAAAAGACGAATATTGTATTATAGAAAGTCTTTTAATCTTTTAAATCTTTAATCTTATTTTATTTAATAGTTATTTAGAATTATTTAGTTTTTAAATAATTTTTTTGTTTAGTAAGATTTGTAAAGATAGAAAATTAAAATTTAGATTTTCTACTAACTTATATATTTTTGAAATAAAAAGGTAAAAATTAATTGACCGGTCACGAGTTAACTCGTGTTTTTATGACTGAAAGTTGCTGACCGGCCAAGAGTAAACTCGTGATGCGTTTTTTATTTTGTTTCTAAATTTAAACTAGTCTTAACACTTTAATTTTTTCATATCATTCGAAGATATTAAATTGCAATACAAGTGTACATAATTTTCAGAAGCAGTTGGCATTAAATATAGAATGCAATTTTTATCCGAAACGTCACGAGTTAACTCATGTTTTTATGACTGAATGTTACTGACTGGCCAAGAGTAAAATCGTGATGCGTTTTCTTTTTCGCAGAGCTGTTGTTTTCTCTGTTGGAGAACATACAGTGCAAGTGTTGGTCAGTATAACACAAGCTGTTTCTCTTGCTTATGAGACCCGCCAAAACTTTTGTTGTAAAAAATATTTAATAATTAAAAAAATTTAAAAAAACGATGACGGAACGTAATGAAGAATCTTTCAATGAATTATACGCTGATGCTTTATCTGATTGTCAGAGTGATTATGAATCAAATTGTTGTATTAGCCGGGACAGGAGATAAATTATCAGTAAAACTGCCGGTCAACATATCCATCTCATTATATCTCATTATAAGATTCAAACCTCAAGAATTAGGGCTTTAACATTCTTAGATGGATGTTCTAAATGGTATGAGCTGCATAACAAAGTGTCAGTAAATTTAACTCTATATTTCCTCTGTAATAAAAGTAAATAGACGTAATAGTTGATAGGGTTTATATTCTTTGAGGAAGATAAAAAACGGATGATAAAAATCATCCTAAGTATTATGTCTATCACTTACAATATAAAATAAAAATTCAGCATTTCCATTTTACTTTCCCTAACTTATTTGTAATTTAGTTAAAGTATTTTTTTTATCCTAAGAATACCCACATGAAGAATACGTAAATGCAATACTTTGATTTATAGTACAAAGATGTTATTAAAATTTGACTGAAACACTGGAAATGTGTCAAATGTTACTAAATTTAAACTAGTCTTAACACTTTAATTTTTTTAATATCATACGAAGATATTAAATTGCAATAGAAGTGTGCATCATTTTCAGAAGCAGTTGGTATTAAATATAGAATGCAATTTTTATCCGAAACGTCACTATTCAGATTTCATATTGCAATCGTCACCTTTCAAGGCCTAGGATTGAATTCTGAAATATCCAATAAATCAATATCATTCATTTCATCTAAAAGGAAGTGTCAAGATTCAATATGTTTCACGTTTCCTCTATTTCTGAAGAAGAAAACTAAACTATAGAAAGCACAAGACTAAAAAAATGATCTACAATAAATCTTACTTTAAAAGTGCCAAACTAAAAACTTTGGCTGAATGTTTCTCTAAAATTATTGTATATTAAAAAAATGAAAAAATATTGAGGAAACTATTCTGCTTTACTAAATATAAAAAAAAAAATTAAACTTTATGATTATATTTTTTAAATTTATTTTTAAAGGTATTGCAGAATTATTTAAGGGAAATTGTCTTACTTATTATTAAATATATTTCTACTAGTTAACTTTTATATTTACCTGTTATATTTTAATTACGGGAAAATACATGGATTGAAGATATGTAATATGTGGCAGAATAGAAACTAAATTAGTTTTAAAACTTCAGTATTTATTTCTAATTTCAAAATGTTTTAATTTACGTAATCAAGATATGACATAAATATAAATTATAAACATGTCAGATTATGCTGGATTATTAAATTAAAATTTGTTTCCATTTCAATACAAACCGAATTTTCTATCTCAACACAATAACTTTTATCTCTCAACACAATTATTTTTATCTTAATTTTTCTTTATTGTCTCATATCTTCCTTTCGAGCATTCATGGTTAAATGTGTGAGCTTTAGGCTGCATTTATTCTGGGTTTATTAACTTTAAATTATTAATAAAATGTCAAGCTAATAATTAATAACATAATATAACGATACAATTTTCTGAAGGCTGAGGTAATTTGTATTTCACAAGGATGCTCCTTTCCTTGTTCTACATTCATCTTGTCTATATAACTCTATCCCAAAAATTCAAGAGATTTGTTTAGCTATATTATTCTCCTGTACCGAATATCAAAGGTGTCTCCACAAGGTTGCTTTTGCAAGTAAAGATACTTGTAACCACGATACTTTAAGTTACTTTTAAAAATATTTTCCACTCTATTTAAATCGCTTAGAAGAATAAAAATACATAATCAAGATGTGATTTAAATACAAATTATAAAAATGTCAGATTATGTTGGATCATTATATTAAAATTTAATTCCATTTCGATATAAACCAAATTTTTTTCTCTTACACAATATTTTTTTTTATCTCAACACAAATATTTTTATCTTTATCTTTTCTTTCTTGTTTCATCTCATCCTTTACAGCATCCATGGTTAAATATGAGTACTGTGTGAGCTTTAGACTGCATTAATTCTTGGTTTATTAACTTTAAATTATTAATAAAATGTCCAGCTAATAATTAATAACATAATAGAACGATATAGTTTTCTAAAGACAGAGGTAATTTGTATTTTACAAGAATATTCTTTTCCTTGTGCTACTGTAAGTTCATCTTTATAACTCTGTCCCAAGAATTCAAGAGATTTGTTTTGCTATATTATTCTCCTCTACCGAATACCAAAGGTGTCTCCACGAGTTTCCTTTACAAGTAAAGATACTTGTAACCAGGATACTTTAAGTTACTTTTAAGAACATTTTCCACTCTACTTAAATTGGTTAGAAGAATAAAATTACATAATCAAGATATGACATAAATACAAATTATAAACATGTCAGATTATGTTGGATCATTATATTAAAATTTGTTTCCATTTCGATATAAACCGAATTTTTTCTCTCACACAATATTTTTTTTATCTCAACATAATCATTTATATCTTTATCTTTTTTTTCTTGTTTCATCTCATCCTTTACAGCATCCATGGTTAAATATGAGCACTGTGTGAGCTTTAGGCTGCATTCATTCTTGGTTTATTAACTTTAAATTATTAATAAAATGTCAAGGAAATAATTAATAATATAATAGGACGATATAATTTTTTGAATACTGAGGTAATTTGTATTTTACAAGGATACTCCTTTCTTTGTGCTACAGTCAGCTCGTCTTTATAGCTCTATCCCAAGAATTCAAGAGATTAGTTTTGCTATATTATTCTAATCTACCGAATACCAAAGGTGTCTCTGCGAGGTTCCTTTACAAGTAAAGATATTTGTAACCACGATACTTTAAGTTACTTTTAAAAACATTTTCCACTCTATATAAATCAGTTAGAAAAATAAAAATACATAATCGAGATATGACAGAAATACAAATTATAAACATGTCAGATTATGTTGGATCTTTATATTAAAATTGGTTTCCATTTATATATAAACCAAATTTTCTTTCTCACACAATATTTTTTTATCTCAACACAATAATTTTTATCTTTATCTTTTTATTCTTGTTTCATCTCATCCTTTACAGCATTCATGGTTAAATCAGAATATTGTGTGAGCTTTAGACTGTATTCATTCTTGGTTTATTAACTTTAAATTATTAATAAAATGTCAAACTAATAACTATTAACATAATAGGACGATATAGTTTTCTAAAGACTGAGGTAACTTGTATTTTACAAGGATACTCCTTTCCTTGTGCTACAGTCAGCTCGTCTTTATAGCTCTATCCCAAGAATTCAAGAGATTTGTTTTGCTATATTATTCTCCTCTACCGAATACCAATGATGTCTCAGCGAAATTTCTTTACAAGTAAAGATACTTGAAACCATGATACTTTAAATTACTTTTCAAATTATTTTCGACTCAATGTGAATCGG
>CM063498.1:113748214-113788214 GCA_032207245.1 Pardosa pseudoannulata
CCCAGGTAAATATCTTATGGTAATGACTAAGCTTTTTTCGTGCTTATTGTAACTTCACGTCTAACTGCAAAAAAAACTAAAGCAATTCAGGCTACGAGTACAACAAAGTAAAATTTATTTAGATGCCTTAAGAGTTAAATTCTTATTCCAGGTTGCGCGCTTCAGGGATCTGTAAGTGAATTTTTAATGTTTGGTCGGTTTTAAAGTTACTTTTAAAGATTAACGGAGGAGTGAAAGCAAAACAATTTCTATGCAAGGACAGTTAAAAGACGCATTTTTAATCATTAAAGTGGGAATTAAAACTTAAACAGAGACACAAACCAAACCACGGCGTTTGAATTTTTAATACTTGCAACCGAAATGTAAAAGAATATTACTGATGGTTATTTAATCTTATCCTTTATTTACAGGTTTCGTGTAATTAAGGATTTCTTTGAATCATTAGTGTTTCAGTATTTGGGATAATTATATCTGGGTTTGCCTCTTCAATTCTTTTCAAACGACTAACATCTTGGTCAATTACAGGTTTTGAATCATTTGAATTCGATACTTATAGGCTAAGAAATACCCACTTTGATACCATATACTGAATATATATTATGTTTTTATTACTGAATTTTCTATTCGAACTGGATGGCTAAGAACGTGGCACGGTTTTACCACTCTTACTAAATTTTCTATTGATCTGAATGGCTTTAGGCTGGAGATAATTCTAACACACTAAATACAATTTCTACAGCAGGTATTGTAAAACAAACATTTTCGAACTACGTCTAAAAACATATACAAATTATGAAACAAATATAGAATATACATTAATTTCTTCATCCGAAAGACTTTGCCCATAGACATATTGATCAATCTACTTTCATTTAGAAAAACCATTTCATTTCATGAAAAAGAGAGAAAAATCTTAAGAGACATTCAATACTTCTGTGCAATATAAACATGTGCTTTCCACCGCAATAGGCAATACTATCTTACTCTTAATTATTCAAAATCAAACGTCCTTTCTCTTGAAATAGGTAGTAAACATTATTCGAAAATGCGAAAAAAAACTATTGTAAAGATTCAGAATCAGCTTGTAATAGCGTGTGGATCTTGTGCATGTCCAATCCAGATGTAAAATTGAAAATTGACCATAATAATATTAAATAAGACCTGAAGAATATCTCTCTATAATTGTAGAACAATGTGTTAGCAATTCTACATGTAGCGTGCTAAGTAAAATAAAAGGGTGAAGAGGTTCCGTTTAAATATTCGAATATGCAAGATACATTCATAACGGTACATAACGATACATAAAAGTAACTTTAGGTCTCGTAAATAGACAGAGATATTTAATATACCTTACATGCATTTCTACTAAAACAAATAAAAAATTAATGTTTTGATATACTTATATATATTATACTTATCAATAAAATAGCTGGTATTCGTACAAGAATGTGCAAATTTGTTGTGTTAAAAAATGAATCAATTTATTTTGGTGAGGTTGACATATAATAAAGCTTTCAGTAGCTTGAAAATAGAAAATCGCGTATTTATCAACGGAAAAAGGAATTCTAACCTGAAACCGTTGCTTTTTCGGCACGTACATGTTGACGAGTGAAAAGGACATTTCAGTTTTATATAATATTTATTTATATGTTATTTAGCCTTTATTATAATCATTCTCTCTGAATCAGCTCAAAAACAAATATTTTTAGGCATGCACAAATACAATTAGGATGCTGTAGTGAAGTTTCAAGATATTTCTTTAAAATATTGATGTGAAATAGTTATCCAGTTTTACAGAGACGACTGTGTAAATTAAGAGTTTATTACTTGATTCTCTTAAGAAATACGTAAGATTCTGAATCCGAATTTTAAAATATAGTTTTACACATTTTATAATTTGAAATGAAACTTATCCGGAATGCTGTATAATCATTTTTAGATGACTTAAATATTATCGATAAAAGTCATTTACTTTTAAAATGGCAAGAGTATGATTATTATTCAGTACCAAGATTAAATTACGCCTATATAAAAACAGATTATTTTCTATTTATATGTTAAAAATTTTCTGCACGTGTTAAAATCATTTTTATGTGTTCTTTAATAACTCTCTAGCTTATAAATGCCTTCTTTTGCAGGATATTAAAACATTTCGCTATATAAAATTATTTGAAATCAAAATTACATAAGTAGTTGTTATAATTTAACAACTTTCGTTTTTGATAATATATATATCAAGTGATGATTCAGATGTAAAAAAATGATGAATTTTAATTTTGTTGCTATAATTATCTATAAAACGTCTTAATTAATGTCTGTAATGTCTAAAATTTGTAATATCATTAATGAGAACAATACAACTACAGAAGATCAGAATTATTACCACATTTTAAACCTTTTATAAACTCCCAGTTTCATATTCGATAATTGAATTTAATTATATTAATTTAAATGTAGAGCTTACGATTCCTGCAGGAATTTGTTAGCTTTTATTCTTTAGAAATGCATTTTCTCTGTGTCACACTCCCAAACGTGGAACATTTCATCCAGTATCTTTTTTTTCGCTAATTCTCTGAAGAGGATCTGCAAATTTATTTTGGTTAAGTATGATCTATTGAAAAAATATCTGCCCACCGGCTTGGTGGTGACGTTAATGGAGCATTATCAAGTTTTTTGGTCTCCCATAGGTATTCTAAAATTTTGTTTAAATTGATTACATTTGGGGACTGTTCTTTTTTTAATTTCAAAGAAAAGCCACTGATTCGGTTTCCAAAAAAGTTACAATTTTTATCAATATTGTCTCAAATTTTAAATACTTTTGCTTTCATATGTAGGTTGTATCATTGTATTATTCACTTGATGCATTGTATCCTTGTATGATTATGTTATTTAAAATGAAAGTAAACCATGCATTTTAATCCGAATGTTTAAATGTACTACTGTTTCTACATTGCGAGACCTTTCCTTTTATTTAAGATTATCATTACTTTGAAAGACCAATACTAATATTTTTTCTAATAATGGAATAGTAAATTATTCGTGTGACTGTATGTTATTAAATTGGAAAGTAAAGTTTTTTTTTTCATGTTTTTCCGAATGAAACTTCACTCATATCGTTATTTTACATTTTTCTCTCTCTTATACTCCAGAACGTGAAACATTTCTTCTAGTATCGTTTTTCGCTAATTCTCTGAAGAGGATCTTTCGCTAATTCTCGGTTAAGTATCATCCATTGAAAAAAATATGTGCCTTCAGGTGTGATGATGTCGTGAATGCAGCATTATCAAGTTTTTGGTCTCTCATAGATATTCTAAAATTTTGTTTAAATTGATTACATTTGAGGACTTTTTAAAACAATTTGAAAGAAAAGTCACTGATCAGTTTCCAAAAAAGTAATATTGTCTCAAGTTTTAAATACATTTGCTTTCATATGTAAGTTGTATCATCGCATTTTTCATTTGATGTATTGTATCATTCATATGATCATATTAAAACCATTGATAAAAGCAAAGTCATTTACCTTTAAAAGGGGCAAGAGTGTGATTATTAAGTACCAAGATTAAATTAAGCCTATTTAAAAACAAACTATTTTTTAATCATAAGTTAAACATTTTTTGGAAGTTTTAGAATTATTTTTATGAGTTTTTTAATAACGCTCTAGCATATAAAGGCTTTCTTTTGCACGATATTAAAACATTTCGCTATATAAAATTATTCGAAATCAAAATTACATAAGCATTTGTTATAATTTAACAACTTTCGTTTTTTGTAATATATATATCAAGTGACGATTCAAATGTGAAAAAAATGATGAATTTTAATTTTGTAAATATCTATGAAACGTCTGTAATTAAAGTCTGTATTTTCTAAAATTAGTAATATCCTTAATGAGAACAATACAATTACAGAAGATCAGAATTGTTACCACATTTTAAACCTTTTAAAAATTCCCAGTTTCATATTCAATAATTGAATTTAATTCTGTTAATTTAAATGTAGAGCTTACGATTCCTGCAGGCATTTTTTAGCTTTTATTCTTTAGAAAGGCATTTTTCTCTCTGTTAATTCTCCCAAACGTGAAACATTTCATCCAGTATCTTTTTTTTCGATAATTCTCTGAAGAGGATCTGCAAATATATTTCGGTTAAGTATGATGTATTGAAAAAATATCTGCCCACCGGCTTGTTAGTGACGTTAATGGAGCATTATCAAGTTTTTTGGTATCTCATAGGTGCTCTAAAATTTTGTTTAAATTGATTACATTTGGGGACTGTTTTTTTTTTTAATTTCAAAGAAAAGCCACTGATTCGGTTTCCAAAAAAGTTACACTTTTTATCAATATTGTATCAAATTTTAAATACTGTTGCTTTTGTATGTAAGTTGTATCATCGTTTTATTCAAGTGATGTATAGTATCATTCGTATGATCATGTTTTGTAAAAGAAAGTAAACCCTGGGTTTTAAGCTGAATGTTTAAATATACTACTGTTTCTACATTGCGAGACCTTTCCTTTTATTTAAGATTATCAATACTTTGCATGACCATTACTAATATTTTTCTAATAATATAATAGTAAATTAGTCGTATGATAATGTGGTATTAAATCGGAAAGAAGTTTTTTTCATGTTTTTCCAACTGAAACTTTACTCATATTATTATTTTACATTTTTCTCTCTGTTATACTTCGAAATGGGAAACATTTCTTCTAGCATTTTTTTCGCTAATTCTCTGAAGCAGATCTGCAAATTTATTTCGGTTAAGTAGGATCTATTGAAAAAAATATTTACCCATCGTCATGATCGTGAAGTTAATGAAGCATTATCAAATTGTTTGGTCTCTCATAGCTATTCTAAAATTTTGTTTAAATTGATTACATTTGGGGATTTTTTTTTAATTTCAAAGAAAAGTCACTGATTCGGTTTCCAAAAAAGTTACAATTTTTATCAATATTGTATCAAATTTTAAATACTGTTGCTTTTATATGTAAGTTGTATCATCGTATTATTCAAGTGATGGATTGTATCATTCGTATGATCATGTTTTTTTAAATGAAAGTAAACCATGCATTTTAAGCTGAATGTTTAAATGTAATACTGTTTCTACATTGCGAGACCTTTCCTTTTATTTAAGATTATCAATACTTTGCATGACCATTACTAATATTTTTCTAATAATAGAATAGTAAATTAGTCGTATGATAATGTGGTATTAAATCGGAAAGAAGATTTTTTCATGTTTTTCCAACTGAAACTTTACTCATATTATTATTTTACATTTTTCTCTCTGTTATACTTCGAAATGGGAAACATTTCTTCTAGCATTTTTTTCGCTAATTCTCTGAAGCAGATCTGCAAATTTATTTCGGTTAAGTAGGATCTATTGAAAAAAATATTTACCCATCGTCATGATCGTGAAGTTAATGAAGCATTATCAAATTGTTTGGTCTCTCATAGCTATTCTAAAATTTTGTTTAAATTGATTACATTTGGGGATTTTTTTTTAATTTCAAAGAAAAGTCACTGATTCGGTTTCCAAAAAAGTTACAATTTTTATCAATATTGTATCAAATTTTAAATACTGTTGCTTTTATATGTAAGTTGTATCATCGTATTATTCAAGTGATGGATTGTATCATTCATATGATCATGTTTTTTTAAATGAAAGTGAACCATGCATTTTAAGCTGAATGTTTAAATGTAATACTGTTTCTACATTGCGAGACCTTTCCTTTTATTTAAGATTATCAATACTTTGCATGACCATTACTAATATTTTTCTAATAATAGAATAGTAAATTAGTCGTATAATAATGTGGTATTAAATCGGAAAGTAAAGAGGGTTTTTTTTCATGTTTTTCAAACAGAAGCTTTACTCATATTATTATTTTACATTCTTCTCTCTGTTATATTTCCAAACGTGAAACATTTCTTCTAGTATTTTTTTCGCTAATTCTCTGAAGAGGATCTGCAAATTTATTTCAGTTAAATAGGATCTATTGAAAAAATATTTACCCATCGTCATGATCGTGAAGTTAATGCAGCATTATCAAATTTTTTGGTCTCTCATAGGTATGCTAAAATTTTGTTTAAATTGATTACATTTGGGGGCATTTTTTAATTTCAAAGAAAAGTCACTGATTCGGTTTCCAAAAAAGTTACAATTTTTATCAATATTGTCTCAAATTTTAAATACTTTGTCTTTCATATGTAAGTTGTATCATCGTATTATTCACGTGATGTATTGTATTATTCGTATGATCATGTTTTTTTAAATGAAAGTAAACCATGCATTTTAAGCTGAATGTTTAAATGTAATACTGTTTCTACATTGCGAGACCTTTCCTTTTATTTAAGATTATCAACACTTTGTAACACCATTACTAATATTTTTCTAATAATAGAATAGTAAATTATTCGTATGATAATGTACTATTAAAGAGGAAAATAAAGGGGTTTTTATCATGTTTTTCCATCTGAAACATTACTCATATTATTATTTTACATTTGTCTCTCTGTTATACTCCCAAACGTGAAACATTTCTTCTAGTATCTTTCTTCGGTAATTCTCCGAAGAAGATCTGAAAATTTATTTTGGTTAAGTATGATCTATTGAAAAATATATTTATCCACCTTCATGATGGTGAAGTTAATGAAGCATTATCAAATTTTTTGGTCTCTCATAGATATTCTAAAGTTTTGTTTAAATTGATTACATTTGGGGGATTTTTTTTTTTAATTTCAAAGAAAAGTCACTGATTACTTCTAAAAAAAGTTACAATTTTTATCAATATTGTCTCAAATTTTAAATACTTCTGCTTTCATATGTAAGTTGTATCATCGTATTATTCACGTGGTGTATTGTATCATTCGTATGATCATGTTTTTTTTTTAAATGAAAGTAAACCATTCGTTTTATGTTGAAAGCTTAAATGTACTACTGTTTCTACATTGCAAGACCTTTCCTTTTATTTAAGTTTATCAACACTTTGCAAGACCATTACTAATATTTTTCTAATAATAGAATAGTAAATTAGTCGTATGATAATGTGCTATTAAATAGGAAAATAAAGGGTTTTTTTCATGTGTTTCCAACTGAAACTTTACTCATATTATTATTTTACATTTTTCTTACTGTTATACTCCTAAACGTGAAACATTTCTTCTAGTATCTTTTTTCGCTAATTCTCTAAAGAAGATCTGCAAATTTGTTTCGGTCAAGTAAAAACTATTGAAAAATTATCTACCAACCAGTATAATAATGACGTTAATGGAGCATTATCAAGTGTTTTGGTCTCTCATAGGTATTTTAAAATTTTGTTTAAATTGATTACATTTAGCGTTTTTTTTAATTTCAAAGAAAAGTCATTGATCAGTTTCCAAAAAGTTACAATTTTTATTAATATTGTCTCAAAATTTAAATACTTTTGCTTTCATATATAAGTTGTATTATCGTATTAATCACGTGATGTATTGTATCATTCGTATGATCATGTTTTTAAATGAAAGTAAATTATGCGTTTTATGTTGAATGTTTAAATGTACTACTGTTTCTACATTGCGAGACCTTTCCTTTTATTTAAGATTATCAACACTTTGCAAGACCATTTCTAATATTTTTCTAATAATAGAATAGTAAATTATTCATATGACAATGTGCTATTAAATGGGATAGTAAAGGTTTTTTTCATGTTTTTCCAACTGAAACTTTACTCATATTATTATTTTACATTTTTCTCTCTGTTATACTTCCAAACGTGAAACATTTCTTTTAGTATTTTTTTCGCAAATTTTCTGAACAAGGTCAGAAAATTTATTTCGGTTAAGTAGGATCTATTGAAAAAATATTTACCCATCGTCATGATCGTGGAGTTAATGGAGCATTATCAAGTTTTTTGGTCTCTCATAGGTATTTTAAAATTTTGTTTAAATTGATTACATTTAGTGTTTTTTTATTTCAAAGAAAAGTCATTGATCAGTTTCCAAAAAAGTTACAATTCTTATTAATAGTGTCTCAAAATTTCAATACTTTTGCTTTCATATATAAGTTGTATTATCGTATTAATCACGTGATGTATTGTATAATTCGTATGATCATGTTTTTTTTAAATGAAAGTAAACCATGCGTTTTAAGTTGAATGTTTAAATGTACTACTATTTCTACATTGCGTGATCTTTCCTTTTAATTAAAAATTATCAACACTTTGAAAGACCAATTCTAATATATTTCTAATAATGAATAGTAAATTATTCATGTGACCATGTGTTATTAAATTCGAAAGTAAAGTTTTTTTTCATGTTTATCCAACTGAAACTTTACTCATATTATTGTTTTACATTTTTCTCTCTCTTATACTCCCAAACGTGAATCATTTCATCTAGCATCTATTTTCGCTAATTCTCTGAAGAAGATCTGCAAATTTATTTCGGTCAAGTGTGATCTATTGAAAAAAATATCTGCCCAACGGCGTGATAGTGACGGTAATGGAGCACTATCAAGTTTTGTGGTCTCTCATAGGTATTCAAATGTTTTGCTTAAATTCATTACAATTGGGGACTTTTTTTTAAAATTTCGAAGAAAAATCACTGATTAGTTTCCAAAAAAAGTTACAATTTTTATTAATATTGTCTCAAATTTTAAACACTTTTACTTTTATATGTAAGTTGTGTAATCGTATTATTCTCTTGATGTTTTGCATCATTAGTATGATTATTTTTTAAATAAAAGTAAACCTTTACTTTGCATACGTTTTAAACTGAGTGTTTAAATGTACTACTGTGCCTACATTGCGTGATCTCCCCTTTTTTTAAGAGTATCAACACTTTGAAAGACCAATACTAATATTGTCTTAATGATGGAATAGTAAATTATTCGTATGATCATATGTTATTAAATGGGAAAATTATATTTCATGTTTTTCCAACTAAAACTTTACCCATATTATTATTCTACATTTCGTGATCTGGCATTTTATTTACGGGAAGGAATCATTTGTAAGACCAAAACTATTATTCTAATAAAGGTACATTAAAATACTTGAGATTTATTTAAAAAAATATTTACCATTTATTCATATAAACATTACTTATTATTATTTGATTACTTTAATTTGGATTTGGCATCATATTCGATAAAAGAGTATACTGACTACCTCCCACTTGTTGCTGTTAAAAGGTAGGAAATTGTGTGGTTCATATATTTATATTGTACTGAGTATGAAACGAATGAAAGTATTTATTTAGAAGTAATTAGATTCCTAATGTTGTACTCTCATTCAAAGCTAAACAAATTTGTTAAAGCTATGATATGAGCGTAAGACATTTGTAAATTTTCTTTATTCCTATTTAATAAATGGAAGCTACAGTGAGAGATGTTAAAATGGTAAAGTAACTTCAAAGAACAAAAATAGTGTCTTTAATGATAAATATACATATAACGGCCTTAATAAGGATTAATTTATGGTTATTTTCCAAAATTCTTCGATATTTTGATTTTGAATTTTCGTAAGGTCAAAACAAATATCTACAGTACATCCGAATACTTTGTCATTTGGTTTCAAATTATCGTAGATGAAAAAAACCTAGTAATATATGTATTCTAAATGTCTCCACAATCTACAGTTATAAATGTTCAAGCACAACTTATTGGTGTTTGATGTATACTTTTATACTTGTTTTTGTAGAAAACATTTGTTTATCACATTATTACTATACATTGTAATTTATATTTACAATTTTCAATAAACTTAATTAAATGTTCTATGCACACACAAAAGACTTTTCATTTAAGAAATATGATACATCTGAAGAATCTTTTTTATGAGGTTAGTAAGTATATTTTTTCTTCGTATTGACTAACATATTTTTCAAAGCTAAACGACGAAATCTATAGTGGATTTAAGTATTAAAGCAAATGTTATCCCCAAAAGATTTTTTTTCAAAATATGCTGAAAAATTTCATACTTTCCTATCACTTCTTTCATCATCCACTTATTTAGAAAAGTAAAAATATAAAGCCCAAAGTAAAATTCTGATAGCCATTAATTTTTAACATTATGTGCCAGATTGTCGTAGTTTCCGGTATATCCTATTACTGAATTTAAAATTTAAAATTGAATTATGAGTATGTGAAATCTGGAAGTATGATAAAAACAATTTTTTTAACACATAAAACCTAATTTTTTGTGCAGTATATATATTGATAACGATAATAAGTTATTGGGAAAATGTAGAACTAAAACATCATCCGATATTGCAAACTGTTTTCATTGATATTGTCAAACATCATAGAAACTCATTTGCAAAAGAAGGAACATTTCCTAAGAGATTTATTGACTATTATACGTTAACATATTACAGTAATGGGAAATTTTCTAATAAATACAGCTATTTGTTAAGATTTCAGTTCATGTACCTTTGGAAAAATAAATTTACTTAGGATGCTGAAAATCATAAAATTTTGTCTCAAAAGGTACAATTATAAAATATAGCAGACACATGAAAATTTAGATGATTGCATACACGAATTGATAACTATAGTCAGAAAAAAAGGGAAAGCGTTCCTATAAAACATATTTCTACAAAATAATTTTTCACTGGTCTTCAATTAATAGGTTACAACAAGGAAATTTGCAAAAGAAGGAACATTTCCTAAGAGATTTATTTACTATCATACATAAACATAGTACAGTAATGGGAAATTTTCTAATAAATACAGCTATTTGTCAAGATTTCAGTTGATGTACCTTTGGAAAAATAAATTTACTTAGGATGCTGAAAATCATAAAATTTTGTCTTAAAAGGTACAATTATAAAGTATAGCAGATACATGAAAATTTAGATGATTGCATTCACGAATTGATAACTATAGCCACAAAAAAACGGGAAAGCATTCCTATGAAACATATTTCTACAAACTAATTTTTCACTAGTCTTCAATTAATAGGTTACAACAAGGAAATTTGTTCAAAAATAAAGTTTTCCAAGATGCTAAGTGACCACGCCCTTAATTCTGGTGTTGATCGTTATATCTGAAATCTATTGAATCTCGAATCATGACACTTCAAGGACATTACGTTGGGGAAAGTCGAAAGATTGGGGGTAGTATAATTCTGTATATGACTAAGGTGCTATTTTTAATTTAGAATAAAAAAGGACATAAGGTTTAATACGTATTGCATTGTACGTGTGTTATTTACTAATTTCTGAAATGACGGCCTATTTGATTCCTTTTGGGTAAATACGGCGAACATTCTGTCCTCTACATACATGGTAATCTATGTAGATGACAATATCACAGTAAGAATATTTCCAAATATTATTGACAACAGTTAAATCGTTTACCATATTGATAGATTGGAAGTGTTCACTCCCTTGTTGAACCCGTGCAACATGGGATCCAACAACTGGGTATATAGTACGTTCCCAAACCGCCCTCCCTTCCAGGTGTAGTTACTTTTATATGTAACAAGCCCTCTAGCGGTGAAACCGAAACAGTTCCACCTATTGGCTGCATGGCAAACTACAGACAGGAAACCATAACATGTGCTAGAATGCAACTAGGAAAGCTGTAAGCAGCAGGGTGCCTGGATTGTCAATTTGTAATTAAACAAGGAAATGAATTTTGTGTCTATTATCCTGATATTATTCTGTTGTAAGCGGGTAACTTTTTTCAATGTAAATGTATTATTAATTAGTGACATTTTCATTATTTGTAAAGTAACGTATGGATTTTATAATCCCCTATATAATAACAGACCTAAGTTATCTGTTCCTCTGTCCTCGAATTTATGAAGCGGTTGGACCTGGAATGGATAGAGGAATCCATATTGGATTCTTGATGAGTTAGGGTTTGCAACGTCGTTCGAAATCCACCCCTTTCCCCCTTTTCTAGCATTTAACGCCATTATTCCAAGCATTATTTTCCCCGGTTAAGATCAGGCATTTAAATTTATCAATTTGACACATAATAAATAGGTAAAAACAATTTTTTTTTCTAGCAATAAGACGTCATTCCTTTAACCATCTCATTTAATCATTTCTTATTTTAAAATATTTAAATATCGTCTGAATTATTTTCATTTTATCCCTGAACTTAGATATTATGATATTTAGATAGTTAGATATTACGTAAATAATTTTCTTTTATATTTGGCTTAAATAATAGATTACGTACATTTCTGAGAATTTTAAATTTAATCATCGATTATTTTTTGTTACAATGAAAATTTTATCACCTGTATATACAAAAAATTATATCTACCTCCAGGGTGTAGTGAAAATGATAATTTATTTCCTTTACTACCATTAATTACAGTGGTAAGAAAATTTGGGAAGAACTTAACGATAATTTTGATGTAGCTAAGTAAACTTTGATGCATTCACAATATCGAAAGACTTTTAAGGAGTATGAAGATAAACAAATTATTGAGCTTGTACCAGATAATTCTCATCCAAAAAAGATATCATTTTTTTTCATTTTTTTATCTTCCTATTAGGGTATTTTACAATTCTGAAAAATTAAAAATATTACTGATTGCGTCATATGACGGGCTATATGCTAGTTTTAAATTGTAGTACATTTTTACTGATCGCAAAAATTTCTAAATATCTATTGTAATTTAGTATGCATTATCTCTATAGTTTATGCATAATATCTTATCAGACGTTTTACTCCTACCTAAAATTAGTTCCTTCTAATAATTAAAGTACACAAAAGGTTGACAAATATTTGAGTTTAAATATCTGGACTTCAGGTAAATATTTTATAACACCAAATCACAAATTCTGAAAATATATCCCTGCTTTCCGGAAGTAGAGATGTTTAAAAATAATTTAAATAATATTTTAATTTACTATAAGTGTTTTCCCAAGTTTAAAGGATTTGTTATACAAAACACTTGAACTTTGGTAAACATTTAAATTATTATGCATGACCATGAGGTAAAACTTGCAAGAACTGCAAATGCTTTGTGGTGGTTGAATGTAGAATTCAAGGCACGTTAGTCTTTTCTGTTCAAACTCATCACTTAAAGAGTCACAATGTCTCATGTTTAGCTTTAATATAGACTGTGAAAGAAAACTAATTGCTATTCATAGCATGCACCTTTGTTAAAAGCGACATAATTACCAATTTGAGGGGTGTCCTTTTTTATTTTAGAGATATGTTGAGATATACAGTGAATTCGCGATTTTAAGAAATAGATAGGTGTTGGAGAGAAAATCGTTCATTTTTTTCAGCTGTATATTGAAATAATAAAGAAATTTTTTTTCAGTAAACAGTTTTGTGGCATGAGTTTTTAGCTGCTAGTATGAAAAAAATTAAATATTTAACTTAAAATTCTAAAAATAGTATATAGAATTAAAATATTCCTACTACCATCATCAAAATATAAAAGTTGCAATTTAATATCTTGGAAAAGATTTTGCAAACCGAGAGCTAATTATGCTTGAAATTACCGATGAAAGTTTGTTATCAACAGCTACGAATATATATATCTGCTGGGGGTTTGGAACCCTTAATATCCTGCTTGAACTTACAGTGCAATACCCCTTTTATCGAACACAATTATCTGGTAAACGATTATATGTTCCACAGACCTTTTACAACCTACAATTTTTTCACTTTTCTATACAACAAAGTAAAATCTGTAGTGCATGCAATGGAAAGAAAAATCACAGTATTAAATTTAAAGTAAGTAATTCCCTAGATTAGTTTATACTTTTACAAAGTATTTATTTGTAATGATTTTCTTGGTACTATCCCTTATATAATAATAGCCTAAGTTATCTCTCCGTCTGTCCTCGAATTTATGAAGCGGTTGGACCTGGAATGGAAAGAGGTATCCATATTGCATTCTTGATGAGTTAGGGTTAGCAAAATTCAAAGAGAGTAAAGTTTATCTTCTCCTAAATTATTGATCCGATTCTAAAATAAATTGGTATAAATAGGCTTCATATCACAGCAAACAATACTGTCGTCTTCAAAACGTTCGAATTCCACCCCTTCCCCCCTTTTCGAGCTTTTAATATCATTATTTCAAGCCCTATTTCCCCCGGTTAAGAGCAGGTGATTAAATTTATCAATTCATCACAGTATAAGTAGATGAAAATAACCTTTTTTTCTCGCATTATGACGTCATTCTTTTAACCATCTCTTTGAATTATTTCTTATTTTAAATTATTTAAATATCGTCCGTATTATTTTCATACGTTTTATCCCTGAACTTAGATATTACGTAAATAATTTTATTTTATATTTGGATTAAATAATAGATTAGGTACATATATGATAATTTTAAATTTGATTATCGATTATTTTTGGTTGCAATGAAAATTTTATCACCGGTATCAACAACAAATTCTTTTCATAAAAGTCTAGGAGTCTATTTCACGGACTAATAAATATCTAGCTTTTAAGTTATATATCTTTAAAAAGAAAGAAGTTTGTTCGTTTGTGTGATTGTTTTTCATACATAACCACACAGTTTGCAATGGATTCTCTAAATTTTTAACATCCTTCATATATACCCCGAAATAATCATTGTGAATATTAAAACCTCTGCAGTCTCCAATATGACAAGATAAATTAAGGCGGGCAACTAACATGCGGTCAGTAAAGATAATCAAATTATTGAGCGTGTACCAAATAATTCTCAACCAAAATCAAACCATTTTATTACCTGCCTCACAGGGTACTTTACGATTCTGGAAAATTAAAAATTTTACTGATACCGTCATATGACGGGCTATATACTAGTTTGAAATAAAAAAGAAGAAATTAATTACAGCACTACAAGATTTAATCCATACAATTATTTTCATAGCTTACGAATATATTCTTATAAAAATGGATTCTAGAGACCTTTATTTTGCACCGAAACAGTCGTTTCGACAAGAGAATCAAAATTTATTGATTATCAGACAAAATGCTTAATAAGTCTGAATAACGGTAATATATTGGGAAACAAAATGCGGATGAAATTATTAATATGTTATATGTATATTTACTTCATCAAATATACATTTAATCAGGATCAATGATAATTTAAGCTAAACCAGTTTTCTATTGTTTTGATGGAATAGAATAACTGAAAGGAAAGCATCGATTTTACGTAAGAGTGCTTTGCATTGTCGTTTCATTGATTGAGTTTGGAATTAATTTGAGAATTTGTCACTTAGAAGTTTTAAGCTACGACCATGATGTTGCTATTAATAATTTACTCTCTTTGTGTTTACGTTAATTTTATACAAAGTTACTCTTTCAGCCTAGATTAGTACAGCATTTAGATAGCTACAGACATTGATTCTATTTGAATCGTAATTAACTTCATTATTATTTTCTAAATCTATGATCATATTCTTTATTTCTTTATCATTAACAGACAAAGTCAATATAAACAAATCACGGTAAATTAATTATACACTATATTCTGTAATATTGGTATTTTAATTATTACATTTTAACATTAGCGTTTTTTTTATTTCCGATATAGTCACTATTAAAAGTAAAGATTTTGAGGGTGTGCCACAAAACGACGATTTTCAGTATTTAAATAGATTTTGATAAATAAATAAAAAAAGTATTCGTTGTATTATTATATGAGATGTAGAAATTGCAATATTCTACGGTCTTATATATAATAAAATTCATAAAAGTATAAAGTGATTGAATTGCCATGTGCAAGGTGCAGTAATAAAAATAAATTGTCATACATAGTGTCATTAGCCCTCCATTTCGCTTCAGCGAGCCTATCTAAGACAGTAATTTGTGTTTTTGTTTTCGACTATTAACAAACTATACAATTTTTTAATTATATTCGAACTTAACCATTTACAGTGTATATCTTTTAAAAAATGTATGCTTTGTGAAAGTCAATAAAATAAATAAGCTGAAAATGCTAGATGTATTAAAATGGGAAATAAAACATAAGATCAAAAAGGTCTCATTTTGTAATTGTAAGCTTAAATATTGAAAACAAAATCTCATTCATTATTTATGTAGCCTTTTTACTACAGTTGATCTTGAGAGCGAATTGTTATATTAAATGACTAGTACTTAAGCATAAAAGATAGATCTGAACTATTTATCCTTCTCTTTCCTGTAAATCACCTGTTCTAAAATGTTTTAAGATGACTTACATGCAGAAATATGTGTAATAAAGCTCATATGCTTGCACATAACCCACAGAACTCAAGTATCAGAGGCGGAACGATGGCCGAATGGTTAGGGTGCTGGCCTTCGGAACCGGAGTTCGTGGGTTCAAATCCCACTATGGCGTGGATGTACGTAGTCATTTGGAATCGGCTTTAAGCAGTAGGTGATGGTCTCATTAGCCCTCGTGTTGCAAAAAGTAGACTCCAAAACCCAACCAAGTATCAGAGGTTTAAAATAAATTTGGATATGTAAATTACACGTGTCCTATTTTGTTATTAACTTGTCTAATTACCGGTTGAATATTTGTAATATCATCTTTTAAAATGTAAAATCACTTTATAAATAGCACATTTGGTTATTTGCTGATTGAAAGTTTAATGTGTGTACTACATTAAACTTAATTCTACGTTTTGTTATTACCTACATAAAATAGGTTTAAATACCTGTATGGATACATTTTATACATACCGTAATAAAACATATCAGTTTTCAGTATATGATAAAGTATATGCTAGACTGATTTAGTTATTATTGTATTATTCTAATGAAATATAAAAAATATATTTTACATCCAACCAAATTGAGTAACAGGTATCTAGCAAGTTAAATATAGCAGGTAACAGAGAATGTCATTGCTAAGCTTTTAAAGGTAAAATATTCCAGTTTTCATAATAGTTATTTTCGTTCATAAATTATCTTAACAAATGAACGCTTTAAAATATAATGCATGTACAAATGGGAATACGTAATGCGATCTTAATGTATATTGAACATAAAATAGCCATTATCAGTATATATATTTCAAAAGAAGAAACCCAAGTCATGTCAAACATTCCTGATTAAATCCACTATGCATTAAAGAAAAAAAAAATCGTTAACTGTATATGTAAAGTATGTTATTGACTTCAAGTAATTTTTCTTTTAGAAAACAGATCCCTCCATCCAAAAAAGTTACTCTAGAATGTCACACATTATGTATCATATATTAGTCAAAATATTGCAAAACATAAGATCAGTTTTCAAATGCATCATTTAATCTATTATTAATGACATTTCATTAAAAAGCTTTCAATTTTACTTTCCACATGGAATATATTGGCAATATTCTATTTTAAGAAGACTCTTTAAAGCTTAATTGTAAATTAAATTAAAGTTGCGCAACTTTGTAAGACACACTAATGTATTACTAAATCACTTTCGAAAAATCAAATTTTCAAACTGATTAAATTTTATAAATTTCTTTTGACTTTTAAAAATTATTTTGTGACACTTTTGTGGTTTCTAAGAAATGTTTTGTAAATTTAAAATATAAAATCTACTTTTAAGTTTCGGTTTTATTTAGACTATTAATATTCAATAGTGTATTAATATTTAATAAAGTCAGAACATTAATAAAAAATTTCAGCATACAAAAATTTAATATAAATTAACTATTCAATAAGTTACCTACTTAGCCAAATATGTTTAAAAACTGTACTAAAATAACCAAAAAAAATAAAGAGAAATAAGTTTAAATTGAAATGTAAGACCATGCTATATTTTGAAACATGTAATTAAAAAATTAATTCAATTTAGTAAAACTTATGTTTAAAAGTTCATTACTCTATGTTAAGAATACATATAAATGTTTCGGTTAAGTCTACTATGCCCTTTAAAATTAAACCAAAAAATAAATTAAGTATCTCCATGATATCTATTTTTTCTCAAAAATTATGTAATCAAAACAAAAGTAGCAAATTTTAACAGCATAAGTTCTACGTTATAAATGAAATAATTCTCAATATTCATAAGTTTCAAGCTTGAACAGAAAATCTTAACTTTGAAAATTAGTATGTTACAGATGTAAGCAATAAAAATATGTGACATGAAAGTGGAAAATTGCAATTACGCGTACTAAAATAGAAAAGAAACATGAAATATTAAACCGAAGGGAATCAGTGTGACCTTTATATACGATTGGTTTACTTTAAATACAACAAAGTGGCCATAACCTGACCAGCAACAAAATTTCGTTTTGCTCCAGTTCTTCAGATAACGTTACACTTCAGCGATTCTTTCAAAATGCAATCATACTGAATTGTGTTTAAATAGTCTTTGAACTAATAACTCAAAGATTACAGCATTTTTATGATTCTTGTAAGTGTTCATTTTGGAAAATTACTAATGGAAAATACATAAAAGATGCTTTTATGTTGTTTTTATAAGGTATCAAAGTTAAATCTAATAAATTTGCATTGTATGTCGTCCTCTTTTAATCTTATTAAATACGTTTTGGAAGTGCAAATGATATAACTGTTTCAACTTAATTCTTATCTAATTATTACTGATAGTCTCTTATCCATGAAGGATTCATCATATCATCATGCTATCATGGTAATAAAAAGGTAAAATGCAAGAACAAATGACTGCAAATCTTTTTGTCAACATCAAGTTTCTGCCTAACATAGCACCAAAAAAATTTTAAAAACTATGGGAAGAGAAGATATTAAATGTTTTTTTCGTCACCGATGACGATGACACCGTTAACGAACCCTGAGTGATCGATCACTAGAAAATTTCAGACTCACAAAAAAGAGGTTTTGTTTATTTTAGATAAGGGATATCTTTTTAAATACAATGTTTATGTGTAAGTTAGGAGCTTTATCATATCCATTGGTTTATAATAAAATGTTTCAGTTCAGCAACGAAATATATTCTGTATACTTTTATAATACAGATATGTTTACAACCAAATTCTCAAATGCTAAATTTTTTTATTAACAAAAGTGTATCAAAAACATTATAAAATTAAGAAACAGTGAAAAAACTTAATACTTATTTTTATCAAACAGGTAATATGGAAAAGTGTAACCATCATTCAAAAATTTGCCCTTGATATTGATTGATTGATTTATCTAGTATTATGTATGTTCACGTCTATTTATCGTTTTTATTTATGGAAACCAAACTTTAAATACGTGTATTATAGCAAAATTGTCGTTTTATGAACTTTTAAGTTACTTACGCATTCGGAAATAACGCTATCCCTGCTACTTTTGTTTTACTATTTATTTTCCGATGCTGTTAATTAAGTTAGTAAATAATGTTATTATAGTTTGAAGGCTCTATTCATGTGGTAATGTGGTATGTATATATTGTACAAATTTAGGATCAAAATACTACTAACTATAAAAGTTACTTTTTTATAGTATAGAAGATTGTCCAGTAGAGACTACTCCCGAAATATTTAGCAAATATTTTTACCTTTGTTTTTACTCATTGTATACCAGAAAAGAGTTCTTGGTAAAATGTACTGAGAAATTAAAAAGTTAAACATTACATCAAACGTTATTTGTTTTCCTTTACTTCATCATTTTGAAAATAAAAACACTTATATATTAAGAGGGAAAGATGTAAGTTCTTTCTTTTGAAAATTTTATTATTGCTTCCCTGCGGTAGGCATTTAATGATGCTTGGAAAACCAACATAGTTTTTATAGGTTATTTAAAATTTTTCGCATAAGCTAGGACTATTCATGTATTCGTAATGTCATACTGATGCCCTATTCAAATTTGTATTGAAAATTTTAAATTTGGGTGCTATTAAAATTATGACGGTTTTTCTGAAATGTTTATTTTCAATTTAAATGTAAATTATTGTTTTGTTATTACTAGTAGCTGTTATTTAACCCTCTTCCTGCTCATCCCGCGATTTCCGCGGGCATGTGTTTTTCTTCCTTTATCGATGAGCGCATCCTGTTTATTCCCCTTTTAAGCTCTTAAATAAATCATATACAGTATTAGACGTTTAATTTACGTTTTAAAAAACAGATACCATTAGTTATCAATTTAATTGCTGTATTTGAAGGCGCGTAGGATTACCGCTAAGTTTTTGCTGTTTTCTTATCAGAAATGGCTGCTAGAAAACGATCAGTGATTGACAGAGTGTATATTCCTGATTCAGATTCTGAAAGCAATTTTAGTTGAGATAATGATATTGATATAGAAGTTTTGGACTGCTTCTTATATAGCGATGAATTTGATAATGATTCAATAAACGTGCAAAGCGTTAGGCAGTGTTGCAAAATTGATAGGAACGCTACGCTCCGAAAACAACAGGGGAATCATTATATTAAAATTTTCAGGCGGTTCTTAGACCAATCCTTGTGGAATGCCTATGTACTTTACTAAAGCAAAACCCCAGACAAACTATAAAACTTTTAGAATTTTGTTTGAAATTTGTTGAAGAAAGTATCGAAAAATATTCGGATACAAATAAAAGCGGTTGTCCTGGAAGACCGAGTTCTACTTGGAACCCTTTGATATCGATACCTCGTTATTTTCCAAATGACATACCACCTAAACCCATAAAAAGAGAACCTCGAAGACAATGTCGTGTATGCTGTTCAGGAAAAGATGCAAAGGACAAAAAAATTTGCAAAGAAACACGAATCTGGTGCAAAGACTGGGAAGTTGGACTTTGCCTTGAATCCTGCTTCAAACCCTATCACACTAAACTGCATTTCTAAGATATTTTTAGTCAGTCCTTTCTATATTCTTAAATTTTGTATATTTTTATATTATTTAATAAATAGAAGCCAACTGTAATTCAATAGAAATTTATTTTAAAAAGATTTATTTTGGTGAAATCATCTGAAATTAGTTTCTAATGATACTTACAACTTAGTTTCTAAGGCTAAAAATCTAGATAAAAAAATATTTCCTGGAAAGAAAACATGCATTTTTGAATTCTCCGATATATAAAGATTTCAAATAGGCAATAAAAAAAATATGTCATTTTTAAAGCGATTTAGGTCTAAAAATTGAGCAGTCAGAGGGTTTTAATATGGATTTCTTTAGTGTATAAAAGTTCATAGCATTTTGAATACCTAATAAATTTTATATTTGCAAATCAATAATTATAAAACTTTTAAGCAACTTTAAAAGAAAAACTTTAAACTATACAATAGTTATAAAATTATGCAAATTTTAACTGTCATAAAACAGTTAATCCAGCAGTAAATAGTTATCAACCTGATTTAGTTTCAAAATATGATTTTTTCTCAGCCATATGGTTAGATTTTACTTACTACTTAAAGATGATTTTGGGTGAATACAAATATCCATGCCAGCAATCTATTTAAAACTCTGACCGCCATAATTAAAGAGTGTTACCCCATCTGTTTTAATATTATCCAACAAATAAGATATGAAAATCCTGTTTCGCAAAAATATGATAAGATATCAACATAATGTGTAAAGTATTTTTACTAAAAATTTTAACATTACTAATACTTTCAACTATACTAAATAAGCCTTCATGTTAACCTCACTTTACTGGAAGTTTTTAAAAATTGCATTCATGAATTATTTTATAATGCATCTTATAAGTTATATTTATATATTTTGTATAAAATATTAGACCAAAGTGTTTTTCTCCGATTTTTAATACAAAAACTAACAAAGAAAAAACTAAAAACTTTTCAAATCTGATTTACCTAATTGCGTGCACTCGGATTCTTTAGTTTTTATGTTTGAAAATTTAATTTAATTTATTTTTACATATTTAACAACTTCTTTTGAATACATATAAAATAATATAAACAGAATGCTTTTGAAATATCTGATGATCTCAAATTTGAAAATAAGAAAAATTAACTTAAACTTTAAAATCATTATGAGAAATAGAGTTAATTAACATTGCTTTTAGAATATATTTTTTCTGAACAACGTTTTGAATCAACTTTATTGTCATAATAGAAACATAATGCTATTAAAATATCTGATGATGTCAAATTTGAGAAAAAGAAAACTTACTTGAATAAAACTTTAAAACCATGAGAAATAGAGTTAATTAACACTGCTTTTACAATAGTATTTTCTTCTGACCAACGTGTCTAATCACATTTATTGTCATAATATAAACAGAATCTTATTGAAATATCTGATTATCTCAAATTTGAAAAAGGAAAAATAAATTGAATAAAATATTAAAACCATTACGAGAAATAAGAATTAATGAAACACTGTTTTTACAATAGTATTTTTTCTGAACAATGTGTCAAATAACCTTTATTGTTATAATATAAACAGACTGCTATTGAAATATCTGATGATCTCAAATTAAAAAAAAGAAAAATAACTTAATTAAATTTTAAAACCTTTCTGAGAAACAGAGTTAATTAACACTGCTTTTACAATAGTATTTTTTCTGAACAACGTGTGAAATCACCTTTACTGTCAAAATATAAACAGATTGCTATTGAAATAGCTGATGATCTCAAATTTAAAAAAAGAGAAAAATAACTTGAATAAAACTTTCAAACCATTATGAGAAATAGAGTTAATTAACACTGCTTTTGCAATAGTATTTTTTCTGAACAAAGTGTCAAATAACCTTTATTGTCATAATATAAACAGAATAGTATTGAAATATCTCATTATCCCAAATTTCAAAAAAGGAAAAACAACTTGAATAAAACTTTAAAACCATGCGAATTAAAGTTAAATAGCACTTCTTTTACAATAGTATTTTTTCTGAACAACTTGTCAAATCACCTTTATTGTTATAATATAAACAGAATTCTGTTGAAATATCTAATTATCTCAAATTTGAAAAAAGGAAAAATAACTTGAATAAAATTTTAAAACCATTATGAGAAAGAATTAATTAACACTGATTTTATAATAGTATTTTTTCTGAACAACGTGTCAAATCACATTTTAATTTAAATGTTAGCTACATCCTTTTTTTCACATTTCCCCATGTTGCTTCCATATCCTTCGGGAAACTCGAGAGTGAAAATGCTCTATTTATTTTTCAGAGAGATTAAAGAAAATGAGAAAATATCTAACAGGATTCATAAAATTGTTCATAACCATACCTTAAAATTTTCGAATTTCTGGATGATTTATGAGTAATGTATACTAAATATACTTGAATTAAATATTATATTATCTACAGACTTTAAAATACATTTTCTCTAAAATACACATAAAAAGAAACTACTATAAGTACAGCAGAATACACATTAGTTTTGTGTTTCAGCTCATATGAAAATGCACAATTTATAAAATATCTACTAATGACAAACTGTAAGTTATGGAAATGAAACTCCGTTGAGACATCTCTTCAAAAATGTTCTTTTTAGTATCATCTATAACTCATTTAGTACATTTTTCTACAGATTTTTCAGAATACTTAAGGAGTTTCTAAATTTCTGGATGATTTAAAAGTAATATATTCCAAATATAGTAAATTTCAAAATTGCTGAATAGTATTAATCTAAATAATATCTGGTTGACTAATAGTATTTTCCTTTATTTGTATTACATATTGTACAGTTCTTTTTTAGAATTCGTATGAAAACACAGAAACAATTTAAAACACATCTTCTTGGTTTTGTAACACATTGTAAGTTATGGAAATGAAACTCCATTGGGGCATCTTTTTGAAAATGGTTCTGTCAAGTCAATGTTCTTTTAAGCATCATCTATAATTCATTTAGTACATTATCCTACAGATATTTAAGAATAACTGAGAGTTTCTCAAATTCTGGATGATTTAAAAGTAATCTATAACAAATGTACTTGAAATTTGTATTATGTGTATACGTTAAAATATATTTTGCCCAAAAAATAAAAAAATATCCCTAAGTATCATGTTAAGAGCAATGAAATTGCAAAGCTGTTTTATTAGCTTATTATAAATCAAATCTGAATAATAGCTTTGAAATATACATATAAATCAATAACTGCTACTCAGTGATAATAGAATTTCTTAGAAACTTTTCCTAGATTAGTGTAGCACTTAATAGTTCTTTCTGTTATCCATTTCTGTTCTCACAAAAAATATTTTAAACATTTTTATCTCGAGAAAAATAACTATATTATCTACAAATATATTTTGAAAAGTAACTATGCTTTTTAATTCCGTATGAATATAACGAATTTTATTAGAATATTTTTTATTGAAAAAATATTACATATTTTCTTTGATAATGACAAACTGGATTGAGATACAATATGTATTATCAAGCCACAATATTTATATTTCTTGTTAAGAACAGCTAAATGGTTTATCACTTGATATTTATTGATGAATAACATTATTTCAGTTGGAATGATAAAAAAAACAAATACTTTTTACATGAATATAGTATAATAAAATAGTTTATTTTATAATCTAAATTCAGTTTTTTATTTTGTATTTTATATAAAACATATTGCTGAAAGGAAATTTTTATACTGTGATAAACGAAACACGATAAATTTTTAAATTGTTTTTCCAATGTTTCCCACTAGCACATTATTTAGATATCTCCATAACATTAACCATTGTGATTGGTATTTTGCATAATATTCATTCAAGCAATAATTTAACACCACGTATTTTGCTATAATACTCTATTAACTTTTGACTGTTTCAGTTTTTTTCTCTGTTAATATAATTTTAGTTTAAAGTATTAGGCAGAATAGTTGCTTAAGAAATTTTATTAAAAAACTAGTCTGTGTGTGCCAAGTGTAGATAAATTAGTTCCGAAATAAAAGATATTTAAAATTTAATATAGATTTTTGAGTAAATTGAAAAGTAGCATTAAAATAATATTTTCCTGTTATATTTTAGTGTATTTAATTATATATGGCTATTTTATTTTATATATCCATGTATTTGGCTATCAGGAAAATCACCAACATTTTAAAGCGAACAAAAGCACCAATAAAAATATAAATATTACCCAAGCGACATAAATAAAATATAAAATATTTTTGAGATAATAAATGGGATTATAAAATTTGGACATAAACATTCCGTTACTTGAAGCAATGGAATAGATACGCGTGGGGTAAATTGTGTAATAGAAAATAAAAGGACTTGGAAAAATATACTTGTAAACAATCAGACATATATGTGTAACATTATTGAAAATATAGTTTTGGACAAATGCGAGACATATGTGTAATGGTTTTATCACTTTATTAAAAACAAAATCTGCCCAAAGTCGTATATAGATAAAAAAAAAAAAGAGCACTTGATCATGACCTTGTCCTCCGAAAAATTTTAAACTGCACCAAATTTTCGCCGGTTGTACCTTACCACGCAAAATATAGTGGTTGGTTGGTTAGTTAGAGGGCGCTATGGTAGACAAATATTTTGCTACATGGGAACTAAGGATAATAGGACCTATTACTTTAAGGCGATTTCGAACGGTTGTGAACGTCCATGTTAAAAGAGGGACGGTAACCATTCGTTCCCCATTCGGAAAAAATATAATGAAAATCCATCTACCTATTTTCGAATTCAAAACATATAGACAAGTAGAAATACAAGGATTTTTATGCATATGGATGCGTTGCTAAATTAAATTTTTCCATAAGAAATCCTATAATTTGTATGGACTTTTTAGCACATATTCTTGTATCTTAATTTGTTTAAGAACAATTAGACTGTGTTGTTATGATTTTTAAAACAGCTGAATATTTAACACATATGTTTCAAAAATGCTTGCGTAATTTTGCAGTTGTACTAATTTTTTTTTTATAATTATAAGATATGTTCTAGAGAAATTTTAAAAATATCTAGCTGTAATTTGAGAATTTTCTTAACATTAAAATAAGCATCATATTTTGATGTATAAAAAATTCATTAAGTAACTTTGCTTATCATAGTACTTGAGAAATTGCTTTAATTAAAAACAATTTCCGAGGTAAAACAACTGGTCATATTTTGCTTCCATTTTGCTAAAGAGTTCTGGAAATCACCAATCTTAAATTGTTCATAATTAACGAAATCGATAAAAGAAGTTAAATCAATACTCCATTGTTTTAGTTGCTTTCAACAGTGACTCATATTAAAACTTTTGTACAATGCATGATACTGTACATTAAAAATATGCTTGAAATCTTAGTACTATCTGAAATTAAAGAAGAATACATTAAATTTAAATTCTAATTTATATATAATCAAAGAGCATAAAAAGTATATTTTCTTAAAATATATTTGAAACATCAGAAAATGAATTAGGTTATGTAGCAGGTGATTAAAAGAAAAGAACCCAATGTCAACAGTCCCAATGGAAATAAAAATAGCCTGCCATCTCTAACGTAACTTTGATCTCCAAAAATTATAAAGTTTGTAAAATTTACATAGGTTTAATTATTAAGATTAAATATACTGAATATACCTATTATAAAGAGACATACATACATACATACATACACGAATCTACAAAAATGTTTTATCTTTATGGATATTATTAAATTAAATTTTTTCATGAGATGTTTTTCAAATGTAGGGACACTTGCCTTTAATCATGCATTCTACACTAAAATGATGTAGAGTTGATGTTGACCATATAATTATGGAAAAACCACGTAGGTGTCAACATTACTCAGAGTAGTTGATGAATCATCTAAAAACTAAGCCGATAGAGTGGTCCATATGAAACCTCATAACAGGTGAAACTACAAAACAGGAATAAATACAGAACAGCATTTCTTGTTTCTGAATTCATTTAAATAAATTTTGTTGTTTTGAAATGGTTTGAAATGGAAGCTGAAATTTAAGGAATGTATTATAGAAACACTACGTGGTATTAATAATATATCTAGTTTTATCTCTATAAAGACACAACTAAACTAACAACTATGACTTTGGTGAATGGAATTCAAAATACAATTTGCTATTTCGTAATGGATCTGTTTTATAAAATTTTTATTCGAATTGGTATTAAATTACAAGAAATTATCTTGCTACAGATAAATTAAAAGACTATATATAACAAAATTCGAAAAGTTTTCTACATTGTTTAAAACAAGCTAAATATTACATATAACAAAAATTAAGAAAGCAATCTTAAATTTTATTTCATTCAAGAATTCTAATTTAAAAAATCTGTAACAAATGGACAAGGTGTTATAATTTTTTTCATATTGTATATATATTTTCTGCATAAAGATTTCCGAAATCCCCAATCTTCAATTGTTCGTGACTAACCAAATCGAAAAAAAAGAGTTAAAGCAACACTCTATTGTCTAAGACACTTTCAACAATGACAAACGTCAAATCTTTAAAATATTGCATAACACTGGACAGAAAAACTGTGTTTTGATTAAAGGATAGTACAAAGAGATACCATCTGAATGAGACCGTACAATTGCAGGTGACACGAATAGCAAAATAATGTCAAGGAAATAGAAAGTCACTTGGCCTTGAATGACGCTACCTGATAACTAAATCTGAATCACGGAATTGGAGATAAAAAAGCAATTAGCATGCTGTTTTGCAAACAATTAAACATTCAAGCTTGGAATTTGTTGAAAGAAATCAGTCGTGAAATGAGTTAAAAAAAAAAGACTCAGCAGTTGCGATAAAGAGGTCAATTACATGTGTTGACATCACATTTTCTCTGTCTAATCGTCTTAATAACAACTTACCTAATTGCACTGAATCAGCTAACCTGCTGAGGGCTTGTAATTAAATGTTTACTTTACATGTTTATTTATTTTAATATTTTTTTTGATTTATCCATGGCAGTAATATCCAATGTACAAATAAATTTGTTTTGGTTGTGATGTAGGGCACACCAAGTCAAACATTTCTGTGGTTATTCATTTATATTAGTTATTAGTCATTTTATATTTTACCTTTAAAAACTCTATTAACGATTATGGCCACAAAGTAATTAATAAACAAGGTTTAAAGCTTAATTTTGTGTATTGATTTAAACACTATGGTCTATTTATTTTCTACGATTGCAAAGTTGGTTTAAATTATTACGGTCAACTTTCTTGATACTTGAAGTTAAACATTGGTTTGAAGGTATGTTCTACTTTTTTTACTAAACGAAGACTAACGAAATTGGAACCTACTGCTTAAAGTAGATTATGAATGGTTACTAATGTCCATTCCATCAGAGGGTTTCGAACCTGTGAATTTCGGAGAACAGATTTCCCAGTTGTATACGAATTTATTTAGTTAATCATGAAGTATGTTTAATGATTTGATATATTTAAAAACAAGATTAATATGTTTCAGCAAATAGTTTATTTTATTCCATGCAAATGTTTATTTGAAATAATTTTTTTTAAATTCTTTTCATAAAGTTTTTCTAAATATTAAGAATAATTCTAAATATAACTCGCTAACCACAGAGTAAGTGTAATTCATCAAGGCACTAACAGGCTTATTATATTTATTACAACTATCACTTTTAAAATTATATCCATTTGATTGTAGAAATTTTAGGTGAAAATTAAAAAAAATTATTAATCAAATAATAGTTTGAAATTATTAATATATTTGATGAAACTATCTCAGATCTCTTCTGAAATTTTATATTTTAATTCAAAGACTAGTTCAGTAAATTCCAAATTAAATACTCGAATAATTTGTATAAATAAAATATAATATTTCTTTTATTGAACCTTGTATGTTTCCTTATCCTTTCTGAAAAACAATAAAGAGAAAGTGGGAGGATATTGCAAAATCCATCTTCCTGTGAAAAAAGAAAATTTCATAATAATAATCACGATTTATCGGATAAATTCCAGAATTACAGCTTACTCAAACTACAAAGGTGCTGCTTTCCGTGCACCACTCACCCACATGAAAAAGAAAATCCCAGATCGCTTATGAATTAAGAAAATCAATACCTACTATGCTTCTTTCAAAAAGCTAAAGGCACTATGGTAAAAATAATTTATATAAAGGAAGATAAAGACAATTATTACAAATTTATTAAAATATTTATAAAACATTTAAGGGTAACGATTGATAATTTATAAATCTAAACACTTGTTTTACCAAATAATAAAACTGGTGGATGTAACTCCTGATTAGCATTGGAATCATGCATTTTCCGTAATGCACTAAATCTTTATTAAATGTATGCTTCTGAATAGATTTATTTGCTTGTAAATAAATGTAAAACATTCATACTTTAATACTAAACACGTATTCTAAGAGTTTAAAATTCTTAAATGTATTTAAAATACGAAAATATCAGTAGTGATTACAGAAGGTTAACGTTCTTTAAATGATAAATGCTAAAGTTCATGTGTCCTGGGAGAACATACTTTTATTACAACTCTGAACCTTAATTAAAAAGAACATTTCCATATGCCTCTCATTACATATCTGAAATGCATAGTCGAGTATATCCAGTCTGGTATAAAATTGCTGTAAAAAAAAAAACTGAAAAAGTTTGTTCAGGTTCAAAACATTACACTTTATATTAAACTTCACTATTACAGTACAAGAAAAATAGAAATTATTCCAGAATTTATAGAGATATTATAATATTGAAAATTGTGTACAAATATTTTGATATCAAGTAACTCAAAGTAATAATATAACTTTAAACTCATTCCAGGAAATACCGATTACATGAACTGAATCACATGCTGAAATTCATACATTTAAGTAAGAAATTTTGTCATTGATATAGCTAAATAATTATATATGTAGTAGGGTAATTTAAAACTAGGGTTTCAATTTGAATGAAAACTTCTGGCTGACATTGACTTATATTTCCATGTGTGCTGAATCACACATGAATTTTTTAAACATTTTGGGACAATTGTATAAATAGTTCAAGTGAGTAAAAAAGTTATATTAAGCTTAACTTGCATTTATTTTTAGCTTTCAATACTCAGGAGATCTAATTGCGAAATAGAAAAGAATTTTAAACATGGCAACAAACAAACCTTGATCGATATTTTTGTCCTCTTACTAGAGGGTAATCGAATTCGGTTCAATCGAAGGAGAACAGAAAACTCTTTGAAAAAAGTTTCTGTAAAAAGTCAGACAACTTAAATGAACTTTTGAATGTTCAATCATATCACTAAAATATTACATTTTAAATTATACAAAAAATCATTTATTTTAGAATACTAAGATATTAAAGGAATATCAGAAAAAAAGATAATTTTTAATAACACTTCTATCAACAATGGTTGTGCAGAAGATGATAACATTAGTCTGGGAAAGTTAAACAAAATGTCGAAACTATTTCCCTTTCTTTATATTTAATATTTCACAAGCTAAGATATAACATGTTTAAATTATAAAATATATACCCTATAAATTATAAAAAATCATTATTTTATATTTCTAACATGTTAAAGAAAAATCAGAATCGAGAACGACGTTTTTAGTAACACTTCTCTCGACAATGATTTTGAAGAAGATAATAACATTAGATTGGGAAAGTTTAACAAAATGTCGAAACGGGACTACTTAAGAATTGGGTTCCCCTTATCAAATTTGGGAGACAATATTGGCAATATTTACTAAAACACAAAGGTAATCCATCTAAACATTGTATTTCTTGCTTTTTGGGGATTTTAATTAATGCACAGTGCGCCATCGTAATAGAATTATACACTCTTAATTAAAGAAAGCAGTTTATAAACGCAACAGCTCCAAATTGTTAAAATTCAGCCATAGTGAACAATTAATGGTTTGTTATATCTATTTTTTAAGCATTGCGCATTTTTAATATATAAGAAAAGAGTTACACAAGGAGAGTGGGATGCAAGTATCATATAAATTATAAGATAGATTTAGATTGTTTGGACACGGTGAGAAAATGTTAGGCGACCATACTTAAACCATTATCACCAATTTGGCGGGGGAACCCAGTTCTTTAGTCAAGCCTGTCGAAACTAGTTCCCTTTCTTTATATTTAATATTTCTCAAGCTAAGATATTGCATGTTTGATTTATAAAATATACACCCTTTAAATTATAAAAAAATCATTATTTTAGATTACTAAGATGTTAAAGGAAAATCAGAAACAAAGACAATATTTCTAATAACACTTTTATCCACAATGGTTTAAAGAAGACTATAACATTAGAGTGGGAAAGTTTAACAAAATGTTGAAACTAGTTCCCTTTCTTCATATTTAATATTTCACAAGCTAAGATATAACATGTGGATTAATATAGTTTGACTCTTAGTAAAATGACAACTTCTTTAAGTACGCAACTCTATGCATAAAACAGCAAACGTAAAGTCCTGAAGAGGATTTAAAAAGTGTTTTACACAGGATTAAAGGGGAATAGTTGGTGATTGTAACATGTTCTTCACTTTAGATAAATCCAAGTCTCAGCAGTTATGATTTATACTTTCACCCAAAGTCTTTTTTGTACTGTTAAAGTTTTGAATATGTTTTATTAATATAGAAACTTGGAGAAATTAATTAAAATTAGATACTGATGTTTTTTATTGCTAAGATAAAAATATAGAATTCGAAATTTTTAAAAAGGCAGTTTAAAGTTTAGATTAGAATAAAATGATTCGTTAAACATTCGTTGTAGTGTATATAGAATAATACTTCAATTTATTTTTTTACAGAGAATAAAATGACTTTACTCGTAGTTTCTAATTTTAGAGTATCCTTTTAAAACCACTCAAAATTAAATCATCTTTGAAGAGCCTTAAATTACTTTTAAATCGTAGTATTTGAAGCAATTTTGAAAACACAGAAAAATTTAAAAGACGCACACGACATTCAAAAGATAAAAATCATCTGTAGATATTTAAAAATTCACTTTGCTCTACATTAAAATATTTTGTAACTGTTTTCTGATAATTAAGGATCAGAAACATATTTACATGAGTAAATATTTTTTATCTTTATCAGTAGTTAATCTGTTAATAGTACATAACTAAAAAATGTAAGCATTTATCGATTAAAAATTATATAATGTATATTGCACCTGAAAATATAAAAAGGAATATATATTCTGATAGCCTGGTAGATAATTTTCATTATTTTTTATACAGCAAACATTATTTATGTTTTATAATTTAGAGAATCTTTTCCAACACCTCCAAATCAAATTCTATTTAAAAATTCTAAACCACTTGTAAAACGACAATTGTAGAACATATTTTGAAAAAGGTGAAAAAGCTGCAAGAGGTAAAATATGTTTAAAATATTGAAAAAATTCTGTTGATGTTTAAAAAATGTATTTTTACATTCAAATAAAACTCTTTTCAGCAAATCAGGAATGAATAACATTTTTCCATAGTATAAAATATAAACTGATTCTATATTATAAATGTATAAAATATGAGTAAAATTACTTAGTATATTTTATACTATTAAACAATCTACTCTAACACCTCAACATGAATTTCTCTTTTAAGAGTTCTAAATCACTGGTAAAGTCTAGGTTATTATAAATTAAATTTTAGGAGGTATTCCGAATAAGACCAGAAGTAAACCAGAAGTCTACCAGAAGTAAAACTCATTAAAATATAAAGTTCTTCTTTCGATTGAAAAATTGCATTTTGTTCCAAATTAAAATAATTTCTATTGCTTTCTATAAATTAGGATTCACTAACATAGCTATCGTAAAGTGTTTTTTTTTACTTACATTAATAAAAAAATATTACAAAAATATTACTATGTACCACCTGCTAGCTAAAACGTTTAAAAAACTTGTCGTATCAAAAGTTATATAATGTATCTTATTCATATATATGGAAAGAGAAAAAAAAGAAAAGTTTTTGTTAAAGTCACAGCTAATGTGTTTCCAAAAATCACTGCACCTTGTCGAATTCGGAATCACTGCAGCTTGATGCCGAAATCGAGATTAGACCGTTTAACATCTTGCCGTTGGGACCGCTTGTTTTCATTTTTTTCTCCCTCTTTCAATTTCCCTTTCAACCTTTGCATTTCGTAACTTTTTTTTTCTACGAATTACCTTCGCGTGTTTAAGGAATATAAAATAACTGAAAGTTACATTAAGACTAAAGGCAATTCTCATTGTATAATTTCATAGTAGAAAATAGTCTTAAAGAGTGTTTCCTTACAACACACAGATTTATTGAAAATATGAGATAAATAACCAACATCGATAAATATTGTTTTGTTTAGTAGAATAAGTGAATAACATAAAAATAAACTAAAATATGTAGTTTGAGCATTTCATTGAGAAAATCCTGGGAGGAATATGTGTTATATTTGCTCAATTGTTATTTTTTCTAGCAGATATGCTTTTATAAATACGAATTAACTGATTAATAATTCTTTATAATTTTGAAATTTATAAAATATGAAGCCTAATAAATCTAAAAATAATTATAGAATCAATTATTTTTTTCAAATATGTATAAATGTAACCGGTAAAATTATTCTTCATCGATAGCACAAAGTTATGACCCATATTTTTAATTACCAGCTCACTTGACAACGCAACTTTATTGCAGTCATGTAATGGAAAGCAGCTATCACACTAAGGTCAAACTTGGCAAACATACTTTATTTTAACAAAAAGTTAGATAACTGGCCGATATGTCCGGTACAGGCAAGTAACAAATCCTAATAATTTACGAAAGTGCTTTAATGAGGAGGATAAAATCATGAGAATAATATAAGTTAATTATTCTCATAATTTAGTCAGTGGTTCTTTAGTGACTTGTTAAAACATTTGTATCATGAAAGTTTCATACAGTGCCAGACAGATTTCAAAGTTCCTAAGTTTTCATTGGACAAAATTAATAAATAGTTCATAAATGGTTTAAAAAGCCCGCACATTGCTAATATCATCTTTATCTTTGAGAATTGTTTAAGTAATGCAATATTAACGAATTGTTATCTCAATTTAGTTTGGGTGCCTGAGAAATTTAATGTTGAGAAATGAATTGGGTTAATTTTAAAGAACATTAATAATGAATTTTAATAAATTGCACACACACACACACACACACACACACACATATATATATATATATATATATATATATATATATATATATATATATATATATATATATATATATATATATATATATATATATATATATATATACATGTCATGCCATTATACACAAAATACAGTCATTAAATTCAAGAAGATAAAGCCAGTATTTATTAGGTTCGCCGGGACTTCACTCCCAAATTGTAATCAATCCCTTATCACTTGTAATCAAATTAATCCCAATCATGACCAGTAATCAAATTACTTCCAGAGGTTACGCGTAACTCAAAACATAAAATAAAGTTTTTGTCAAAACTTCATTTTATGATACATCAATTTCGAAATTCAAACAAAATAGTCCGCAATTTTTTAAACCGTAAAATAGCACAAAAGGATGACATTAGAATATGCTGTTAAAATATATATAAATGAAGAGAAATACTCTCATGGGAAATTGTCTTAGCAGACTGCGGTAGCATGAAGAACTTAGCAAGGTGCCAGTATATGTTCGGAATAACAGAAAGAACCCTTGCAAAATATGGAAACAAAGGATAGTTAATAATTTGTTTTCTCTGTAAAACTGTAATCATTGCATGTGAAGAAAAGTATAGTTTTACTGTATTTGAGATTTTCTAAAGATATAATTTTTTTTAGAATTATTAAAATATTAAAATATAAAGAAATTATTTTCGAAATTATTTTCTTTCAAATGTAATATATTAACAAAACATTTTAAAGTTAAAAATAATGAAAACAGCTTAACAATTTGAAAAATCCACAAAATTTGTGGTATGCGAATTTAATTTGAGTTGTATCAATTTAAAATCTTCCATTCTATAAATAATAAAGAAAAGTGAAATTCAAATCTTCCTAGAAAGCGGACAATGCAAGGTCACTCACTTAAACATGTATGTCATAGATATTAATTGAAGAATAAACAAACGATTTACTTTGTAGTAATAACACTATGAACAAAACAACAAAATTGTTATATGCTTGAATTCTAAAATCTTAACTTATCAAAAATTTAGTCTAATGTTTTTCTCTTTTACAATTCATTTTTTTTTCAAAATAATCATAAACTTATATTAAAAGTACGGATTTACTCAATTTTCATTTGTACAAATTCATGATTTTTCTTAAAATTTTATTTCCAAAGATAAAGTTTTATTACATTTTGATAAAGAAAAAGATTATAGTATAAGTTTTGTACTTTACAAGACAATATAATATCTGTGGATAGTTTAATTCGAAAGAAATGTATTATTAAATTTATTGGAATGAAAGGTTAAATAAATGAAATGAATTTTGAAATTAAAGTGGGATTGTATCTGAATATTATATCTTCGCAATAAAATCTTATTTTTCTCCGTTCAAACAGCAACTGGAATTTAGAAAAACTAAAATCTTCTAATAACATCATAAATTTTAAATTTGTATTATTTAAATCCTGTAGCTAACAGATGAAATATAATTTCAGTTATTTTCTATATAAAATCTTATGTAATAATAAAGTTAAAATTGTAAATTTGAGGAATATGTTCAGATACAGTAATTTGAAAAAACAACTAAGACATCTCTTCTTTAAGATAGCTAAAAAGTTTAGGAGAATTAAGAAGCACTACTTTATTTTCTCTACTTAAAAATTAAGCTGGAACTAAAAATTATCAATTTCATTTAATATTTCAAAGAGTTTTAAATGTGTACTCTTACAACTATGTGGTTTTGATAATTAGGTTTGCAGCGTATAGTCTACTTCATGCAACACTAGATCTAAGTAGACAGAAACATATGTTCAAAGTCTATTGCCTTGAACAGTTTTACCATATCCGCATTGGAAATAGAACACTCAGACTCCGATACCGACAGTTAGCAATCTATGAATTAAACATTGCCTGGCATAATAAAACTATATATTGTCATTATGACTGTTTGTGGGAAGAATAAATCGAACGTAAGGAACCTAAATATAAATTTAATTAATTTGTTTTACATATATTTGATATTTATTTCAGAATTAAAGCTATGAGCACGGTAACATCACTACCGTTTGAGCGTTTAAAGTAACTTTTATTCTGTATTTGTAAATTTAAATAAATTACGCATATATTTACGAAACAAATGTTTTACTGTATCTATGTATTCTGTATTACATTTTAAGGATTTCGTTGGCAAGGAATATACTTTAACCCTCTGACTGCTTAATTTGTAAACCGAAATATCTTCAAAAATTGCGTGTGTTTTTTGTTACATATTTTAAGCCTATATATATATATATATATATATATATATATATATATATATATATATATATATATAATATATATATATATATATATATATATATATAATATATATATATATAATATATATATATATATATATATATATATTTTTTATATATAAATATATATTTATATATAATATATATACTATTTACATATATATATATATATAATTTTTTTTATAATATATATATATATATATATATATTATATATATATATATATTTAAATATATGTATAATATATATATATAAATATATATATATATATATATATATATATATTGATTAGGGAATTGAAATGCGCTACTTTTTTCTAGAAAAGCTTTTTTATATTAATTCTTATCATGAGAAAATAAGCTGTAAGAAAAACTAATTTCAGATGTTATCTGATACAAAATTTATTTTTATTAAATTTCAATTGAATTACAGTGAATTTCTATTTATAACATAATATCTATAATTCTATTACCTAATATAACTATAGTTCTAGTTATATAATTCTATTTATTACTTAATTAAACATCTAATATTGTATGTAATTTATATCATTGGTTAAACAGTGAAAAGGCGGAATGTGCTCCGTAATAGAGAAAGAAAAGCACATTCCCGCGAAAATCGCGGGATGAGCAAATTTTGCTACATTTGAGTTGCCCGTGGTAAACGCGGGATGAGCAGTGAGAGAGTTAATAATGATAAATAATTTTCAGTGAAGATGTTCTTCTAAAAGTAGATCAGATTATGACCAAATAATTATAACAGCGATGCTTGGTTTCGTTTAATTTGTCGCCAGCACTGCGGCAAATATTTCGAATAACTAAAAGTAAATATACCTTGACCTACTCCTTCAGGCTGATTCCGCATAGCTACCAGCAAAATTCTATCAGCTGGATTCAAACACCAGAAAATGTGGTATTGAGAAACAGCGTTTTATCCATTCATCCCTTATTAGACAAACTGGTATTCCTCAGTTTGAGTATAGTTCCACTGATTATATGGGTGTTTGTGGCTGTTTGAAATTGTCTTTACGTATTAGGCATGGATCCAACTAACGAATAAGTAGTAAAATAATAACAATTTTGCTCTAAATACCAACGGCTACAATTTTTTATAAGAAAATGTTACAATCTCACTTAACTTCCATCAATCAAGTTTATTAAATCCTTATAAAAACGTTACTAAATACTATTTGCTAACACGTAAATATTTGTTGCTCTCAACTCAAATGACTAACAATGCATTTTACTTCGTAAAAAGTTCGTAGTGCACATACTTCTAGCATTAGCTAAGGAAAAAAAATGACTAATTGAGCTTGAAATTTCCATGTTAGCGAGTTAAGTCAAGTGTAGAATTTTCAACACGCAATGCCACTTAAAAATGTTCTGGAAGCTGAAAGGAGAATGTTCAGCGAGTGTAAAATTTCGTAAAATTTCTAAAAATACTAAATACAATTTCTTATGGGAAATTGTTAGTGATCTTAAATTACTGGATTTCACTTTCCTATTTTATTAAACAGATGCATTAATATTTTCTCGTGCATTATTATATGGATGTTTATTTCATTCTCTCGTAGTTTTAAAATATAAAATGAAAATTTATTGAACACCTTTCAATAGCGGAGTCCGAAATTTTTAACTCTATTATTATCAATGATATTTATAATCCATTGCATTGGTTCATAGAACTCCGCTCAACTTTCACTGCACGAACGCTTATTTGGCCGGAAACTACTGTTTTTATATAAATGTTTTGAATAAGTACTAGGATTCATGCTTGTAGTGGAAACACCGCACTCAGGTGAAGAACCTTGGAAATGAAAAGCTCTACTCATTCCTCCATTATTCGGATTTAATCAACTAGAATCTTCTTTAAATAGGTCCTGAACAAATTAAGCCGAATGATGTCCGATTGGTTAGATGGCTAGCCTTCGGTACGGGAGTTCTTAAGTTCGAATCCCATGTTGGCATGGATGTTCGTAGCCGTTCGAAATCGACTTTAGCTTTAGGTCCCTGTCTCATTAGCCCTCGTGTTGAAAAAAGTAGACCGTAGCGCTCCAAACCAAACCAAACCTGAGTAAACTATCCTTTCTGTATCACAATGATGACTTTCACACAAAAAATAGTTCAATACACTTTAATTAGTTTCTTAATTTTCATGTATATTTATGTTTAGAATAGAGACTTATATTAGAATTTGTGTTGTTGAGTTAATTAGTCCGTCATAAAATAACATCTTATATATTAATTATTTTGTTTCAAAATAATAATTTTAAAAATATTTTTTTCTGCTGTATAGTTACGGACAACATTATACAACTACAGTAATTTATAAATTAGCTTATAATAAAATGAAACTAGTACTCCCAGAACAATCTAACTTTTCTTATTATAATCTAATTATAAATTGGCTTATAAAAAATCAAACTTATACTTCCAGAGCATTCTAACTTTAAATTAAGTGCAGTGTAACTTCTAATGTAGTAAAAGGATAATACTTGTATTTTAATAATACTAGGAGGTACCATAATATATATGTAGAATGTATTATAATAACAGATAAATTAGCAAGATTTTTCAAGAAAAACAATTTCTTAATAATCTAACTGCTAAATTTATCCCACCAATGATTCTTTTGATAAATAACGTTCCAGTGAAAATAAAACCAAAGATAAAACCTGAACACCAAATTTCCCTAAGATTAGAAAGTTTCCGCGAGACAAATACTAAAAATATTTCTATCATTACAAGTTAACTCTAACGTATTTAAAATTATCTGCCAAGTTTCAAACATTCATTTCTAAAACTTTGGTTAACTCTTAAATTAATTTCATTAAAGTTTAGTTAAACCTGTCTAATCGGCAATGTAATTAAATTCAAGAAATTTACGTTTACCTGCCTCGGAAAGAGATTTTGTTTTGAAGAATTACTGGATATCGATTCTCCCTGCGGATGATTTTGAAAAATACTTTAGAAATAAGTATTTCTTCCAATAATAATCATTTCTCCGAGCGAATAAAGTTGCATACATGTTCAGGAGTTGTTTTGAGCTTGAAAAACAAACTATATTAATATTTATGGTTTTATTGCTAAGGTAAGAATTTATAATTAACTATTTCCACCTAAAGTTTAAGTTAAATAATGTGTCATACGTACTTATGAAATATTTTCTCCCAATACAAAAGTTCTAAAATTAAGTCTAGAAAACGTTATAGAGTTACCCTTCCTTTAAAGGATTATATAGGTCTCTTCGTTCTACATTTTTCCAGTAGAAATAAAGAACAATAAAAAACAATACAATGGTTCACAAACTTTTTAGTCCACTAACACTTTCTCATAGCAAAGCATGAATCAAGAAACAAAATACGCTATACAAATACGCAATAATAAACTTACTATTTTTACTTTCATCTTTGTAATAGTGATCTAAAAATAAATTATAAATTAAACATTTTTATAATAAAATTTATATGTGCTGAAATTTAACATTGTGTTTTGAATAATGAAAACATTTCCCATTATATATTGTTAGGGATTTAAGTGTTGACAATAAGTCATCAAATCATCTTTCCATTTTAATTGAACAGCAAACAAATGTCTTCCAATTCATTTGTCACTATTAATTTTAATCTTCATAAAACTGAAATGGGTCATAATTATTTTTCTATACATGAAATTTTTGTAGACTCCCAAACGTTGTTCCTCATCGTTATAAATTTTTATGTATCACGCCCCCCCCAGTGGTAACACATTAGTTCCGTACAAAATACTTTTATAATCAATATAATAGAAAAATATCTTTATATTAAATATAAGATTTTAAAATTTGTTATTTTCAATGTAATTTATAAAACAAAATCAATGGCATAAACAAG
>CM063498.1:113793214-113795714 GCA_032207245.1 Pardosa pseudoannulata
TATTTAAGTTTCTCCTGCTCTTGATTACTCAACGTAGAAATAACAAAACTGAATTCGTAATTGAAAGCTAATGATTTGTTTTGTTTACACCCAATTAGTTTAGGCTGATTTTAACAAAATATCTTAGAAAAAAATCAAAATGGAGGACGATATATCGCTAAAGTTCATTAGTGAAGTCTGGAAAAGGTTATTCCTTTAGAAAATAAATAGGTCATAAAAATACTCAGTAATAAATTTGTAAAGCTTTCATTTTTCTTTGTAGATTCAATTATAACTAGAATGGATTATCTAGGACAGGTTTTTATATTTAGCACGGAGACGGAGGATATTACAAAGTCTTTTTTTTTTGTAAATTATTAATTTAGTTAAAAACTTATAATTTGAAAATTTATAAATTGAAGTATTTGAATCATACATATTAAATGAAATAATTAAATCACATGTAATAATCAAATATATTTTTTCAAATAATAAATTATTGATAATATTTATTATAATTAAATGATATTTGTCAATACTGTCCCATTATTAATATATTTGAACAAATTTGGTGTTTTTTTTTTAATTTGTGTAATATATTTTTCTATCTTCATTAAAATTAATGCTTTAAATATTCACTGATATACACATCTGTTTTTAATTTAAAGTCAATTTTAATAACTTAAATAGAAACTTAAAAATGGCACATATATTTAGTATTAAATTTAAGTTTAGTGTGTTTTGTGTGAATCTGAAATTTAAGGAGTCATTTTATTTTTACTTATTTTTTAATGAATCTGTTTGCATGCTTAACGTATCCTATTGAGTAGATAATAAAATTTTTAAAACATAATTAATTTACACAAAAGTTTGTGACACAATTAAACGCTATTACAAGTTTTATTGAATTTTAAAATAATTGGTCTTAATTGCATGAAATAAAATGTAATGTAGCTCAGTTAATAAAGGAGAATTGTGAAAAAGATTTTTACTAAATAGTATGGTCTTTATGGTAGGTTAATTTTGAATAGACATATTATCCTACAATTAAAAAAGTACGGTTTTAACTGCTAAAAAATTTATTCATTATTTAAAAGTATTTATAACTTAAATTATATAAAGAAATGAAATTTTTATGATTGTCAATCTGAATAGATTTTTTTTCTAGACAATGCGATATGAAAAAGTTTTTGGTTTAATAGAAAATTTAAAAGAAATGTTGTTTTTTACAATTATTTTTTACAATATAATAACTTTTTAAAATATTAAAATATTTGTAATATCAGTAGGTAGGTACATATTTAAATTACAACTAAATTTACTAAATTCCAAATACTTATAGGTATACAGTGTATAATATTAATTCAATAGATTAGCATATTTAAAGACACTATACTGCTTTAATTTCAAATGAAAGGTGTATAAATTAGAATAAATGTGTAATGTTGTGTGCTACCAGATAACTTAAAGAAACAATAGCTACAATTTCGATGGTTTAAAATTTCCAATTCACTCTACTTCATTATCCTACCGTTCGAAAAGGAATAATACTTAATAAGTATTTACTTTTTGTAAATAAATAATATTTTATAAATAATAGTGTACAAAATAAAGAGATTGGTCACATTTGTTCCACTATCTTCCGAAGTATTATATAGATTTTAATAAAATTTGGTTATAACATACAAAATATTATATAGAGAAAACACAGTGACTACATTAGGTATGATAGAGTGGCTGCAGAATCAGAAAAAATAATGGGTCGATAGCAGGTATAGTCTTTTATAGAAATACAGGCCTCATTCATGATTTAATTCGAGGAACAAAAAAATTTTTGTGATCATTTGATAATTGTGTCACACTAGCTGTTTAACTGCATTTTAAGGTCCTAGCTGTTCTATGAAAGAGGCAGTTACCTCTCCGGAAGAACACTGGAATGTTCTATATTACTTTTCGAGAGCTACCAGCAAATCGTGGGGAGGTTCTTAAAAGCTTAATAACAGATTTTCATAAAATTTCCTGCATAGAATGACATTGACTATTTTTCTTATTTTTTATAAAATATTTTAATTTTTTTCACCATTAAAAAAGAGCAGAAGCCTGCAATAAAAAAGTCACAAACCCAATACTGATTATTTACATCCGCTGTTCAAACAAATGTAAGATCTCGTTAGATGACAATAAGATTAAAAATTAGCAGGGTAGCTCATAGCTTTTACAAACTTGGGGACCACTCAAAGGATTGAGGATAGCAGCTTGGGATGAAACTCATAGGCTGATAAGATTGAGGTCTGGAAATTTCGATGCTGAAAATCTTCATTTTCTTGAAAACCGTCAACTAGATGAGCTCTACTTGACAATGAGTTATTTCGGCTAAAATTAAATCAGGACCAATCGCAACTTGAGACGCATAAGCCATAATAGCTCATTCCTATACCTAAGTCACGAAGCCTATTTGAGAGACAAAGAAGGGTATTAGGCCACTGAGCATGTTCACTGACCAGACCATCAAACCTCTGCT
>CM063498.1:113800714-113823214 GCA_032207245.1 Pardosa pseudoannulata
AAAAGAACATTTAGCTTTTGTTTAGAAAGGAACCGCTGCAGCGCAAATGTCATATTACTAAAGAAATGAATAGTGTCAGTACGGATATCTTTCATTTTTTTTTTTGTAGGGAGGAAGTTGAAAGTTCTCTCCTAATGTGGCGAGGACTACATTGGATGCATATTGGATTAAACGTTGGGGGAAAATTTCTGTTGATGAAGAGCTTTGACTGAAAAATTAGCATAAACATTGTGCTACGTCACAACGAAACATTTTGTATAAATTTACTTGATTTATGTTGATTGTCTTCCTTACACACACACACACACACACACACACACACACATATATATATATATATATATATATATATATATATATATATATATATATATATATATATACATATATATATATGTGTGTGTGTGTGTGTGTGTGTGTCTGTGTGTGTGTACAGTATTTTATTTGCTTTCTTTATTGGCGCAACAGGTCAATGTGCTCTTTGCATTTCAACAGAACTTTCTATTCTGATCTATTAGATTGTATTGTTAGGTGGTATTGTATTATAAAGTATTTTGATCCGCCTTAAACGTTCTTCTGTGTCTTCCCATTCAGACAAGGTATTCTGCCCAATTTAATTTATTTTATTTTATCATTTTATCATTTAAAAAAATAAAATCTAACTTTATTTTCCTCTCTCTCTCTCTCTGCAAGAACTGACCTAAGTGTAACCCTAGAATATTTACATTTTTGCATCTAGGAGAAATTGAAGAAACTACTTATATTCAATCTTGCCCATTAGAAATATTTTATCCCACAGAACGGAAGTAGATAGTTTCAACATCTTTAGTCTACAGCCACCATAAATTCAAACTATCAAATGTAGATACTATATACTATACCTACTGCGATGAATGGAAACTTTTAAAGTCGTAAGTTTGTTTTTTCAAGTTGCCCTAGTTAATATTTGTGAAGCACTTCATACACACCTCTCCTTGATTGTATGCTTCTAGTTACGAATTTAATTTTTATTGAACTGGTAAACCAATTTTGAATTTTAACGGTTCCGATAATCAATTATATCTAATACATAATATAGAATATGTAATATATTCTATTTCAAATGTTACAAGAATATTGAAAGTTTATACATTATGGAATGTTATGGAATTGTATCGGTATTTTGTGAAAGTTTGTTTCCTAAGACAGTGAGAGATTTATATACACTGGCGTGCAAAACTTAAGCAACAGGTTGGATTTTTGCCATAACTCCACTAGAAATCATCTAAGAGACATGAAATTCAGAAATGATGGAGAATATTGTGTACGTAAAGTATGACGAAAGCATTGGCGCTAAAAAAATACAATGCATATGGTATGGAATCAAATCAAAATAAGCTTTATTGAACGCATAATTTCGTGACTCATGCTTGTCTAAGAGGATGAAAAACAAGCCCATGTTTCTTAATATGGAATATGCTCTCCCTTAAATGCAATGGTTACTTCGGAACGTCTCCGCATACTTAAAATCAAATGGACTAACATTTCAAGCGTTAGGAATGCCCATTCCGCAACCAGCATCTATTTAAATTGTTGGATATTCTACGGAGGATGTGAGAGTTCTACAATGCGCCTCCCCATAGCATCCTGCATGTGTTCGATGTGATTTAAATTAGGGGAGTACCTTGGCCTATCCATTCTAGTAGTATCTTAACTTTCCAGTAGCTCATCAACAGCAAGAGTCTGATGTCCCTGTGCATTGTCATCCATAAAAATGAGGTCTGGGCCAATGGCACCTCGGAACAAATGCATGTGGCAAAGGAGTACTTCCTCACAATAGCGATCCCCGGTTACAGAACCTCTGTCGAAAACGTTCGCCCGTTCATCTTAATACCTAACTAGACAAGAACTCCAGGACCACTGTAACGGTGTCTTTCCTTGATGTTTAGGATAAAACCGGGTTCCGATCTCTGTCCAAACAAAACGCGTTGAGAATCGCATTTGGTACTAAACCAACTCTCCTCGTAAAGAGGACACGACTCCATTGATCAGTTGTCCAGTTTTTGGTATCTGCACTACTGTAAGCGGTGACAATGGTGGCAGACGTTCAATAGCAGACAGTGTTCAGGACGGCTGGCGAATAGGCCTCCTTGTGAGTGGCGTATTTAACTATTATTTACCACAATTTATATTTCTGTTATAAATATACATAAAAATATCAAAACTTTGTACCTTGGCATATCATCTTTGAGACAGTTTTGCCATTTTGTTGAAAAATTATCTTCCATTTTCATATAAATGCATTTCTACAAATGGTATAATTTTTTACGTTAATTTATTTTTCTTTTCCTGAAAATATTTTGATTATACTAAAATCTAAATAATAGTAAGACTATCCAGTACTTTGTATAATTTTCCTAGATTTTTTGAAAGATTAGTTCTTTTCTCTATGTAAAACCATATATATGCTATCATAACTTTTTATAAGTAATTTAAAAATGTGTTAAGTTATTGGAATTTAAATTGTACTAAAAATACAAGTAATATCACAATTTATTAGAACATGGTAAATCACATTTTTGATTGTAACAGTTTCTATATTCTATATCTAATATACATTATATAACATATATTAGATACGTCTTGATATGTTTTCTATGTAAGATTAAGTTTTCTAAGTAAAATAAAAGTGTGTTTAGTTATTGGAATTTAAATACTATTAAAAATACAATTTATACGAAATGGAATTTATTAAAAGTTGGTAAATGATATCTTGAATTTGAACGGTTTCGATAATCAACTATATCTAATATATAATATGTAATGTATAATATCTCAAATAAAACAAGGACATAGAACAAGGATACACCAAAAATGGGATCACACCGGTATTTCCTTTAAGTTTGTTTTCTAAGACAGCACAAGATTTATATAGTTTTAAAAAGAATGATTCACTGAAATTATAAATCAATATAATGTAATGTTCATAAACATCGCAAGTAGGTCTGTTTTTCTTCTATAAAAGTTATATTTCAAGCAGAAAATATATTCGATGTGTAATGCATATTTCAGTGTTTTTATTCCGTTTACGACTTTAGTATGCAGTGAGAAGGAAAAACGTAATTTTTTGTGGTTTCAGTATGAATAAACAATACGAATTCCCCCAGCATAAAACGGAGTCTAGATATAAAGTATGAGATAGAGAGAGATGCCTGAAAACTCAGGCAGCTGTGTTTTATTTTTGTCTGATGTCAATGGGGAGATTATATTAATTTATAGTCTTGAACAGTCTGATCAATAATGCATAAGAATAGAAGGAATTCTTATACCAATAGACGTTTTTATAGCTTGAATGCTAGGTATTCGAATGTTTTCGATACTTGATTTTTTTATCCTGCATTCCAGCACGATTTTCAATTTCTTCAATGCTTTTGAATAGACATGAGTACTTTTTGGAGTTTTTAAAGATATAGGGATTTTTATCCACTTAGAAGCTTTAATAGGTCTGTTGCAAAATAACTGTTATCATGATTGATATATTAAATAATAGAATGAAACACATACAAACATACTTGTCCATATATTATCTCTCTCTCTCTCTCTCTCTCTCTCTCTCTCTCTCTCTCTCTCTATATATATATATATATATATATATATATATATATATATATATATATATATATATATATATATATATATATATATATATATATATATATATATATATATATATATATATATATATACATATATATATACACACACACACACACAAAAATATAAATCTTAAATGAGATAAAATTTAAAATTTTAGTATGAAGAGATAATTTATAGTAGTTCCATATTAGTATTTACAACTAGTAATAAAAGTTAGTTGGACAGCTGGAGTCAAGCCAGATTATTCACCATTGCAGATGCTTACCCGGATGAAGTCCCGTCATATCTCAAGAACTAGGTAAGCTCAGAAATTCTTCTTTATTATTAAAATTATGAAAAGACGTTTATAGCCATGTTATAATAGTAATTATAAATTGTTTAAATTTAAAATCATGTATAGAAAGTCAGTACACAGATACATATGGGCTTTACTTATAATTCTTTGAGTTTTATTAAGAGTTATCAACAATTCATTAAAGTACTCATGTGAAAGTATTTCTTTGATCCCTATACCAGAACAACACATTTTACTATGCAAAGAAGTGCAAATTTATATAGAAGCAATTTCTTGCTCAGACTTCTACGCTTCTGATACAGTACATGAACGATTACAATCATTCTTTTTAACAAGGTATAATTTAGTTGTTGCAATTTCTTTCGAAAAATATAATTTCGTACGACAAATTTCCATTAATTTTTAAATGTGAATAACAACTAGCAAATACATTGCAACGCAGTATGAAAGTAGATTTCTAAACACAAGCCAGGTGAACTAAATTATGTTACTATGAAGATTTTGTTTTTGTCTTACATGGTGCATCAAATTAAAGAAGCATTTTATTTAACTTAGCTGCTTTTTAATTTATTTTTTTCTTTCGCTGGAAAATATTTAATGCATTTGCTATTTAATGAAAATTATATGACATGCATCATCCTCTTCTGCGTTAAGTATACAGAAAAATATTAAATAAATTTTTAACTGCTTTTGAAGAGGATGAGGATTTTATTAAATAAAAAAATAGTTCGTATTTACTTTACGGAACTAGCATTTGATTCTTGTTTCTACTTTAGGAATATTTAAATGTTTCTGACACTTTATTCCGTGCATTTCAAATAAAGTGTTAGGTAATTAGAAAAACTTTTTATGAAGTGGGAAGAAAGAACGGCGTATATAAAAAATATTTTTATTGCAGTATAATATTTAGGAATTAATCACTCGCGATTTTAAAAAAAAACTTGCTAGCTCTAAAAGCATATGTCTCTTTTAATTTTTTAGTGGTTTATTAGGATTCTAATATCTTTGGTTTAGTGGAATATAGCTTACTTCTATACTGGAGATTATGCTTTTATAAAGGTATTGGAAACAATACCTTAATAAACTCATTTTCCCCCTACTGCTTATCCACTATGATAATATACATATATTACATATATTATTGTAGGGAATTATATACATACATATAATCCAGGAGTTATACAACTCCTGGACAAGATGAAGCGGAATCAGCTTAGCATATATATATATATATATATATATATATATATATATATATATATATATATATATATATACATTTCATTTTTATATCTTTAAATTAGTTCCTAAAAATTTTAAATATTACGATTTTTTAAAAAGTTTTGAATTTGGGTGCATAAATATAAATGAATATGCAATTCCATAAAAAGGCTTTAAAGAGGTAATTATTCACATTAGCTGTTAGTTAGCTAAAGATATTAATTAGTTTTCCAATCGATTTACAGTACAATGATTTCAAGATGCGCCACTCAGTCATTGAGAAGACAATACAGTGAATAGCAAATGTTAATTTGAAACATTATCTTAATTAGATAGCTACAAAAGGATATGCTTCACGCAACAATTTGTTTCAACTGTTCAAGAGTTCCGAGCAAATAATGTTCCGTTTTGTGCAGTCTGATAATATTCCAGGGCAAGAGAAACGGTAGAGCTTAAACCATTTAACACTCCCTTCATATCACGATGCATAACAATCTTCATATAACTTTATTCGAGTTTCGGAAATACAGATGAAGCTGAGTAATAAGCAAGTAAACATGAAACGAAAACTTTGACGATGATGGAATCGTATACAACTGAACTTTGCAATTAGCGATGCTTTGTCTTAATTTATAGCAGTTTGAAACTGGAATGAAATACTTTTGTTACAGAAAATATATTTCATTAAATTAAATGAAATTTATAGCCATTAAATCTTAATCTCCATGAGTGAGATATTTCAAAACGGAAACAGTTTTGACCCTCTAAATAAAAAGACTAAAAATTATAGCTTTAGAGCAAATTTATCAAATACGAAAAAGAATGTAATAATAGTATATCTATGAATTTTCCATCAAAGTGAGATATTTCATCACGTTACTTGCTATTTATTACACTTGATAACTTTAATGGAACATATCACCTTTAAGCAAATATAAATGGAAGAATATTCTTGTCTGAAACTTTTCATGTCTTTTCATTTGTAGTTGTACATAAACGAGGTTTTTGCCATTTATTTTTCTTCTTCTTTTCATTCGTTGAATTCACTTGCTATTGAAAAATAAGAACTTTTTTGTTATAAAAGAAAAAGTGAGAGTTTATTTCAAATATTTTTTAAAAATATTTCGGTTCGCCTGAAGAACATAGTGCCCATGCCAATTTGGTGATATAGCTCTGAGATTAGTAGCCTAGCATTTCCTTCTGATTTCGCCGTGGACAAACAATCTGTATCTATATTTTAATTTATATTGTATTTTTATCTAGCTCACTTTGTGAAACCTGTTTCTTCTATATTAAATGTGCGTAATTCTTAAAAAAACTAGATATAATGAATCATTAATGGTAAACTATGGCTTATTTTTTAATAATTTGGAGCTGTTAGAATTGAAAAATGTTCAGGGATTAATTGTGTATAAATATAAATGCCCGGTTTCTAAGTTTTTTTTATGTTTAATAAGGTAAAAATATATGATTCTAATACAATGTCTTACTCTACATCAAATAAAGTGCCCAAAAATCAAAAAGAGATAAAATGTTCGGGTGGAATACCTTTATATTTTCGAAAACATCTCCAATAATTTCACCACATTTAACAAGAGGCAAGCTATTCTTCACTAATACCTAAATTTCTGACACACTGCATGCAGACGTACCACAACATAAAGTGAGATTTGACAACTTTCACTTTTTTAAAACAGAAATCATTATAACTCTCGACCTATTTAAATTTTTAGAAAGTATCTGAAACATTACACTAGACGTTTGACTTTTCAAAAAAGCCAAAATAATATTTTAAAATTTCATTTTAAGTGCTATAAATATTAAATGAAATGAAAAACAACGGAAAAAGTAATATGAATTTCATTTAATGTCTATAAAATATTTACTGTGAAAATTTGAAATCAATATACGTAATAGAATTATATTTACAGTACGCTTTAAAATAACACATTTTTCAGTAAAATGCATTAGAAACGTTTAATTGCCTTAAAAGCTGTGATGTTAAATGTAAAAACTTTATAGTTTTACCGGTTCTAATTTGAAGATTTCAATGTTGTTTGCATTAAATATAAAAATAAAAAAATAAATTTTTGATGGCATAAAGGTTCTGTGTCCCTTTACATGTTTAAATGTTTGCGTTGGATGAATGCTGATCATATTAATTTTTTACCTCAATGTTATGTTATGAAAGAAATTTTCATACTTATAGATTATCTATCGTTAAATATTTTTCGAAACAAACCTCGCTTCTTGAATTTCAAAAGGTTTCATAAATAATTTTAAAAAGTATATCTTTACTGCTCTGTTTAAAAATTTGAATGAAATTACCTTAGATAATCTTTGTTGCAATAGAGTCTCAAATCATTCAATGCAAGACGAATACAGAAAAAAACATTTTTCTAATTTTTTTATATTAAGCTAAAAAATTAATTACGATCTATTCAACCAACAATACAAGAATTAATCTTTTATAATAAAGGCAAAGGTATGACTGTATTTTATTTTTAAAGTAGGAAGATTCTCAGATTGTTTGCATGCTTGAGTAAATGTTATTGAAGACTGTACGTGGTTCTGCAATAATAGATTTAACCTTCGACTATCTTAAAACTGTGATGAAAGATAACTCTAACCTTCTAAATCAACAAAACAATGCTTTATCAGTGCGTCATTTAGAAGTATTAACAATTTATTGTACACAAAATATGTTAGAAGAATAAGAAGAATGTGATTCTAAATATTCTTAGTTTGAAATTAGAATATATCCTTCACAGAAATTTAAAAACTTCATTACTCAATATTTTTAGCAGTTTTTTTAATTTTATTTTATTTAATCAAACTCTATATCAAATTTCAACAACCTTAGATTAAAGTATGAAGCTGTGATCATATTTTCCTTTCATTTACATTTGGTGTACCTTCGTTGGTAAATGCATCAGCTGAGTTTCAATCCAAATTTTACGCTTCTATATATAAATAAGTCTTAGAAGGAAATGCAATGATGTCCAGTTGTTTAAACAGAATAACTATTTCACGTGGAATAAGAGATATATAGAATACAAAAGTAAAGAAGTGTTTAAAATGGAAAATAGCTTTTACACTGGAAGATCAGTCTCAAACATTTTACAAGTGAAGCAAAAACTATTTTTGAAGTATTTTTTACATTTTTTAGTTTATAGTTCATGCAAGCAGAAGGATTATATTTGGTTTTGAATTTAAACTTCTATTATTTCGCATGAAATTTCCACTTTAAATCTGTCCATTTATACCGACACATTTTAAAAGTAACTATACATAAAGTATTTTCTTTTGATTCATACTTTTCATTTCAGTATCTTGGAGATAATAGAAATTAGGATTATTGATTTTATATTTCTTAAAATAAATCTTGATATAATTGTAATTTCTCTAGTGTATTAATTAATGGGGGAGCTGAGATATTAATAGCTATCACCAGAATGTGATGTTGGGAGATATTGGGACATGTTATGCAATTTTAGATTTCAAATTTCGTTTCTGTAATATATGTTTAATATATATTTTCCAGCATTAAACACATATATTTAAGGTTTCACGCAAAGAATATAAGCTTTTAAATCCCAATTAAATAAGGTTTTAACAGCTATAAATTGTGTAAATATATAAAACGAGAATTATTAGCTTACCGCAGTATTAAAGAAAGCTGATTTTTTTCCTATACAGCGAAATTCAACTTTAACCTACAAGAATGTCCTAAGCATTAATCTTGATTTATTTTTCATATCCGTAATAGTTATTAACTATTAAATAAACCTCTTTATCAAGTAGGATGATAGCTACATCTGCAACAATATGACTTTGAAACAGATGCTATAAGAATATGTTTCATAAGTTAAGTCATCGATTTTAACGTTCTAATTTCAAACTGTATTCATCGTCGATGCTATTATACACTAAATACTTTTGATAGAGACAACAGTAGTCAAATATTTAAAAAACATTCCATGATATAAAGTATATACAAACAATTTTCATGGTGTATTAGAAATTACGAAATCTTATTAAGCAGTGTGCCTAAGAAGAAAAATGAAACGGTGAGGAATCCTTATTCAGGTAAAAGTTTCCTAGTCCTAACTACTTACTCTTAATTTGTAGTGATTTGAAGTATAAATGGTGGCCTTTTCGAGAAGGAAATAAATTTTCATTAACACCTATTAAAATTTATGAGCTCAAAATCTGAATTATATCCTTTCAGTTAAAGAGATTAAACTTTAGGCTGAAATTACGGCAAATATATTTAAGACGCATTCAAATAATTTGAATCTTCTCAGAATAATCAAAGCCAGTAACAAAATGGGATACATTTTTCGAGTTATAAGAAGAAGTAAAATTCACATCTTGTATTAAAAACTAAATATCAGTACTCATTAATGAAATCTCAGGAACAGCTTTTTACTTTCTTGTACAAAATATAATTGTATTATTCTATTTAAGTTATTGAATACATTGTATTGAAATTATTATATTTACGATAAAATTCAGAACTAAAATTTCAGCGAATATATATTCTTGGTTACGATGGACAGAAATTTAAACATTTTAAGTCTTGCATTTAAATTAACTTACACGAAAACTTTTATTCTGAAACGTTAAATATCCATTTTGAACAAGTTTTGAATAGTTTTGTTTTAACATATGTTCATACGTTAATCCTCTTACATAACTCAAAATTTTACGAAATAAAAAGAACAAGATGAATTGAATTCCTGCTATAACGTATATATGTATATGTATGTATATATATATATATATATATATATATATATATATATATATATACATATATATATACATATATATATACATACATACGTACATACATACATATATATATATATATATATATATATATATATATATATATATATATACATATATATATACATATATATATATATATATATATATATATATATATATATATATACTCATTATTATAATTTCTTACTAATATAATTTGTGCAGGATTATGGTAAATTATTTCAGTTCTAGAAAGGAATCACGTATCTAAAAATTGTATTGTTACATGAAAAAGGAATGGTCTTTAATCACATTGAAATAAGATATTATATTAATAAAAACCTTTAAATTATTTTGCCTTAAAAATTTTTGAAAAATATAGTTAATGAATTTAAATTTTTAAACCAAATGAATAAAAACTATAAACTTTAAAAGTTTGCTGTTCACTTACAGCGTTTCTCCATATATGAGCCATAGTTTCTTTGAAGCTGAAGAGTGTTCCCTAATGTAAACTATATTTGATACCATATAAAATAAAATATTCTTCTTTCTTTAGTAAAATGTTTCATTGACCATCATATGGGTTTTTTTTAATAATTAATTGTGTTTTATTAAACAGTAAATTAAAAATGATACTTACACTAATTTCCATTACCCGTAGAATAACATTTGAAATATTTAAACTAGGCATTATTTATTATAATTTATTTTTATATAAGTTAATTACCTTTTTTATTCTGTGAACCTCCATTATATTATAACAAGCAACATTTTTTATTTTAAGGTACGATAAATACTAATTTTTTATTTTTCAATTTCTTAAGAGTTTGTATTTATTTTTTATTTTAAATTATTAGATACCTTTAAAGTTTTGGTTTGCAGAATAAAGCAGCTATGTTATTTGAATTTGACAACCTAAATTTCTAATATGCATATTTTAAAAGTTATTTTACTTGTAAATGAACTTATTTTTTATTTTAATATAGGCATTTTATGTTATTAGTTAGAACATATCATTTGAAATGACAATAGTAAGTAATAAATAATTTCGTTACAGCTAAAGTGTTACTAAATCTTTTAAATAGGGTTCGTAAAGAAGCAGAATTTTTTTGTACAATGAATTAAAAGATGTCTGCTATCATTCAGGTTTTAATTCTTGGAATGAACTAAATTCCCTTTGGAATGTTGTAATATATTTGACCTGTATATATTAGGTAAGAGATAGCTTTATACAATGAAAAATACTGGTTTATAACTAGAATAGTTATTATCATGTGTCCTTTTTTAGAAATAAAACTTCATTACACTGTAATACAACTTATTATCAACTACTATTTATCGTTAATCATATTCCTATTTTGAGGAGCACATTTTTATACATAAAATTATTCATCATTTAGCAAGACATAAATAATTTTACGCATAAAAGTATACATACTTGCTTCATCTATATATTAATAGAAACAGGGAACAGTATCCAATATAAAGAAATTTTTAAATAAAAAAGTAGAGTAAACAATTTTAAGGATTAGAAGATATTTCATTACATAACTCCATCTGTAAATTAGAATATTCCCTAACTTACGATCAAAAGTAAAATATCTAGAACTATATGAAACAGAAGGGGAAAATGCGAAATAGAAGAGAAATGTGGCAATTTTCTTCACCTTGATTTTAGAAAAGGAGAAATAAATTTTTCCACCAGAAACATCCTGGTACCAAATGCTTATTAAATAAACACGTCTAGGAGGAAATATCTTAGAAATACAGCCATTGTTTCCATATTTCGCTTTCGCCTACGCTTTAAAGCAAGTTTACCAGTGTCACCTTGCTTTCAGAACAGTTAGTATGATTTACTACAGGAAACTTACCAATGGTGTTTGAATCACACTTGCGAAAAAATGATGAATAACTTTCCCATCTCATTTCAGCTGAACTGATAGAATGAAATATATTTTTAACTAATATTTTATTTTGCTTGAAGTTATACTAATATAAATTTCACCATATTCTAAATAATTAAAGGTAAAAACAACACACTTTGTTAGTTTATTCAGATCAATTAAGTTAGTCTTTTTTGGCATTACGAGGGTAAATTAGACTAGGAATTACTATTCACTTATTAGTTTTTGAGTACTTATTACAACAGCTGATTTTTTATTCAATATAAAATGAAAAAAATCTCTTTAAAATAAAAATAAATTTCCAAATAATCAATAAGTGTCACTATCTCTGTAAAAAACATTTAGCTTTCCTAAATAAAGTAATATATTTAACAGTGTCCTGTAGTTAAATGAAGTTATAATTTTAACTACAGGAAACTTACCTATGGTGTTTGAATCCCAGTTGCGAAAAAATAATGAATAACTTTCCCATTTTTATCTCATTTCGGCCATACTGAAAGAATGGAACAGTTGTTTAACTAATATTTTATTTTGCTTGAAGTTATATAAATTTCACCATATTATAAACAATTAAAGGTAAAAACAACACACTTTGTTAGTTTATTCAGATCAATTAAGTTAGTTTTTTTGCATTACAAGGGTTAATTAGACAGGGAATTACTATTCACTTATTAGTTTTTGAGTACTTATTATAACAGCCGATTTTTTATTCAATATAAAATGAAAAAAATCTCTTTAAAATAAAAATAAATTTCTAAATAATCAATATGTGTCGCCATCTCTGTAAAAATTTTAGCTTTCTTAAATAAAGTAATATAGTTTAACACTTCACTGTAGTTAAATAAAGTAATAACTTTAACTACAGGAAACTTACGTATGGTGTTTGAATCCCACTTGCGAAAATATGATGAATAACTCTCCCAGTTTTATCTCATTTTGATCGAAATGAAAGAGTGAAACTGATTTTTAACTAATATTTTATTTTGAAGTTATACTAATATAAATTTAACCATATTCTAAATAATTAAATTTATAAACAACACACTTTGTTAGTTTATTTAGATCAATTAAGTTAGTCTCTTACAATATGAAGACTTATTACACATGGAATTACTATTCACGTATTAGTTTTTAAAAAGTCAATTTTTATTCCACATAAATTGAAAAAAAAATCTCCTTAGAAGAAAAATAAATTTCCAAATAATTAGTAAGTGTCTCTATCTGTATAAAACATTTAGTTTTGTTAAATGTTTTATTAAGTTAAGCAGAATGAAAAATAAAAAATAACGAATGTGAGACGTTTTAAAAATAAACAAAGTTAAAAAGAAGAGCATCTTTAAAGAAAATTATCTGACTTTGAAATTTCTTAAATGCACTTTTTTTTAAAATTCCAGTATATATTTAGTGTTATAAACTTCATAATTTGAAGTTTCTATTTAACAAACGTGCTTTATAACAACCACTGTCATTTTAGTGTGTGTTTGAGTTGAATTACTAATGTAAAATGCATGTTTAAAAAACAATATGTTCACCAAGTTGCAAAAAATCTACTTAAAATCTAAATAACTTCTCAAGTTTTAAAATGCAGTTTGTACTAATATATTGGAATTAAGTAGCTAATTATTCTCTTTAATCATTGATCGTTAATTATATAATTGTAAGATCGATATATTTCATTCTGCAACAAAATAAGTATTATTTGCATTTCAATTACTGAACAATATTTTTAAAATTTTAAAATATCCCAAACTTTTAAATATTTTAGAAGGTAAATTTAATATAAATTCAAAATTATACCCATAGCTGTTCAAAAGACTTTTTCCATTAAGCAGTTAAAAATAGGAGAAAAAGTTAATATATGACAAAGTAATATATAATAAAGTAAATATGTGACAAGAAGATTTTAAGAAGTATTAAATAATTTTTTTTTAAATTTCGATTTTTAAAGAAATTGTTGCGTTTTTAATAGTCCTTAAATTCAATTATTTTAACTGCACTCCAGTCTGTAGATGCAAACTAAACATTTTACAAAAATTTATAGCATCAACAGTTAGTTTAAGCATAATATTTTCTCCGATTGAATTTCTCCGTAAGAAATACAGAACAGGAAAACCGCGTCGTTTACTTATACATAGTTAACAATTGCCGGAAGTCATTCTTTAATTTTCTTTGAACATGAGGTATTGCCTTTAAAGCATTACTAACATAAAGTAATCTTTAAGTCAAGGACAACAGACATTTTATAACACGCATGCCATCCAATGAATGTCTAAAGAATAAATAAGCTTCGTCAAAAATATTTACTATGTTTTACATCGTACTTTCTTTCACGCTACTACAGTTGTTTGTAACTCATAACATACATATTAAATAGTTTTATAAGAATCGCTTGATCATGGTGAAAGGTTATCAGAACCATTTCACATGAATATGATTTTACACATATGTTTTACACATCAATCTTATTCCTAAATATATGACTGCATTTTTTATTCTACTGATCATTTGAATTGTTGCTAAAATGACTTTCTTATTCAAAGTTACAAGGTCATCAAAATTATTTCACATGAATATGTTTTTACACATAGGAAATGAAAGCACAATAATTAATCAGATTAATCAATTTGTTATTCCTAAATGTATCACTCCACTCTTTATCATACAATAATGTATGATTCACTTTCATTTGAAAAGTAGCAAAAATAAATTTCTCGAAGTTACAAAATTATCAGAATTATTTCACGTCAATATATTTTTACACATAGAAAATATTAGTTCATTAATTAATCTTATTCCTAAATATATCACAGCATTTTTTATTCTTCAGTAATGTATAATTTACGTTCATTTGAATTGTAGCAAAAATGAATTTCTCATTCAAAGTTACAAGGTCATCAGAATTATATCACATGAATATAGCCGAACGATGGCCGAATGGTTATGGTGTTGGCCTTCGGAACCGCAGTTCGTGGGTTCGAATCGCACTCTGGCATAGATGTTCGTAGCCGTTCAGAATTGGCTTTAAGCAATAGGTATCGGTCTCATTAGCTCTCGTGTTACAAAAAGTAGGCCTTAGCACTCGAAACCAAACAAAAAAAAACACGTGAATATATTTTTACTTATAAGAAATGTCAATACATTAATTAATGTAAAAATGCATTTCTCATTCAAAACAATAAATGAATAAATTAATACTTGTTGTTGTTATTCATACAAGTGTGGCAAATTTAGATAGCCTGGCAAATTTAGACCACTTCTGTAAATTTTAAGCCTCCAAAAATATTGGTGTATAAAATCGAATCCTTTAAAACATGCTTTGAAACAATGTGTAAGCAGGACGCTGGCCATTTTTACAACAATGCCAATTTGGAAAGATTTTCCGGTTATGCTTGAGAGTAAGCACATTGGTGGATTCAACACAAACACACATTAAAATGGCAGTGGATGTTATAAAGCACGTTTATTAAATATAAACTTAGAATTATGAAGTTTATAACACTAATCATACACTGAAATAAAAAAAATGCATTTAAGAAATTTTAAATTCAGATAATTTTCTTTAAAAATGCCTTTTGTAATTTTGTTTATTTTTAAAAAGTTTCACGTGCGTTAGTTTTCATTTTTTATTCTATATTTGCCTTATTCTTACTTTAAACAGTTTCTTAGGGAATTTTGAGTATCACTTTATTTATATATTAAAGCCTTAATTTTTAAGAGATATTTTTGGGTGCAGTATCGATATTCGAGAAATGTTCAGACCATTTAATTTAAATTTATAATTTAAATTTAAATTCGTATAAATTAGATAATTAATTTAAATTAGAAGAATTGATTTCGTGTGTGTTAAAGACGTTTAGAAATCATTTTGTACAAAGCGACAGAAATTATGTTAAATGGACCATTTTAAAAACAGGAAAAAAAAACATTAAAAAAGGATATTTAAAAATTATTCAGAATCATCAATGTTTAGAAAGATTATGATTAACTTATTTATACAATAATTCAGACGAGTACAAAATTTTAAACTCTCAATTGATAATTTACAAAACCAATTTAAAAGTCCACCGAAAGCTTAAAAACTTGTAGCTCTCAGTTTGGAATATCACTGAGTGAAAAAATATTTTTTGGGGGGTCTCGTGTAATATGTGGTATGATTATTTGACTTAATTATAACTAACTCATAATGATATTGTCAAAAATTTCCTATTACAGTTTAAAATTGTTTTTAAAAACGTTTTGTAAATATATACTTCGAACAAATAAAAAAAAGTTCTTAGTGAAGGGGGTAAGGTAAATTTAAAACTTCTCTTGAGTTAAAGGTTGTTTTTCTTCACCTAATTATAACCTAACTTTGTATATTGAAATCCTTTTGAAACTGGAGTCACTATATTAGAAGAGATCCATAAATGGCATCGATATCTTTAGTAATTCGAAATCTGCTTAAAGTTGGTTCAGAAAGGATTAATTTCTTAAAATATTTTAATTTCATAAGTACATTTGACTTGTTAATTTTAAAATTTCTGGTGGTTATTAAAACTTGCATGTAAGGTAATGATAAGTAATATACAAATTTAGAAAAAAGGAAAATTAAAAAATATGTACGAAATTACACTATTACTGATATTTTTTATGTAAGAATAAAATTAAATAAGAACCAACACTAAAGATCATGGATCCTATTTGACTGAGAAACGTAAGTTTGTAACAAATCAAAAAGGTTAAAAAATAAATAGAGTATGAATAAAATAGCCAATTAGTCTGAAAAATCCTAATTTTTATCTATCTGAATTATAATTTCTTCGATGGATAGAAGAACTATATACACAGTGAAAAATGCATAGATTGAATAGATGAGTAGATTTTGTTTGGAACGCTAAGGTCCAGAATTTTTCTACACTAGGGATAATGATAAACTGACCTATTTTTCTAAACCCTTCCCGAACACCTACGAACAACCATGAAATGAACGAGACTGAAACCTGCATATATTTTCTTTCAATTCTGATATCGTCCGGCAGATATTAAGCAGAACTTTTTAATTTAAAGAATCTTTATATAAGAACTTTAAAATCTACAGTAATTATTCTAAAATTATATTGTTAAATTTAAAAGGTATAGTTTATTAAAATTTCATTGAACAGAATTTGGGTGTTTAACCCTTTAAAGGTTACCTATATAAGCTCTTTGGAATTTAATGAAATTAGTTTATAAATATTACGTATGAACCTTATAAATGCAAAATGTATTAAAATTTTTCTTTACAATCCTTGGGTGTGAGAATACCATAGGAGGGATTGAGGGGGGTTCACTGACAACCCCCCTTGTAGAGCGTGAACTTAATACTTTTTAAAATTTTAATTATATTGGAATACAATAAATAAGTGTTTTAAAAAAGTATAATAAATAACTAGTTTAACGATTTGTAAGTGTTGTTTGAATAGATATTTTTGTTCTGGGTCATACGAGAAAAAAATCGAATTATTAATTTCCAGGTGCATCAAATTTAAATGCATATATTTCAAAAGAAAAAAATAAAGTAAGTGTAGTACTATGACTTATCGTAATTTTTAATTGTCAAAAACATAAAAAGCCATTCATATTTCTCAAAAAAATAGAGAAAAAAATGTTTAACAGGAGGTTTCCCTGAGAAACCACTGTCCGCTAAAGGGTTAATAGCCTTGATTTTAGAATATTTTTAAGATTTTATAATTTCATTGTCAAAATATACATATACAACATGTACCACGATGCGTTTATGATGTATGAGTTTCTTTAATTATATCTTATATAATTTACTGACATTTTGTTTCTTTTTTATTCTAAAAAATTGACATAGCCCCATGGAATTGATGCGATGAATTAGTAAAATGAAAAATATGAATAATTTTCTAGTGCCAACACGTATTTATAATGTATTCACTATTAATCTCTCTTATATCTCATTGACATTCTGTGTCTCTTTTCTTTAAAAAATAATAAAGCAACTAATTGAATTGTTGCCTCAAAATAGTAAGTTAAAGAATATGATAATTTTTTAATTCTGTTATAAACGTCAGTTTCACCATTTTCTATATACGGTATTCCTAAATTGTATAAGTCAAATTTTTAAACATTTCGCCTTAAATTTACAAAAATTTACAACTTCTTTTAGCTCAAATCATTTTGTTTAAAATAGTAAAGAAAGAAATATATTTTCTCATTATAATTTAGAAAAATTATTTTTATACAAAATATTTCATTCCGTTAATCTAGAAAAGAAAAAAATCATTTAAGCATGCAGTAAACATAGTATGAACAAATTGACGCTTAATAAAATTTCTACTAAGAGTCTCTCAAATTTCGAATGAAAAACATATTCGCTTCTAAAATAAAAATTGAGAATAAAATACCGGGAGAAAAATTCATTAAATATTTCGCAAAATTTCCTCGAACAAAATTTATGAAGAAATCGCCAGGAAAGCGATAAACCGGCTCTCTTCGTTGAGAATTCAAGAAAGCCATCTAACGCCACCTGGTTGTGCTGGCAAACATTGTGGTGCACGTCACGTGGTTTTAGTTGCTATAGCAACCCGTGGGCATGGCAATAACTGTCAGCTTAGGCTTCAATCAGTTGGATTTGCGAATTGATTACATTTTAATTTTTGACTTCCGTATTTCAGAAGCTGTTAAGAAAAAAAATTCTTGAAGCCTTTTTTTTTTATTTATTAAATCAGATTTATGAAACATTTTTTTTAAAAAGAAGAATTTGATTTCTTTGCCTTCTTTTTTTTCGTACTTATTTTTCTTTTCATCTCTAAGTTGTCATCAAAGTATTACACTTTTCGAAAAGGCAAAATATAAAATACTTAGCAGAAATTTGTTTTTTCCTTTAAATCCGCTTCACAAAATTATTGACATCGAAAAAATATCTAAACTAGTTATTAACATCTTGGATTATTAAAACAGTCCTGTAATTAAAATTTGCTAACTATATTAATACCTATCATTAAACAATATTTTAAGTTAGGTTAGTTAGAGAAATTAACCGATCTCTTAACTAAGTTCCCTTAACAAAAGATAATATATGACCTACTGATTAAAAGCGAAGGAAATTTCTTTCACATTTAGAGTTAAGAAACTGCATTCCAAAATAAATTGAAAGAAAACTATTTAAAATGTATAATATTTAAAAAAAAATTAAATTAGGTAAGTATTTTTAAATATTTAATTTTTAAGCAGTTTTTAAATTCTTCTTCGGTTATTAATATCCAGGTTTACTCTTCTCTTTTCACCTTATTATTAATTTTTAAAAATTAAAGTATTATTTCAAGACTAAATCAAATAATATTTAGAAACCTTTTTATGATTCAAGGTTAAAATTTTGAGGGAAAATTGATTTCTCAAAATGTAAATAGTTCTTTTATTATCTGAATAAAGTCAACAATTGAAAAAATCAGGAAAAATCAGGAATTGAAATTCAGACGCTAAAGATAAAAAAACCGGTGGGATCGTGTACAGACAAGGCCTGTAAAAGTCTGTTCTGCTTGTAAAGAAGATGAAGAATGGATATTATTCCCTTAAACCTGATCCCAATGATTAAAATATCTATAATTGTAGCTAAATTTTAACGTACAGACTCTAGTATAGAAAGGCAGTTCTCTATCATTTTTTTAAATTTAATAAAGGCATAATCTTCTAAATAAGGGCAATTAATCTGCACTTCCAAAGAGATTCAAAGAAGGGAAACTACTAGAGTACAATCTACAAGAAATTCAATACTTTTCAGCATTTTAGCATATTGCATTTTTGAACTTTTTTAAAGAGTTTCATCTTATCGCATAGAGAATTTTTTAAAAATTATTTTTTATCTAGCTTACTGAAACTTATTGAAATTTCGATAATTTAATATTGTACTTTGAAATATAAATAAAAATGTGAGAAAAGGGTATGATACTCTATTCGTATCATAATGATTTGAAATATTGTTATATTACTATTAAAATTTTATATTAAAATATATTATTACTAAATTTATATTAAATATAGTAAATTTAAGATATTTTCAATAGTTTTGAGATTAATGCAAAATAAAAATTAAAAATTCCGTTCATTCATTATTTCGATTGTACATTTATGAACTGCTCTTCTTATTGAACATGAAATAAAAATAAGTGCAAATTATTCTTTTTAAAACGTAAAATTTATTAATTTTGTACTTAAAATACACATTGAGACTTTTTGTAACAGAAAATGGTTATAAACTATATGTCTTTGTTTACTTATAATAGCTTTGTAATACATATAATAGCTTAAATAATTACTATCTAATTATCTTTAGTGGTACCAAACTATCTAAGATTAAATGGAACTTTTTCGTGGTTTTAAAAGCTCGCTTTTATTATTTTCCTTTTCAAAAATTTATGAATAATATTAGCTTCAGTTTTGAGATTTAAAAAAATTACATTGTATGCTGGTATGGTCAAACATTTAGTTGAAAGCAGTAAGAAAATATGCAAACTCATTAATAAATGAATGATTTTTAAATGACACGTGCAAAAACATTTTTACCAAAGTATATAAAAACTTAACTGTGAATTCTTTTATTCAATGTTAACCGATATTATGTCAAAAAAAACGAAGTTACTTTCTTTTTTAAAACACATTTTCCATCAACTAAATATTTGTTCTTACCAGCATAAAGATACAATTTTCCTTTTAAGTCAAATTTGCGCTTTTACTGTATATTAAATGTATCCTACAAAATATGTTTAAGTAATAATATATTAAGTTTACATTTATATGTCACTCTATTGTAGTTTAGTTGGGTCTAAATTAATTGATCTTCCATTTATTTAAAAATGAGCATTTCCCATTTAATGATATGAGATATTTCTACTCACATTTTGTTTTCTAACATATGTTGCCATGCTTTATACAGTATTATTTTTTTAAATCTCAAAACTTAAGCAAATATTATTCATAAATTTTTTAAAAGTAAAGTAATAAAAGCGAGCTTTAAAAGCCACGAAAAAGTCTATTTACGCTTAGATAGTTCGGTACCACTAAAGATAATTAGATAGTAAATATTTAAGCTATTATAAGTATTAATAAATAAAGACATATTGTTTATAATCATTTTCTGTTACAAATAGTCTCGAATGTGTATTTAAGTAAAAAGTTAATAAATTTTACGTTTTAAAAGAATAATTTACATTTATTTTTATTTCATGTTCAATAAGAAGAACAGTTCATGTACAATCAAAATAATGAATGAACGGACTTTTTTTTTAAATTTTGTTTAATCTCATAAAAACTATTGAAAATATCTTAAATTTACTATATTTAATATAAATTTAGGAATAATATTATTTAATATAAATTTTTGTTAGCTATATAATAACAACATTTCAATTCATTATGATACGAATACAGTATCATACCTTTTTCTCCCATTTTTATTTATATTTCAAAGTACAATATTAAATTATCGAAATTTCAACTAATTTTCAGTAAACTAGATAAAAAAATACTTTAAAAAATTTCTCTAAGAAATAATTCAAAACTATCTAAAGTAGTTCAAAAATGCAATATGCTAAAATGCCAAAAAATATTTAATTTCTTGTAAAATATACCCTAGTAGTTTCCCTTCTTTGAATCTCAAACATTTTATAATATGCTAAAATACGGTGAAATGAAGTGAAATAAGTCGTGTTAATGGATATCGTCATTCAATAAAAGTCTTACTAAAACTTAACTAAAAGTTTAGAAACTTCAATTACAAAATTGCGTGAGAAATCGTGGAGAAAGTTTTTATATTTAAAGAGATAAAAAAAGGAATGGGTCAAATAAATTGTTCTCCATTTATTCTCGCAGATATATTCATCTAACTTTTAAAATGTGAGAGATTAAAGAAAACCATCCAATACATTCTGGATTTCCATTTAGCAATTGTAATACCCCCTCCCCTTTTTAAATGTGTTGTCATGCATTATCACTATTTACAGACACATTTCCAATATATAAAGCTAAGTGGGTGGAAGTTATTTAATTTTCTTAAAATGTGTCGGCAACAATTAACGATATTCCCGATGTTTTATAGAGAAATAGTAGGCGTATTGCTATTAGAAATGTCATTATTTTAAAATAATTTTTTATTAAAGAACTATATAATTATACCTTTCATTTTATCTACAAATATAAAGTCTGTGTGTAAAGAAATGGAATCATTTAAAACAAATTCTAAAGCAACAAATTTTTTTTTAAATATCTTATTCCTTCTATTTCCTCTTAAAAACTCCAAATTTGCTTTAATAGAAAGCTAAATTACTATTTTTAATAGCATATTTGAGTGTCGAAAGTGATTTATAAGGAAAACATTATGAGTAAGAACAGTGTAATATATATAGTGAAATGAAATATTTTCAAATATGTAAATGCCAAAATTATTTTTTCAGTGGATAATATAAAAAATCAACTTGTTGCAACAAAATATCCAAATTATTCGATGTAAAAACCTCAACGTCAGATACCATGTACAAATCGACCTGCATCAAATATGGTTCAATGACCGTCATATACCGATAGAGAAAATGATTATATTAACACCAGCAGTAGGAAAAGAGTCATTTTAACTTTTCTGGATTACTGTTCTCATATGAAACTTTTGTATCATGAAATACAGTTTGCTTT
>CM063498.1:113828214-113860714 GCA_032207245.1 Pardosa pseudoannulata
TATATATTTGTTTATTTATTTCAATACAAAATACGAAAATTTGATTAAATAATTTGCGATCTATTGAGATTTAACTGAATGACTGAATTTAGGCACAAAACGCATGCTCCCGATACAATTCCGCTGCGAAATGTATCCGAACACATTTTTTTAATATAGTGATTATTACCATTTTTGCCAAAACCAACATTAATATATAAACCAAAATAAAATAACATCTATAACTCATTTTTATATCTCGTTACTTTTCACATTTCGAGGGCCCAGATTAGTTCCGCAAAATGAATAAACGTCTTAAATGAACAAATTTAATACAGTGCAATCTTATTTTCTAATAACAGTTTTCATTTATTTAAAATTCTAATGAAGCTAATCATTTAACGCCGTTTGGATAATGATTCGTTTCGTTTCAACTTGAATAATGAACGTTGTGGTTACGCAAATATTATATTTCAATTAGAATTTTAAATTCGATACTCGCCTCAATAAATCGCAGAAAATTATATTTGAAAAGAGCGATTTTCTTTCATTCCTCTAGAGTGAAGCTTAAGGTAGTATGAGGCAGATAAGAGCAAAGTGTATTCATTAATTCCTGCAACCCTGCGAAATGTTCTGATGAGATTATATTAGTAATTAGAAATAAACGTAAAGAAGCTCGGAAGTTTATCGGATTAGATGAGATACATCTCTTGGCTCTCTTGTTACATATTTTTCAAGTAAAAATGAAGCAATTATAAAACATTTTTAATTTTATTAGACATTTTATTTAATTTTCTATAAATGAATAGAAAAAATTGATAATTTTATATATTTAACAATAAGATATCCTAATAACTATTGAGAAGACACCCTTGTTCAGAACACTGCAGCCCGAAATCCACCGAGCTGTGTCCCGCCTGCTTGACCAGAGTACAATAGCGAGGCGAAGCAGTGTCTGGGATGTTGAGAGTTTTGTTGAATAGGCGTCACTCCCTGATCAGTCGTAGTAATGATTCCGGAGCTATGCTTTGAGAATTGCCGAAAGGGACAGCTAGCGAATGATAATTCGACTAATTAACTAGCTGTAACCTTAGCTGTAGTTATCAGGTTACGGGAATCGTAACTGACCAGAAAACGGCTGGCGAGACCGTAACTGACCCCTATGAATATAAAAAGCCTAGAATTTCGTGACTGGGGACTTTTCGACATTTTTTGATTAGGTGCTTAGACCTCTTTGATTCTTCCTCGACTTTTTTAGCAATTACGCTCCAGAGACTATTAAAGTCCTCTCATATAAGGAACGGCAGGGTCTCGAAAACCTAACGAGGGATAGATAGGGTTTGTGTGGCACCCTGGAAAGCCTCCCCATCCTGTGAGAATATTTAATTCTCTTTTAGGACTGTGATCATCGTGAATATGTTATCCAAGCAAATCCTATACATTTCGAGTTGTTTTGAGATATTAGAATCCTTTTGTACATAATAAATATTTACTCCACAATATAAAAGTTATTTCCAATTTCGTTAACTCTGTGATCCTTCTTCACGCTACATCTTCAATGAAGGCTTTACACTATCATTGTTGTTAAATGATCATTTATCATTTAACAACAGTCTGAAAATTTTCTTGGGGACAACACAACTACTTTTTCATACCTTGAAAATCCTGTTTTATTTAATTTTGTGTGGTGCGTAATCAGAATTCTCATTTGCCTATTCTGTTATGATTTACAGTGAGTTTCGTTTCTCATTCTACCCAAGATACCTATATTGTCTAGCCAAGTAATTTTCAAAAGACCGATAGTGTTGATATTGCTTATAATGAGACTTTCTTTTATACAGATATTGGATTCGATAACGAATTTTTCGGGATAAAACTATTCCCTCTAGTCTTTATCAGGAACTTTATTTTACTCTGTACTAAGAATTAATTAACAGAAACATTCAAAATTATTCTCTGCAAATAAATAATTTATATATTTGTTTTTTAAATATGGAGTTTAAAAATTTGACTATTTAATAATTATTAATATATATATATATATATATATATATATATATATATTATATATATATATATATATATATATATATATATATATATATATATATATATATATATATATATATATATATTATATATATATAAATATATATATATATATATATATATATATTATATATATATATTATATATTATATATATATATATTTATATATATATATATATATATATATATATATATATATATATATATATATATATATATATATATATATATATATATATATATATATATATATATATATATATATATATATATATATATATATATATATATATATATATATATATATATATATATATAATATATATATATATATATATATATATATATATATATATATATATATATATATATATGGGTTCGGAGTGTTAAGAGACTACTTCTATATAGGACTGATGCTTAAAACTGATTCCCAATTGCTACGAACATCCATACCAGACTGGGATTCGAGCCTCCAGAATACGGTTCCGAAGATTAGCTATCTAATGATTCGTTTAACTCTGCTTATGTATTAATCTAGTTTTTCCTGCTGTTTTGTTTTAATGAAATTGGTAAAAATATTTTATTTAAACCAAGGTTTTAGGTTTAAATTAAAATTTAAATTTTTTAATTGCTTTCTTAAAATTAATTATTTAAATAAGATTATATTTACTATAAAGTAATGATTAATTTTTCAGTAGCCCTTTCATTTTCTCTATCTGTGCTATATTATGTATCTTTAACAAATTATGTATGAAATGCATGTAATAATTCTTTACACTTCGTCTACAAAATCTTTCAAACATTTTTTTCGTTGTTTAAAACCACAAAAAAACTATTCATCAAATAAATTTTTAAATAACTTGTAGAACTAGTATTTAAGCATATAAACATTAGTATTATGGGTTTGATGTCAAATTTAAAAAATAACTTAAAATGAACCTTATTTAGCCCTAAATTTCATTGCAAACCTTGATTCCACTGATTATGTATCATTGTCATAACTTCCGATGAATGAGTCCATATCTGAGTCCACTGTTATCTGTTAGTAGCGTCAATAACCGCTATATTGAAAATTTTCATTATATGCAGTGAAGAATCCAATAAAATCTAAAAGTACACATTTATATGTCGTAACACTTGTAAATCCAAAATTTCAATATTTCATCGAAATTTAAAACTCATGGTTAGTAAAAAAAAAATTTATTTCCCGTCTTTCTCAACATTCAGATATCTAACTCAACCAAATTACCAACCATTCCGTTTTATAAACATTATATTTTCACTTACTTTACCGAAAATCACAGCTGCAAGTTACAGTGATTTTAATTATTTTCTAAGAACAAATTTTATGCTACCGTTTAAGGTTAAGTTTAGGAAGAATTTAGACTGGCTACCTGTCCTCTATGACCATCTAAACTAGAGTTATCTTTTAATTTCGAAATAATGGCTATTTAATAATTAAACACAACTAAATTGAACAAAACTATTAATTATTCTATAACTTCACAGAAAGTACATTTATTTAAAAAAAAACAATTACATACATATGGAGCGAATTTAAGAGGGAATACATTTTTAGTGCCAATAATATTAAATATACATTAAAGAAAAATAAATAAGAAATTATTTATGTAGTGAGATAAATGGGTTATATAAAAATTAAAAAGTTAATAACTTTTGAACACCTTAATTGAAATTTTTAAATCATATTTAGAACTGTAGTTTTCTTAAAGGTTATAGGCACAATAATATCAAAATTTTAAAAAAATGATAAGTATATCTATAGAAAGTTTGAAATTTCGCATTTAGAGAAGATAAGTCTTCTTAAAATTCTATTAGAAATTTTAAAAAAGTAATTATATTCTTTAAATACGTTTTTGATTTTTCAAATTGTATAATAATTTTAGATCTTCAAAAGTAAAGTGTATACATTTTTACATTCGTGATTTATACATGAGAAGGTATATTTATTTTTTTTTGAGTATCCAAGTAGTACTATCTATCAATAATTTGGAACTCGATTTGTTATATCGATATTTTATTTAGAATATTATTTAGAATATTTTATTTCGACGAAAAAAGTTTTTAACATTAAGAGGGGCCTACTGGTGCTATCAAAGAATGCATGTTCAAATTGCAATGCACTACCGACAGACCATGTTGCACAACCTTAAAGAACAGTTATATAAACGCACACACATAAACATATATATGTGTGTGTGTTTACATAAAGATACATAATTCTACATTAAATTTTTTAACTTTGTAAGGCATACAAGTAGCTTTCAATATTGAACTAATATTATTTAGTTACAGTAAAATAAAGTACATTCAAGAATTACAAAAAATCTTTGTTATCAGCCTAACCATTCAAATTCATATTTAGATAGGAAAATGTTGAATTATCAATTTCGCATAAATTGTTTGGGAGCAATATTATTTTACACATGGTCTACTGTAGAATGAACGACATAATATTAAATCATTTGAAATAATATTGTACAAATTTTTAAAATACTCTTAATCAGTGTACTTAGGTTTCAAAAATTATTTATAATGTTATGTTCTTTTTGATAACATACTAATGAAAACATGCTCAATTATTCAAAAATGTTACTTATTAATTGTCAGCTTATTTATATTAATGTATATGTAGGTTAGGTTAGAAGAAATTATCAGGTTTCACATTCGTGCTTCCAGATTATTGATGATGAAGAATGAAGTGAATTAAAGTTTATTACTAGATATAAAGCTGTTTCGACACGATAAAAGATTCATGGCCAGTTCCACCAAAGTCGTTTAATGGCTAACCGCGATTAATCTCTGTTTAAAATGAGAATTATGTCCCACCATTGGTTGGTGCCATGGGTTAATCACGGTTAGAAGTTAAACGACTATCTTAAAAACGTACATAAAAAGAGAAATCTGTAGAATTATCTACATAAATATCTATATATAAATATAAATTATCAAAGACATGAATTTAAAAATGATGAAAATTTTGTTTTGGGATATTACAGATTTTATCACCAAACTGCCCAGTTTAGATTATTTTCATTCGTTTTCAATTCTATACATTTTCTATTCATTGCTTAATGACTGTCACTATAATTTATTTTGTTCTCGCAACATAGTATTTCAAGTAAATATGAAGTCCTGTCTTCCAACAAGGCAGTAATTCAATAGACAGGAATTTAAAAATGATGAAACTTTTATTGTTGGATATTACAGATTTAATCACTAAACTGCCCAGTTCAGATTATTTTCCTTCGTTTTCAATTCTATACATTTTCTATTCATTATTTAACGACTGTCACTATAACTAATTTTATTCTAGATACATAGTATTTCAAGTAAATCTGAAGTCATGTCTTCCAACAAAACTAATATTTGGATATGCCCAAAATAAACTATCATCTACAAATGATTTTTTCTTTATCATTTCCTTTTCTGGTTTCGTGAGCACAGATTTGAATGAATGAAATGAATAAACAAAATGAATAAAAGTCTTAAATTAGAGATTATAATACTGTGAAATCTCTGATCTAATAACATTTTTCATTTATTTAAAATTCCGAAGCAGCTAATCATTAAACTCAGTTTGGATAGCAATGCACTTCATTTCTATTTGAATAATGAACGTTGTGGTTACGCAAATATTATCTTACAATTAGAATTTTAAATTCGATACTTGCCTCAGTAAATCGCGGAAAATTATAATGAAAAAGAATCAGTATTTTTCTTTCCCCCTGACTGGAGATTTGGGTAGTGTCAGGCAGCCAAGAACAAAGTGGATTCATTGATTTGCTCACCCTTTCAAAATATTCTGACGAGATCGAATTAGTAATTAGAAATCATCGTAAAGAATATCAAAAGCTTACCGGAATGTATGGGATACAACTTTTGTCATCTATTCAAGTTCTTTTGACGTAAAAGAGGAGATTTCTAATTTTTTTTCCAATTAAAATGTATTCTACTAAAATTATTTTTTGAATGAAATTAATAATGCAAAAAGCTTTGTAATGGTATTTAATTACTATATAAAGTCACATAGTAGGCATCGATGTGAAAGTGAATTTATTATAGATTTTTTTTAGAATTTAGTATGAGAAATTAAATTCGTTCAGAATAAATTTGTTTCAAAATTGTTTATGAGGTCCTAACTTTATAGAATATTTTCGTTTTCTCAAATAAAGCAATATATTTTTAAGAAACATTAAATATGTACAACAAATCAATAAATAAAAACCCAATTACCTGCAAAATAACTTTTAAATTATGAAGTCGCATTAATCATTAGAAATCATAGTAAGAATATCAAAGGCTTACCGGAATGTATATGATACATTTTGTCTTCTATTAATATTCTTTTGACGTAAACTTTAATATTTGTAAAAGTTATTATAAATGGAAAACTATGCTACTAAAATTAATTTCTGAATGAAATTACTAACGCAAAAAGCTTTGTAATGGTATCTAATTACTGTATAAAGGCACATTGTATTCATCGATGTGAAAATGCCTTTATTATAGCATTTTGTTTAGGATTTAGTGTAAGGAATGAAATCCATTTAGAATAAATTTATTTCAGAATTATCAATGAGGTTCTAACTTTATAGAATCATTTCATTTTCTCAAATAAAGCAATATATTTTAAGAAACATTAAAATATATGCACAAATAAAAAAGTAAAATCCAATTACCCTTAAAATAACCTTTCAATTAGGAAACAACATTAGTTATTAGAAATCATTGTAAAGAATATCAAAGTCTAACCGGAATGTATGTAATAACTTTTTTCTTCTATTCACATTCTTTTGACGTAAAAGTAGATGTTTATAAAATTATTTAAAATTAAAAAGTATTTCAAACAGCTGTGTAATGTTATTTAATTACTATAGGAAGGCACATAGTGTGCATCGATGTGAAAATGTCTTAATTAAAACATTTTGTTTAGGATTCAGTATAAGGAATTAGATCTGTTTAGATTACATTTATTTCAAAATTATCAAAGAGGTTCTAACTTTATAGAATCATTTCGTTTTCTCAAATGAAGCAATATATTTTTAAGGAACATTGTCATATACACCAAGTCAAAAAATAACAGAACCCAATTACCCACAAAATAAATTTCGAATTTTGTAAATTAGAAAATATTTTTTATATCTAAAAAAAGATAATTATAATTTTGTTTTCTAAACCTTAAATATATTAATACTTGTGGGATTTTAATACATGATGAATTCTAATTCAAGATTTTTCTACTTTTATATTTTCAGATTCCTTTTGAAGTTTTACGTTTAAAGCATAATAAATATATTTAATTTGATACACAAGTCTAGTTTATATATTAAGTGCATTTTGTTTTATTTTATTCCGTGTATAATTTATGTTATTTTAAAAACTATAGTAATTGAAATAATAAAACCAAAACAAAATTAATTTAGTGGGATTTGAAATACTTTATAAAAAACATTCTAAATGTATCGGAACTTCTTATATTAAGATGAATCGAAGAACTGGTATGATAATGCAGAATTTAAGTTTCAAACGGCACTATGTCTTCAAAACTATACCAAAATTTTATATAGATTAAATTGTAATATGTCTCTAATTAATAAGAAAACACTGCATGAATTTAGACATTTTAATGAATTTTTAGCATATTCATGCTAATTTATATTTAAAATATCAAAGACAATAAACATAATACTCTTTATTTTTTGTTGTAATCTAATAAATATGGTTTATTTTTTTAAAGTAATTTACTGTTAATAATATTATAAAATTAGGGTTATGTCCTGATAGTTTATATATTATAAACTATATATATATATATATATATATATATATATATATATCGTGATACAATGTTAAGGTGAATGGAAAAGTCTTTCTTGATAATAATAAGTTTATTAAATCATCGTTTCATTCAAGAAAAACTTGCGCAGTTTTCATTTATTCGTCGAAGGCACGTGTAGAGTGTTGCTGACATGTCCATGTCCACTCGCTAACTGACTCTTATCTGTTTGCAAACTCATCCAATTCTTCCAAAATGCTTCCGCCTGACCTTATTATCCTAAAAGCTTACGTGAGCTTGGGTCTTTTTTATTTATTTTATTATTATAAAATAGTTTCCTTTTTAAAATCATTTATAACTCATGTAATTTCCAACTACCCCCTTTTTTGACCTGGCATATATATATATATAATATATATATATATATATATATATATATATATATATATATATATATATATATATATATATATATATATATATATATATATATATATATATATATATATATTTATTAATGTAGTTATAGATCCGAATAATTATATAATATTATATAATTATAATTATGCCATTAAATAACTAAAAAATGTGTGCCGGGATATTTAAATATCTATTCATGTTAATTTATACCTAGGCGATCAGAAGCTAAAGTATCAGATTCCTTAGGAAATAAATTACTGCTAAATGAAGTTAATTATATAAAATATTTCTTCTAAAATTAATTGATCATTCCGGATTGGTATCCAGACAAATGATTGTTATAATAAAGTTATTTAATAGCATACTGATTAAACTTCATACTCGAATATTCAGAAACTATCCCAATTAATCCTGTCTATTGATGCAAGTTTATATTTAGCCTCTCAAAGGCTAAATTATCAGGTTTCTCACAGTTATTTACCGAGTAAATCTTCATCTTGTATTACGCATATAATGAAGACAATTTTTACTAGTACAATATATAGGACTAATTGGGGCAAAATGTTTAGAAGCATTTAATATGCAAGTAAGTATTTCAAGGATTATTTCAAACACAATACAATTTGTTTTCAAAATCAAAGGAAGGATTAAAAATATCTACTAATATATGATTATAAATGGGAATTTATACAATAAAATACTACAGACATATTTACTAAACTAAATGAACTCGTTTACAGACACACCAAATATAAATGTGGGCATAATATTTATAAGGTAATTAAAAAACCACATGTGTTTAGTTCTGCACATAATAATTTAGTCTACCTAGATAAGTCATTTTATTTAGATGGTAAATTTCATTTTATTAACCTCAATCTAAAGTTTAATCATTTGAAAAGACAGTTATTCCAACTGTAGATGGAATCGCATGCAAGGTCTATTTATTCGATTCCTTTTGTTTTGAGTCTTTATTTTCTATTTAATAATAGTAAATTAATGATTTTATTCTACTGGAAATATGATTCAACTTATAAACATACCTAATCCTAATTATCTCTTTAACAAATATAGATTGTTTTAATTTTCTATTCTAATGCTTCTTTACCAAAATATTTAATTCTTTATCAAAATATCAGCTTTATACTTTTCATTATTCTTTAATGTGGAGAAATGTATGACTACATCTTTCAAACATTCATTAAAAGTAAAAATGAATAAAAAACTAGCATAGGGAATCCAAGATAAGAAATTGTTCTACTTTTTTATATTTCTGAAAGAAATAGACAAACTTGCAAATTGAATCATGTTTTCTAACTCCTCTTACTATTCTATCCAGATTTAAAACTTTCATAATTCTACTTCCTTATGTCAAATACAAATTCCTTGTGATCCTATTTCTAAAAGAACAATTATCGTAATCAACAGTGCACATGCTAGAGTAGATTAAATCCTTAAAACTGGAGAACTATCAAAAGATTTTTCTAAATGCTAAAACAGCATTTTCTGAAGTTAGGATAAGAAAAATCTCAATTTTCATCCGGCAAATGTATGGCCAGATAAATTTAACGATCGGGATTTAACAACTAGCAAATTGCTCCTTTGAGACTTTGAGATAAACCTTAAGACTGTCTATTAAATTCCACTTTTATAAAAATTTCCAATTCCAGTTACAAGGATCATACGCTTCCAAATACGGATAATTTTACTTACTATTATTTTTCATATATTCAAGAAATTATATCATTTTTGTAAAACTTAAATTTAGTTGAAGATTAGAAAAGTATTATTAATTAGAAAATTCGGTATCCATTCAAATATTTAAAAAAAATACCAACTAAAGTGTTACAATTTTCAGCAACAGTAAATGTCACCATAATAACTTACATATCTCGTTTGGATGTTTTAAGCAGTTTATTAGGCGATTTTTCAGACACTTTGCTCAATATTTGAAAAAGAGATTTACGTACTATTAAACCTAAAAATTTTACCTATAGAATGATTCTTCATCATATACATTTTAATAAGTTTCTATTTTGATACACTATTTTTAGATCCTCACCTATATCCATTTTTAGAATTATGTCATCTATTTTTACATTTACTCTGATTATTAGAACTGGGAGTTATTATTAAATTATTAGAACTTTGAGATTGTCTTGTATTTGTATATTTTAACTTTAAATTTTTGAGCAGTCATTTTGTTACTAATACGGGAAAAATTTCTCTAAACTTGTTTTGTACTTGTTATGTATATACATATATATATATATATATATATATATATATATATATATATATATATATATATATATATATATATATATATATATATATATATATATATATACATATATATATATATATATATATATATATATATATATATATATATATATATATATATATATATATATATATATATATATATATATATATATATATATATATATACATATATATATATATATATATATATATATATATATATATATATATATATATATATATATATATATATATATACATATATATACATATATATACATATATATATATACATATATATACATATATATATATTATATTTATATATATATATATATATATATATATATATATATATATATATATATATATGTGTGTGTGTATGTGTGTGTGTGTGTGTATGTGTGTGTATGTAATATTAAAATCCCTTATTTACATATTTTAATATTAATTTAATAACTTTTGTTCAAAAAGTTCGTTGGGGGTTTGTGCGGTGATTCTGATTTTTCCCTCCAGACACGTTATAGACTTAATTCAGCCTTTTCTGTACTACTTTAGCGAATAGTTAGCTTTCGTTCTCTTTAAACATGGGTATTTTTCATCACGTGATCAATTGTGCTTAGAGATTATTAGTAGTCTTTTTACCTGAGAAATCCCTACTTGAAAAGTGTGTCTGCAGGATCACATTGTCTAGGTGCACGATGTAGTAAAAGCGCTTGCTTGTTGTATGGATTTCATGTATCTCACCAGAAATAAACTGTGTTCTGATTTTGAATGAGTCACGTCCATATTACACATACACGCACACACACACACACACACATATATATATATATATGTGTGTGTGTGTCTGTGTGTGTGTGAGAGAGTTAGTGTGTCTGCGTATGAAAGAGTGTGTAAAATATATTACTGTAGCTAAAACCACTCAAACGAGCCTAGTTCATAGTCGAAATTGAATCTTACCTTTCAAAGAACACCGCTGTGGTAGTCGTAATTTCGAACCTGGGATTAAGCAGAAGAATCCTAACACTAGTCTGCCACTTCCGGAGATATTCAGTAAATTTGAAAGATATTACGATCAAGAAAGTATGTTACGTAGCCCAAGCAAATGTAATGAACACGGTGGTCTTTGGCTGACCCACAACTTCAAACCCAGAATCATCCGGTTGTTATCTCTATGCCTTTGCTGACTGTGTAACTCTATCTGCTGACTGCCTGTGGGTGGCTCATAAGGAAACATCAATTTTATAAGTCATTATTTATTGCTTATAAAGAAACTTAGTTAAAAAGTACTAAAATTAAAAGTTCGCATACACTTTACAATTGGGACATCTTTATTTATAGCATAAATTAAAGCATATTTCAGTAGATGTCATATAAATGACGACAAAAACATTTTGTGACTGAAAATATTTCTTTTTTTCACTACAGTTGAATAGTTGTCAGGGCTTGATTGTCCAACTTTGTGTTTCAAAATATATTACATTAACATTTTAAGTTACAAATAAAATATATATTTTGTAAAATTTCTCTAAGGTAAGAAGTTGAGAAGATGTAAGGTGGGTTGCAATTTTTTTTTAATTCGCATATTAAAATAACGTAACATACTTTTACCTTTTTTCATTTATATCTTTTTTATCATATCCTTTTTCTTAGTTATGTTTCACAATTAAGTGAGATAATATTGTCTACGCTTAAGTCACATTTTTTAAGCTAAAATTATATGAATCTAACTCCCAGTCACTAAAACTTTGTGAACAACATAAGAAATTTACCATTTACACTTATAATGTTTGGAAACATTAGCTAGAAATTTACTCAGTTTTAAATCAAGTTTTCTAATAACTTTGAAACCCACACCTTATTTTATTTTCTTAATCGAATAGTAAATTCAGCTTAAGTTTTCCCTTTAATTTATATTTCTACACACAAAATTAGTGCCTCGGAAAACTGTAGCATGCTGCTTGAAAAATAACCAATTTCATTTGTGTAATAAACTTAAAGGCAAAATTCTCTCTTAATTAGAATCTTGCATTTGTTGCACTGTCTATTTAGCTTAACAAATTTACATTTGAAATGAAGATTCTTGTTTCTTTAAGGTGTTAGCTTCAGGCAGTTTCAAGTAGAAATGGCGTTTAGAATTGTTTAGAAGAGATTACATATGTTATTAGAGGCATATGTTGAAGCCGTTATAGGATTATAGTAACTAATGGTTAGTAGCTGAAGTTTTATGCTACAATGACGGGAAATAACTGATGCATTAGGCAATAATGTAATCTCAGCATTTACCAAAATTTTTGCCGATTTTTTTAAACTATTTTTCTTCGATTCATATTTAGACATAGACAACGTTTTAAAAAATATCAGACATTTTATGGATTTTTCTAGTGTTTTTAAACAAAAAATTTTGATTGTACATGAGTTTAAAATCAATAATAAATACCTGTGATAAATATATAAAAAATGCTGATATTAAGTTAAAACTAAATACCCTTTTTAACTGTGTAAACAATTCATTGGTTTAAATTTAAAAATTGCAAGCATTATGCATGTTGTAAATAGAACAAAATTATGAACATATTCAACACCCAAAAACAGGTTTGTTCTCATTTACTCAAATCTAAAAAAAATTGAATCAAAGGATAATAGTATATACAGTCTAATGAAAAGAAATGCAAACAATATTTATCTCAGCTATAGTATAAGGTAAATCGTTAATTTATAAATATATGCATCACTTAGCATTCGGGTGTTTGCATAGGTAGTTATTAAATGTAAAATAATTATTATAACTATATTTAACTTAATTTTATAACAAATGATTATATATTTAGTAACTATAATTAATGAATTAGTGTAAAAAATTAAAATGTCGAAGTTTATGGTTATTTAAATGCATTCAGATGAAAATATATTAATAGAGAAAATTGTTATTCCCTAAAAGACATACTTAGATTTTACTCTTTCAAGTTAAAGACGACCTATGTTTAAATTTACTTATTTCTAGAACATTATAAATTTGCTATTTAAATCACATTTAAAAGCAAAATTTATTATTATTATAAAATAATATTTTATGGAATTTCAAAATTTTACAGATATCTTTAATTATTTTATGTTAGTTACTGTAGCACCATGAGACACATTGAAATAAAATGAATAATCATTTATGAAAATAGAGAAAAGAATAAATTATTTCTTCAATATTTATACAGAAAATTAATGTAACGCATCTATTTTTCTGTTTTCGAGGAATGAAAAATGAAAATTATATATATATATATTTATATTATATATATATATATATATATATATATATATATATATATATATATATAAATATATATATAATATTATATATATATATATATAATATATATATATATATATATATATATATATATATATATATATATTATATATAATATATATATATATATATATAAATATATATATATATATATATATATATATATATATATATATATATAAAATATATATATATATATATATATATATATATATATATATATATATATATAATATATATATATATATATATATATATATATATATATATATATATATATATGTATATATGTATGTATATTAATAGGTATAATACTATAAAATTTAAAAAACATTAAATAATAGGAAATATTATAATGACGAAATGTAAATGAACACAATGCGAAAGCTATTCGGTATTTAATATGCAAAGAATTACATTACGTATTGAACACTGTTTGCATTTGGTTTTGTTCGGAGTGTTAAGAGACTACTTCTATATAGGACTGATGCTTAAAGCTGATTCCCAATCTCTACGAACATCCATACCAGTGTGGGATTCGAACCCCCGGAATTAGCGATCTAATGATTCGGCCAACGATGCTTATGTATTAATCTAATTTTTTCTGCTGTTTTATTTAAATGAAGTTGTAAAAATATTTTATTTAAACCAAGGTTTTGGGTTTAAATCCAATTTTTAATTGCTTTCTTAAAATTAATTATTTAAATAAGTTTATATTTAAGATAAATAATGTTTTAATGTTCAGTAGCCCTTTTTTTCTTTATTTGTGCTATGTTATGTGTCTTTAACAAATTAAGTATGAAATGCATGTAATAATTTTTTACACTCTCTCTACAAAATCTTTCAAACTTTTATTTTCTGTTGTTTAAGTACATAAAAAAACTATTCATCTAATAATTTTTTAAAGAACTTGTAGAACTAGTATTTAAGCATATAAACATAAATATTATGGATTTGATGTCAAATTTAAAAATAGGAACCTTATTTAGCCCAAAATTTTATTGCTAAAATAAGAATATTCAAACCTTATTATTCCTTTAGAAATGCTAAAATTTGAGTTAATGTGTCGTTTAAATTTGCTGATTAAAGCTTTTTTTAATTAAAAAATTATGCAATCATGCTTAAAATAATTAGACAGCTAAAAGGTATTCCTGATATAAATCAGTGTTCTTCTGTCCAATGATTTAAATTATATTAATAAAATTATTTATATTAAAATGATATTAAGTAACCCATCTTTATTAAGGGGTCTTTTTTCCTAACTTTTAAAAGAGCCTTTGTGCTTATTCAAAGGTTGAATATTTTCCCATAGATAGTCTTCAAATACATAATAAAATTATACAAAAATTTAGGAAACATGCAAGTGCTGTAGCAAGTCTGATAAAATAAAAAGAACATTTCGTGACAGTAATTAAGAAAAATGCAGAACAATTATTGCATTGCAAATTTAAAAAAAAATAATTGTATGTTATACTACAATCCACACGGTAACTTAATTTAGCATATAGGTATTAATTTGAAGCTAAATTTACAGTGACCGAAAATTTTTCTTTTATATAATAAATCAATAATACAGAAATCTTGTTTCAAATTAGTTACAATAGAGTAAATAAAATTAATTTAAAACTAATAAGTAATTTAACACAATTTAATTGTTTAAAAATAAAATCCTCTTAACTCATTTTTTAGATAATAGAAATATATACTCACAAAGGAAAATTTACGCTTATCTGCTGTGTACGATTTTTTAAATTTTACGGACAAGGATCGAAAATATTTTTTTAACTTCTACTTTATACGTTGTTCTATACTTTTTATAGTAGTCATTTAAGAGGAAAGATTTCATACCTTTCTGACAGAAGAAACTAAATTTGAAAATCTACCTTTTTTTATATATATTTCTTGATTATTAAAAAATTTATTATCAACTGAAACATATACACTTTCAACATACATTTATTACTTTTATGAGGTATCACAGACCTTGCATTTCTTTATAAATATTCTAATAGCACTGCGACAAAATCATCTTTTATTACGAGGGAAATTATTTTCGAATTTTAAATCGTTATTAAAAGTTTCACCTATAACGATTCTTTATTTCATTATCTGCGCGAAGTTAAATGAATCGTTTCACGTTTGAAACTATCATAATTACTTCATTCTTTCTTTTAAAAATTGATTTTTCGCCTCTCTTTTATTTTCTAATCATACGTAATTTAATTTGTCTTTAATCGAATCGTTATTATCTCAGATATTTTATCCCTAAGATTCAATTACGGTTTTTATTTGCCATTTTTTCGAGTGAAAACCTGGCATTAAAGTATCTTTTAAATTGATGATAGTTGAATTCATAAATGAGAGTGCTTAGTTTCTCTTATTTAATTAAGTCTATTAGTATTTGAAATAAGAGTTTAAAAGTTATTAATACCCAAATTGAGGAAATTATATAATGATTAAAAGAAAAGTATGGCAACAAAGGCATTTTTTACAAATAAGAAATGAAGTTGCTTCACTGTGCTGATAAGAACAAAAAGCTTTAAAGCTCAATTATGAAAATATTTAAGAGAACATATCACGTTTCGAGCAGATAAGTCTTAATTATAACCATCTAATTTCTATAACAATCTAAAATTTCAACTGTCTAGAATTTATTTACAAAAGAAATGAATTTCTAACTTTTTAAATATCATTTAGTTTACTATATAAAGCAGCACACATCAAACAGTAAAGTACGATACATATTTTAAAACAAAATATGTATCTCAAATGGAAAAAAATAGAAATCCATCTACCAAAAAATTAATTAGAAAATTGAAAATAGGAAAATAATTTCTATATGATAGAGATATTTACCATTTTTTAGTCTTCAAACCTCAATTATAGGAAAACGAGCAATATATTTTATATTACAATATGATAAAGACTATACTTCAAAATTCGTTAACTATTTTCAGTAGTTTTAGCTTCAAAAATGACAAATAACTTTAAAATAATTAATTTTACAAATTTAAACGTATTTTACTGTAATTTGATTAAAAAAAAGATTTGATATTTTGAATGCACATTTCAAAGGTAACTAGCGAGTAAACTAATTCCATTATATTATATTGTGCATATATTTATATTTAAAAAAGCATAATTCACACGAACTAGTGAAACTAAATATATTTTCAAAGCTACATCGTATTTAAAAAAATCGGCAATATTCCTTATAAAAATAGTAAAACTAATTTCTTTATAATGAATAAAAAAGGGTTTTATAAGTAAGATTTTATGCATTTTTAAACTAAATTATTAAGTATTGTTACATAAAACACATTAAAATGTATAACAAAAGTGATTTTTAATAAAATATAAATATACATTCTTAAAATACATAAAATAAAATGTACATTAATTGAAAATTATCGTTATAATTTTAATTATGCAACTGTAATTTGTATAAACTTATTTTATTTTTTAAAATGTTTTAGTAATTTTGTTTCCATACTCGATAACATATTTAATGTTTGATTAAGCAATGTCCAATGTTAAAACCGGATGAAAAACTTTCAGTTGTTTGAACAAAATTGAGATAAAAAGGCATCTGAAATATTTTGAAGTCAGCAATTAGAAATAAATATCATCAACAATATAATGAAATAGGATTTTATGTTTTAAAACAACAATTGGCAATGGACAACAGTTTTAATCAAATAAAATATTTATATAATTTTAATATTTCTCTTTAACTTAAAGTTCTACCACTAATTCTCAATTTTTTCGGTGCAAAGAACACTCTTATTGTTTAGTTTCATTTTGTTATTTTCAAAGTACCTTCTTCCTTCAAAATAAAAACTATTTTATTTTTTCAGAAATTTTTTTGGAATTTTGGTAAATTTTGTACCATTTCAAACTTTTGTCGTAAAAAGAGTCATATTCCTTAATGAGTTTTAAAATAAAGTGTAGCAGCTGATTAAAAAAATATATCCTTTAAAAATTATGTCATTTTTCTCAAGAGAGGGTTATTTTAACCGTAAGAGCACAACAAAACTATTTTTTGTATGTTCCTGTTTTTTTAATTACAAAATCTTTAAAGATCTTCAACTCAAAATTAAATTTAAATGCTTCAGTGCCTAAAAACTTTGTTTATCTCCACACGTACTTGATATCCAGTTTGTTTGTTTTCTTACTTTTAATTATAAAATTTTAAAAATAATAAGCTATTATTACCTGAAGGCAACACGAATAATTTATTAAATATTTTTATTGGTGATATATATTTAAAATATAATATAGCAAACATTTCTCCAAGTATTTATGCACTGCATATTTAATTTAGATCTTCCAAGTAGACTTTCTGAAGCTTTGCAAAAATGAAGCTTTTTATGTTTTTGATATCTCGTTTTTGATAGAAAATTTAGTATAACATTACAAACTTGAAAACTATTTTACGGTCTCCTGTTAAAATTAGCGATATTTTTAAACATCCTTAGTCCTTAACACTTCCAATTTTTAATATCTTGAAGTTGAATAATTTTGTATGAAATAGATAATAGAAAAATAAGTATCCCTTCATATTTATTCTTTTTTTTTTGTTTGAAAAATTAATAAGTAGTAAGTTTCCTTTAAACTCTCATTACGACCGGAATATAGGCTTTAAATATATATTTTTGCTCTTTTCACTTGTGTTAAATATTATATTGTTGAAAAATAATTATTCCTTTGACATACCCCTCGAGGTTTATGGAAGTACTTAGCATTTAAAACTTGGAATCTGTTTTGACATCTTAATGTCTTATTTATGAAAATAAAATCTGCAAAATAGTTGAATGACATGAAATGTTACGTTAGCTTTTAATTGTTAGATACTACAATAAATTGAAAAGAAAGCCAGATCATTGAAGTAAATCAAAAGATATTTTTTCTTTATAGTGGCTACAAAGTGCATTGCATGGAATTTGAATAATAAAAAACTTATCATTTCCCAATAAAATTAAATTTCCCTAAGCTACGGAATAGGAAAAAAACTTACATTACGCAATTTGTTCTAACATTAAAAATTACAGTATATACATTTTATATAGTTGTTGTGGTGTATACTTTCATACAACAAGTACTATGTACTACCAATTTAAAGTACATAAGTACAAAAAATTATTGAAATAATATTAAAATAGCATTGAATTGCTAAATATCAAATACTCAAATATACTAATATTCCTCTTGTACATATTTTGTCCGCTAATTTTACAATTCCTATGTCTGTATCTTAATAAAATTTATTAAATATGATATGTTAGTTAAAACCTAATCATCAAAAACTTTTTCCAGTTTTTACTTTTACATTTTTATGTAAAATATATTAGTAGTCCATGTGGAAATGGGAGAATTCTTAAATGCATTTTCCAATACTATTTTGATAAATCCATGAAATTGAAAATGTCATTTTAAATAGTTAATCTGTGAACCATTAAATTCACACTTATAGGAGAAATTATACTGTAAATCATTCGACAGTGCTACGCTGTTACTATATTGATCTATGTAATATTTAATATAAGTGAAAAGTTGGAGCATTTTGATTAAATCATATTACGTTTAAACAGTTAAGTCAGAAAAGATGATGCAAATATCAATTCCAACTAACATTTTAAATTTATTATGTAAATCATTTTATTTCTAAAATATAAGAATCATTCAATGTTTAAATTTTCCAAACACTTTATTACCTCTAAGCGGTTCGCATTGATGTTTTCAAGCTTGTCACGTACAATTTTCGATCAAAAAATTGAAAATGGATTAATGTACATTTGCATGTTTTGTAAATCAGGTCATTGTTTAAGACTGCATCCTTCTTTGACTACATTTTAATGCAGCCCTATCCCTGAAGCTCAAACGCTGATAGATTTTCAAATATTTTGTAAATCTCTATTTGAAGTTTTTCGCTTGCGGTAACAGATGTTTCTCTAACTGCACCATTTAATATCTAGGATAACTTTCGTAAAAATATAGATAATTTTCTGAAAGTTAGCACTTTTAGAATATTATTTCTTATGGGAATCTAATTAAACGATATATGTGTATTAAAAAATTAACAATGTATAATATCTATTATATATATATTTAAACAAGTAGAAAGGAACAGTAAATAGGTTGCATTCCATTCTAACAAAAGGGTGATTTTATTAAATCTTTATTTTAAAATATAAATCTTATCGTATTTTTTAGACTTTTTTTAATCGGTGTGTCCAAAATTAAACTTTTAAAGAAAGTAAAATTTTACTTATATTAATGTTCAACTACCAAAATACAGATATTTATAGAGCTAAAAACCCTTTAAAATCTTTCTATCTAGTTAATAACTTTATTATGCATTTAATGAAATACATTTTCTTCATTTAGCATTTGTCTAAGTTGTATATGGAAATTATAATAGAATGAGATAATTATTGGGATAAGATTTCTAAATTTCTAGTTATTCAAGAAGCATGTTATCTATACAAAAATCCTTTCATTTATAAATTTAATTTATAAATCATATTGTATGTGATAGTTTTAAGGAAAGTTATAATTTTCCTTAAAATTAAATTATAAAAATGTGAAACATTAAATGCACATATATAATGTATGCAATAATGTATAGAACCTTAATGCAATTCAATTTTAAAAATTATTCTATTCATAAATTTAATTGTTTTAAAAGTAGAGAGAAATTTTAGAACATATTTATACTTTTTACTAATTTATATTTTACAAAGGTAATTTTTTTAGATGAAAAGTGATTTCAAAGTTTAGAAAAGAGCTAGAAATTATATTTTTTAAAAGAACTTCTATGTGTGATAATAGACCATCAAAAAACTATCAATCATCATTTCAACTATCAGAATATAAACTGGGTTAAAATTTTTTTAATATTGTCAGAGGTTTCGACTAAAGATTTTAGGTCCACCAGCAACAGAAAATAAAATATTTTCTATCAGAATTTAAGAATGGATATGAGACTTCAAAACCTAGTTGAAAAGTTTATAGTGACAACATTAACTAATGATTCAAGAAATATTTCTCAGCAGAAAGAAGAAGATACTGCTCTTAGATTCTATAGAACCCGATAAAATTAACCAAATGCAATATTTATCATAACTATTAAAACTTTTAAAGGATACTTTATAATTAATTAGAAAGAAATAAGTATATCACAAACGCAAAAATGAAATACTTCACTTAAGAGAAACCACTGCATAATTTGAATATTACAAAATATTCGTCTGCCTAAAATACACGATAAAAGAGGAACATAATTTTATATGTTCTCAATGTTTTGGAAGTGAAACATTAGAAATTCAAAGGAATTTGTTGAAGCTATGAAAATAAGAGTAAAATTAACAATATGTGCTTTTTTATAGATATTACCAAAACAGTTTCAATTAAATTAGTATCTAAATATAAATTTTAAATATTGATTTTTATGACCTATATAATTAGATATTTTCCTGGCATATAATTTTTCAAGTATTTTATATACATGCAATTTTGTTTTTATAATAAAACAAACTTTGATAATTACTGCATCATTATCAAGATTATGTATCTCATCAATATGTGTTTTGAAATACTTAACGTTAAACTTTTTAACATTTTCAAATGCTTAACTTTTGATCCTAAAATAGTTTCATTGATATACGTCAAAATCAATAGTCTGATTTGCATAATTTCTTATTTTTAGCATGAGTGAAGTTTTAAAAGCAACTCGTGCTCAGAATATTGTTTCAAAAGTGTTTAAAAAAATCTCATAGATTTCACATATTGGAAAATTTTCTTAGAAACGGAAATGTTGATATTTTTTCTCCATAATATAGATGAAAAAAGGTTTCGCATTCTTCCCAGTCAATAGTTACATATATATACCGTAAAAGAGTAAATTATAATTCTATCTTCACTAGAAAAATACTAAAATATGCAGTGCAACAATTTTATTTTAAATCGTTTAAAAGTAGCTGCATATATTAAGGCTGCGAGTAGAATTTGAAATTAATAAATTTGCAACATCTCCAAATTTAGGGACATATTTATGTAAATAACTTAAACATTTCAGAGTAAAAAACTTTTACAAGTTAATTATTAATTGTTTTAACAAAAGTATATTCATGTGTTCCAAGTCCAACTTTTTTACATTTAAAACATGAATGTATGTCGTACTTTAATCATAGATTTAAACTTTTAGACCGTACAACAAAACTTATCTGCTTTTATAATAAATATTTAAACAGAGAGACAAAATAATACAAAAAGTTGCGAAAATTTATATTTGTTATGTAAAAATTTGCTGCATTAGTTATTTTCAACATATACATAACAGACTTTGTGTTCCGAGATTTTTTACTAACTCATCATATATGCTAACAATTAAATATGATTTACATATTAGAAAATGATATAAAAATGTACATAGGTGAATTTTGAAAAATAGTTTAAATTTTATATATAAATTGAAAGTTGTGGGCAGTTCTGTGTTACACAGAATAAACATGTAGAAACTTAATGCAATGTAATAAAAATTGTTTCTAAATTTTAACATTTTTATTCTTGAATTTGCTGATACTCTATTTTATAGGTATTGAAGATTATAAATATGTGAGGTAGAATTAGTTTACATTTATACTTTAATATTTTCATTCTAGTCTTTTATCTAGAGATTTAGAGTCAAGCTGGTTGATTTAGAGTTATAAGATCTAACTTTTTGTTATAGAAAAGCTATTGGTATCGCTACATACTGCTTAAATCTGGTTTCAAAAGGCTACAGCCATGAATGCCAGAAAAAATGTGAACCCAAAAACTCTGGTACCGAAAAATTCTGCCCTAGACATTCGGTCAATATTCAAGAATTTGTTACATAAAATCTAAAAATCATACTGTTCAAAACCATAAAAGGCATTTATCTGAAATATTTCAAGATAATTTTTTTATAATTGTGAATTTTAGTCATGAGTTTTTAGAATGCATTTTATATTTTTACATTTTTGCAATTTCGGATTTATGTATTTTGCATTTTTATAGCGTTACGTTTACAATAGTAGTTTATTGGAGTTAGACTATTGGTGTTTACTAGTTGAGTTATATTACTATAAAGTTATTAAAGATTGGGAATTTGTTAAATTATGTTTATTTTTTTAATTCATTCTAAACTTTTTCATATCAAATTTCGATCTTGCAATACAAACTAAAATTGGCACTCCCAAAAATCACGACTGTGCATATTCACCTGAACTACGTTAAAACAACTGTTGTTTCAATCATATTCTCATAGCATATTATTGACCTCAGCTAGTACTAGTGGCAAGTTACTTCATAACTTAATCACAAAGCGTGGTGGGAAAAGAAACAAAAAAAAATTCGTGCTTTCTGAGCTGTTGATTCTCAACGGGGCATTGTACCGCTCTGTAGGATTTTCGGGTGACCTGTTATCTATTTAATCAATGGAACCAAACTTTTATGTTTTTGGGGAGACGCGGCAGTGCCTCTCTTGATTGTTTCAGATGAAATTAATTTTCCGGGGGATTCACACTACAATGCAAGTTAATAGCCAATTTGATTAATGGCGCTAAACTTTATGGCAGATAAATTTCATACCTCAGCGCAACCAGCTGTCTGTAGGATTGTTTTCCGTAAAATCGAATCTATTTTACGCGGAGAGATATAATAAAAAATATTTTATTGATTTTTAACATCAACTAAACTACGTACTTATTGATTTAATCATATATTTCTGTCTCTAAAAAGAAACACAAAAACTTGAGTATGTTCTACATTTAAGTACCATCATATCATTCATTCGTTCCCACTCACATACATTCAAAATGAATTTCGCTGCAAGTACATTGAATAATTAGTGTCATATAGTTTGTATATATAACTATGGAAGTTAGAATATAATAATTTGCTTTAGTTAAAAGAAAGAAATCAACACTTAATTCTTTTATTTGTTATTCATTATTATTTATACTAAATATATTAATGATTCACATATGTAAAACAATTTTTATTTATTATAAAACGTGTAAGACAGCATCAGTGATTTAATATTTCATGGAATCTCGAAATGTATTACATCCCTGAATTCCATGGGACACTTATGCGTAAATTAAACTTATATGAAACAATTTCTTTATTAAGCGTAACAAATAAGTTTTAAGTATTATGTATAGCATACCTAAAATTTAGACATGCAATATAAAATAAATATTAAAATTTATAATATAAAAACCTTTTTTTTAGTGCGCTGGGTTTAGATTCAGCATTTAATCCAGTTTTAAACCTTTGTTAAACTCTCACACAAAATTCAAAAAGGATTCGTAGACAAAAATTCATAAAATATATTGTAATTCAATAGTCACAAAATTTGGTAATCACGGCTAGTACATTTTTACACCAGAGGTTTTTCAAAAGAAAAATATGATATACATTCCAAGTAAGAATAACGCCACTTGACAAGGGGTATTGTCACAGCGTTATAGAATGTTAAGAACTGTCAGATGGTAAGAATAAAGTATCCTTACTCTGTGACATTTCAAGCTGAGTCACAAAAATTTCATAAGTACAACATTAAAATGTGAGGAAAAATAATATTAAGGATTTCGAGCATGAGAAACGAAAATTATACATCTCTCTGTATTGAGGTTCTTGTGTTATCACAATGTGGAAAAATGTATTAATAAAAATACTGTAACATCTGTATTATAAGAAGGACATAATTAATTGAAAACATTCATTACAATGGGTTGTAATAAAAAAGATTACTTTGTGTGTCTTTGTGTTAATAAGAAAACTTCATTATTTATAAAGAGTCTATGAAAAGCATTTAAATATATATTAATAAATACATTATTTAATACAAACATCAAATGCATTCTTGGTAATATTCAAAACGTAATGAGATAATCTTGGCAGTCATTTTCCTACCCTTTTAATATCTATTCGCTAGGTCATCCCTTGGGCAGTGGCTTTCATTCAGTGTCAGTATTATTGTTAAGAATGTAACACATCTTGCTATTATTCTCTAAGATAATTATGTGTTTACAAAATATATTACCAAGTGAACATGTATAATACATCATTAATCAATGTCTCTTTAAATCATTTTCACTCCCTTGCCAACAGTTAGCTACTGAATGTCGAAAAGTGCATCTTGGTTATCGGTAATTAAAATCGAGCACGAAACTTGTCTAATAACCGGAAATTGCCACGTACTTCCAGAACTATTAACGGGGATAAGGGAATTAAAGCAACATCAATCAATAAGGATCTGTTTACTTAGTGGAAGAAATCTTGTCTTGAATGTTTAACGTATCATAGGGAACAAGATCGGCGTTGATAGGAAGCTATAAGCTAGCTCCTGAATGCAATTTTTAACTTAGCTTTTAAGGACTTAATTCATATTTAAACTTTCTCACGTGAAAAAAAGGAAGAAGACTGAATGATGTGTGAGAGATGTTTCATATTTAAAAAGAAATATTTCTTGGAAAATATTCTTTAGTAATATATATTTAATTTGACCGTAGTAAGATAAAGCTGGAAATTTTGTATGAAGACGCATCTGGAAGTACTAAACCATTTCTAAAAATTCTTTTGAGAATAGAGTGCTAAAATACTGCTGACTAATGTAAACTATATTTAGATAAATATATTTTCAGTCGATATTGTGACTTTTATACATAAGGATTCAGAACACTGAGATACCCTTATCCAACATGGCCTTTCTAGTGGCTTAGGAATGGATAACGCTTTTCATTTACTATTATTTTAAACAAAAGAATCACGAATAAAAGGGTATCTTGAAGAATAAAAATATTAATACACTTTCTAAAAGTTATACAATGCTGAATATATTATAACATTTAAATGGAATGCAAAGGCGGGTTTGTTCTTTAAAGGTTAAATTTACACTGAAATATTATCAAACGTGTTTGTTGAATATTTCAGTAATGTTCCTAGAAATATACGTGTCCATTTTTCTGCACTAGTTTCCAATTTGTCTTATAGAATTTGTTAACCATTCAACTATATTAAACGTTTAATTTCGAGCATAGAATTTATCTCTCTTTCACATATATACAGTCTTTCGATTTATAATTATACCTTTAATACTAAAATGTCAAGCGTGGAATAATTATCTTCTCTGCAGTATAGTAGTATAATTCAAAATAAAATACCATAAAATGCTAGAGTAGTCACTTTATAAGGTATGAAATGTCGCAAAAGAACAACTAGCTTCTAAAAACTGAACTAGTTACTTAAATTTTACAGTAAAATTAGAAATATCACAAATTATTGTATTCTAAATTATAATAAATTATAAAAATCTAAAAATCTAAATGATTTCAGTTTTCAGGTAAAATAGTCGAGAAATATCTATAAACATCAAAATTCAGTAAAGTGAATGATTTGTCAACACCAAAATATTTTTTGGTTTGGTTTGGTTTTTGGAGCTCTACGGTCTACTTTTTGCAACAAGAGGGCGAATGAGACCTGGACCTACTGCTTATAGCCGATTCCGAACGGCTACAAACATCCATGCCATAGTGGGACTCGAACCCACGAACTCCGGTTCCGAAGCCCAGCACCCTAAACATTCGGCCATCATTCGGCACAAAATAAAAGGTTTCAAGATTAAAACACAACGAAGATATTTAAACTGAGTGTAGAAAAATATGATTAAATTTTATAAGGATCGTAATTACTTTTTTTTAATACAACAGGCAATACAGTCTTTATCCTAACGGCTTAATAATGATGGGAACCTGTTACTCACTTAGCATCACCCCGAGGAGCACGTGTAGCTTAAGATATGCTACATACGAAAGTAACATTACCCCCGCTGGGTCCACGTAATTTAGAAGCAGGGGCCGAAAAGAAGACCACCAAGTTTGGCCTGGCACCCATAGAGGTATTGTTTGAGAACTTGGAGGACTTTGTGACCACGAACATATGTTACGTTCCCCAGTCACCTGTAGCGAACACGGCTGATCTTAGATAGGTTCCAGCCCTAAATCCGCAGCATTTTAGTTACGAGTTACTGAGGCTCAAGATAGTAATTATTAAAATACCTAATCTCATACTTATTACTTATATATCAGTTATTTATAATCTTGTATAATCTTATAATTTTAAATCATGTTACATTTACATTTACACTTATAACTTGATCTCTGCCTTTGCCGAATGAGTTGCAAAGGATCAGGATAGTAATTATTAAAATACCTAATCTCATACTTATTACTTATACGTCAGTTATTTATAATCTTGTATAATCTTTTAATTTTAAATCATGTTACATTTATATTTACACTTATAACTTGATTGCTGCCTTTGCTGGATGAGTTACGGAGGCTCAGGATAGTAATTATTAAAATACCTAATTTCATACTTATTACTTATATATCAGTTATTTATAATCTTGTATAATCTTATAATTTTAAATCATGTTACATTTATATTTACACTTATATCTTGAGCCGTGGTAGTTCAATCACCAAATAGCTGGCTGATCAATACGAGGCTGAAACCTGCCAAAGACCCACTGTGTACATTGTTGTAGTCTGGTGAACGTAAAAAAAATCGTTTATCTAATGTACTTCAAACTACCAGACAGTATCTCTGTAGGTAACAGCCATGACTGGAGTCTTTTTCTTGTCTCTGCTTCGAAATTACGAGTACTCACTGAAGACAAAGATACTCGCATCCGTAGGATCCCTTGAGTTAAATGTGTTCCCGGTTGGTGTTAAATGAGTAACAACTTTATTGTTGTGTTTGTCATAAATATATCTATTTTGCCATCTACATTGGAAAATATAACTTAAATATTAATATTTCATAGATTGAATTTACGTTTTAACAATCATTTTAGTTTTTTTACTCAAATCACTTTCTCCACATGCTGGCATAATTTAAGAATATTTATTAAATATCGAACAGTTCGTTAGGTCTTATTTATATGTATACAAAACTGAATAAAGGATTTATCAAAGCTTCGAGTGTTCATAAATATTTATAAAGTATACTTCGTAATATTCTCTGCAAACTAAATCTTTCATACAATTACAAATTTTACATAAGGCTTTTGAATAAACTTAAATAGTGATTGGAAAATATAGTTTCTGTTCTATCTAATCGTTTCCCATGATAAGTGTTTTCGCTTTCAAATTTTATATGCAAATTGCATTCCTATGTAATCTACCGTATTTCAGGGTTCTTTTATTAATGGTTAAATATACTATCCAATTCAGAGGAGATTATAAAGTTGCCATTCATCAAACTACAAAGTTTGTATTTAAGCAGCTACTATTGGACTTTATTTTAAAAAAATCTTACTTATTACACTTTACCCAATATCTGAATTAAAATAGTTCAGAATATGCCAATGGGAGGTTGTGGTCCTTGCAGACATAAAATATTTTTTGCCACAGCACTTGAAAATAGCATCCCGTAATCTCGGATTTCCGTACATAACAATGTTTCAATTTCATTGCCACGTTGCACTGAAACTAAAAACAATCTTCAACTAATCATTGAGCATATACAGTAAAGGTTGATTAAAAATACGTATTTTCTTATTCATTTTACAACTATTTTTTAAAAATTTACTTTTCTAAATTGTAAACTTAACCTACCTTCGGAGTTCGGTTTTTCTTTTCATTCATAACGAATTAATGTGTGTATATTCCTTTATTTTTAGAAATTTCTAGAATGGTTTATGACTGTTTTTATTACCATAGTAAATATTCAGCCATACGTAGGGGTTTTTAACAGTTAATACTGTAAGGCAGAAGTATGTCCGGTCAATTTTGTAAAATATTTAATGCTTAAAATATGATCCGTATTTTCTGTACATTATTAAAAAGTATTACTTTTATAACCTTACATTTGGATTATTATTAATTTTACAATCCATTTTCTGCTTTTTTTTCCACTACATTATTTGGATTGTGTCGATATAAGAGTTGTGAGGGTAAATAAATGTTGTTCTGTCCAAAATTGATATTTTTGCATATTTCATCATTTAAAATTTCAAAATTGTATTTTAATTAAAGAATGTAAAGAAATTATTTTGTTCATTTTCTTGTGATTATGATAGTTTACTTTAGAAAATGAACAAATATTACACATGAGTGCGATGTTTTTCCGTTTAGCTTATTATAAAAATAAATATTTGTAACAAATATCAGAAAAATATGTGTCACATTATTCATTTGGAGTTTACAAGAATGTTGTAATGCAAAGGTTGAAATTACAGTTTTTTTTTTTATCCTAGGTACACATTAGTTAATTAAATTCGTAATATACAATGGGTTTAGAAACTTGCTTCCAAAACAGTTATATGCAAATGCAAAAAAAAATTATATAAATAATTAAATAACTACACTTCTGACTTTCGCAAAATTAAATTCAATCAAATGAAAGATGCACCATGACTTATTTTGCATCCGGACACATAGATGTATATTGCATTACGACAATGTACACATTATAAATATGTAATTTGACAACGTGTTAATTTTCAATTAGTATACACCTACAATTATGATTAATATTAAATATTTAGGAAAAATTAAGTTTATCCCCGAAGTGAGTACGTGAATCTGACAGATGCAAGGCATTTCCAAAAGATTGTCTATGAGAATATTATAAAATCTAAAATAATCTTCGAAATAAAATATTTTATAATTTGTTTTGTTTTTTTACCAATAACTGCAGTGGTCTCTCAAACCCTATGTAATTGCTTTTCATATATATTCTCAACTACTCACTCCCACGAAATTTTGTTTAAAATTGTATTAAATCCCATACTGGACAGAAGGGTTTTCAAAAATTTAATCATGAAAACTGAAATTTCGTCATGCTTTATTTATTAAAGGAAAATATTTACACTCAATTGATTTATTATAAAACCTCCATTTATTAGAATAACTACAATATGTTAATTTATATAAGTATTCAAAGCTTGCAGTTTTTCCACCATGCAACGCGCCTACAAATTCAATCAAATGAAAGATACACCATGCCTTATTTTTCATCCGGACACATAGATGTATATTGCATTACGACAATGTACAAATTATAAATTTGCAATTTGAAAACGTGTTAATTTTCAATTAGTATACACCTGGTTAATCTTAAAATATTTAGGAAAAATAAAATTTATCCCCGAAGTGAGTACGTGAATCTGACAGATGCAAGGCTTTAACAAAAGATTGTCTATGAGAATATTATGCAATCTCAAATAATAATCTTCGAAATAAAATATTTTATATAATAAATATTTTTAAATTTGTCTTTTGACCAATAACTGCAGTGGTCTCTCATACCCTATGTAATTACTTTTCATATATATTCTCAACTACTCACTCTGACGAAATTTTGTTTAAAATTGTAATAAATCCCATACTGGACAGAAGGGTTTTCAAAAATTTAATCATGAACCCTGAAATATATTCATGTTTTATTTATTAAAGAAAATATTTACACTCAATTGCTTTATTAGAAAACCTCCATTTATTAGAATATCTACAATATGTTAATTTATATAAGTATTCAAAGCTTGCAGATTTTATTTGTTTAAAATACTCTTACATCGCACTAAATTTACGTTTAGAAGTATATGTTGCACATAGATCCCATGATGAGGGGACAAAATAACCTAAACAATAATAAATGAAGCTTTCATTATACTACTAAATTACTATACAGTTATAAAGAAGAAATATGCCATTATGAAGTAGAATTTTAAATGATATCTCAATGTAATTCTAATGAACCAAATATACTGTAATTCTAGTACTAATATTACTTACAAAATGAAGCAAGAGATCGTTGTTAAAATGGTGATCTCAAAACTGTTAAATGCATTCAAAAAGTAGTACTGCAATACATTTTACTCACCGAGAATTGGTGAGTATAAATTTTGAAAATCTTAATGCTCTTGTAAAAGAACATATTTGTACAGCTAAATTATTTTTGTTATTAACGCTTTATCTGAAACGAAATCAAAGAAATAATCATAGAATAAAACGGACCTTAAAAAGTTAAATGTTATCCAAACGATTATCAAAGAATATTGTGAAACAGAATATATTTTACCCACTAAAAATAATTGTCATAAAATTTAAGAGGCCTAAAGTGCTTGTAAAATGAACTTTTTTTCACAAGCAAATTGCCTTTTTTTAAACCTTTTTTTTGTGTAAAAATGTGAGCAAATGATCGTCATAGATAAAAAGCCCTAAAACAAGTTAAGTGACATTCCCAGGCAATTATCTTGGAGTATTTCGAAACACAACACATTTTACTCAGTAAAAATGAATGGTCAGTATAAACTTTAAAAGTACTACGGTGCTTGTAAAATAGCCCTTTGTTTACAACTAAACTTCTCTTTATTAAAACTTTGTGTAAAAAGTTGAGCAAGCCATCATCGTAAGAAAAAATGACCTCAAAAAATTAAATGACATTCCCAGGCGATTATCAAAGAATATTGTGAAACAGAATATATTTTCCTCACTAAAAATTAATAGTCAGTATAAACTTTAAAAGTCCTAGTGTTCTTGTAAAATAGACTTTTGTTTACAACTAAACTCCTTTTTATTAAAACATTGTGTAAAAAAGTGAGCAAGCGATTGTCATTGCTAAAAATGACCTAAAAAAAATTAAATGACATACCCAGGTGATTATCAAAGAATATTGTGAAACAGAATATATTTTACTCACTAAAAATTAAAGGTCAGTATAAATTTTAAAAGTTTTAGGGTGTTTGTAAAATAGACTTTTGTTTACTTCTAAACTGCTTTTTATTAAAACATTGTGTAAAAAAGTGAGCAAGCGATCGTCATTGCTAAAAATATTCTTCAAAAAATTAATGTAATGACATACCCAGGCGATTATTAAAGAATATTGTGAAACAGAATATATTTTACTCACTAAAAATTCATGGTCAGTGTAAATTTTAAAAGTACTAGGGTGCTTGTACAATAGACTTTTGTTTACATCTAAACTGCTTTTTATTCAAACTTTGTGTAAAAAAGTCAACAAGCGACATTGCTAAAAATGACCTAAAAAAATTAATGACATTCTCCCGCGATTATCTTGGAGTATTGTGAAACACAACACGTTTTATGTAGTAAAAATGAATGGTTAGTATAAACTTTAAAAGTACTAGTGTTCTTGTAAAATAGTCCTTTGTTTACAACTAAACTTCTCTTTATTAAAACTTTGTGTAAAAAATTGAGCAAGCCATCGTCATTGCTAAAAATGACCTAAAAAAATAAATGGCATTCCCTGGCGATTATCTTGTAGTATTACAAAGCACAACACATTTTACTCAGTAAAAATGAAGGGTGAGTATAAACTTTAAAAGTACTAGAGTTCTTGTAAAATAGACCTTTGTTTACAACTAAACTTCTCTTTATTAAAACTTTGTGTAAAAAATTAAGCAAGCCATCGTCGTAAGAAAAAATGACCTCAAAAAAGTTAAATGACATTCCCAGGCGATTATCAAGGAGTATTGCGAAACGCAGACAGGATTGAATCCCGCTTCATTAGCGATTACTTCCTTTATCGTTCAAAGTATCACTCATGTTTCTAAAGAACTTGGCTTAATTGTCTGTTTTATGTTACCCCATTCTGCTGGAATTAAGTGATTGTTCTC
>CM063498.1:113865714-113883214 GCA_032207245.1 Pardosa pseudoannulata
TATCTTTTAATAATTTTAATAATTTTTTTCTACTTTTTATTTTCTGACACACTACCGCTGACTGCGTAAACCTCCACAAAAATTTCCATTTTACCTTTTTTTAGAAGAACGTTCTAAAAAAAGCATGCGCTTTGAATTTAAACATGTTGTTCTTGTTTAAGAAGGGGATTTCTATTCGTGGAAAGACTGTACTAGAGAAGGGATTTCTGCATAGAATGAAGACTTTGAAGGATAAAAATAGCTTCAATAAAAGTAAAAATATATTCGTATTTGAATTAACTACTTCCTTCTTACCAGTTTCATCTCTAAAAAGCCGTTTAGCTTGACTGCAAGCTAAATGAATATGCATGTAATATATAATTATTAAGTATTCATTAGTGATAATAGTAGTTGACTAAATCATACGGTATAGAAGCCTTAACGAATGTTGTAATGGTAGAACTATTTAGTAGCTTTTAAATGACAGTATCCGTTTGTAATTTTACATAATTTATTTATTACTCCATGGATTAATTTTATTAATTATTATACGATTCTATTTATAGTTACTGATCTAACAGTAAAACGAAAATGAATATTGTGATGATGCAGTAATTATACTTTATTAAAATTATCATTTAAATCTACTAAAGTGGGTTCGTAAAACAGACAGCGAACTCAAGGACTACGCTTACCCGTTGGGTAAAAAGATATTGGGTGTTGCCCTTAGGAAAAAAACATTACTGTATTCGAATTTTTAAAGACAAATTATATTTAACAATCAATGTCGAGTATCCATTTTTAAGAAGAACTAAAAAATGTTTTCAGAAAGAATTCTCCTTTTTAAATAAGTCAGTTTTCTTTACTTAAATATCAAGTAAAGTAAAGCTACATCATTTATTTACAAGTTCTTTAGTTAATCTAGCCAAAGGATAACTTATAGGTAAAGAACTTAAGTTTAGAAACAAAGTTTAACCTTGACCGCACATATATAGATCTTTACACGAATTCTGAATTGGCTTGAAGCAGCAGGTTCAGATCTAATTAGCTGTAAAGCACACAAAACGTTAATTATAATGCTTTTCAGACAATTCAGTTAAATTACATTTTCTTCACATTGTCATTTAATTTTAGCATTTTCGCTTCCTCTCAGTTAATCTTCTGCATTTCCTCAAGCAATATAGTCCCTTAAATGTTGTTCAGCTTATTGTAGAACCACACAGTTTAGTGAAACTAATAACAAACCTATAGATAATGAAATACATTTGTAATTACCTTTCTAGCGATCCAAACGTTACTAAACGTAAATACCAATTATGTGTTAAGAAGGAATAATTTTAGAAAAAACATGAGTTTCAATTGTACCTCATTTATAGTGTACCTCATTTATAGTATAGTTTCTATCTTCACTATAATGTTGATCTCTTTTTTGAGCGCTTGTAGGAATTGTAAATGATTAAATCAGTTGATATGTTATAACTACTTAAAATGTTGTAAAAGATTTATAAGAAAAGAAAATAATAAGTTTTTTACTAATTCATTGATTTGTATTTTTAAAACTGCCTATTTCGATGTTTCTACTGTGCTTTGTGATAATAATCTAAAGAAAGAAATCAACATTTAAATTATCTTTTCGATACAAGATTTTAAAAGGTATTTCCGAGAATTGCAATCTTCAATATTTCTTACATTTTGATAATATTACTTGTCTCTTACTAATGGTTTTGAAATAAGACTATGGACATCTATATAAATATTGACAAATGCAGTCTGTAGTAAAGTTATAAAAATTTAACTCATTTGTACTTGTTAAGATATTTCTCCATTGTTCTTTAACTCAATATCTATAAACGATAAGAAAAACTTTAAAAATTGTGCTTTAAAATTCACATAATTATCAGTTTTTTTTCTGTTATACCATCGTATTTTAGTAATACAATAATAAATTTCTACTCACTTGTTCATTTGAAATTTGAATAATGGGCAATTACAGTAGTTATGATCAAAAATAGGTTTAGAAAGATTTCGAAAGAAATAAATCTTAGAAATGTTTATTTCTAGACTTAATATTAAATAATGATTTTGCTTTAAATAAGGATCTTTCCTTTTAAACACATTCTACTTAAGCTACTTAAATATTTAATGGAGTAAATTTAGTTACAAAGACTTTGTATTCAGACAAAAACTTTTAAAAGAAGTTTAAGTTATTTTGCATGTTACGTTTAAAGGTTTTTCGGCTCTTAACACCCACGAAGATGGGTCGATAACGTACGATGACTAGTAATTAACTACACAGCCTATAAAACAAATAAAAATATGAGCAAGGATAGGTTTACTAAAATGTTTTAAATTTTCATATCGATGAAATTGTTTAATGAGTTTTATCCCCTATCAAAATCTTTTTCTCCAAAATTCTTTTTAGCCATTGCCAATATTTTATTTAGAATAATATAATCAATGAATATAAATATTCAAATAAATTTAAATTAAAAATAATTTTTACAAACCTATTAAAATCTAAATTAGATTTTTTCACCGAGATAAAAATAATTAAAAATACGGTATTAACAATTAACTTAATTTTTCCATCGTATTTCATTGACCTAAATTAAAACAAAGTATTTGTTATTATTGAGAAATACAGTTATCTTTAAAGCCATGTAAGATTCAACCATATTCAAACGATAATCAAACATATGACGTGAAAAATTAAGATATATATAATTTCTTGAAAGCTTCCACATCGAATAAATATAAAACATGCCGTATGTATATTATATATCTATATACAAATATATATGTATATGTATGTCAGCAAGTATATATGTATATGTATGTATGCATGTATATATATATATATATATATATATATATATATATATATATATGTATATATATGTATATATATATATATATATATATATATATATATATATATATATATATATATATATATATATATATATATAATATATATATATATATATATATATATATATATATATATATATATATATATATATATATATATATATATATATATATATATATATATATATATATATATGTATATATATATATATATATATATATGTATATATATATATACATATGTATGTATATGTATCTATGTAAGTATGTATATATATATATATATATATATACATGTATATATACATATATATATATATACATATATATATATATATATATATACATATATGTATATATATATATATATATATACATATATATATATACATATAGATATATGTATATATATATATATATATATATATATATATATATATATATATATATATATATATATATATATTATATATATATATATATATATATATATATATATATATATATATATATACATATATATATATGTATATATATATATATATATATATATATATATATATATATATATATATATATATATATATATATATATATATATATATATACATGTATATATATATATATATATATCAATGCAATATAAGCAATAATTTTTTGATTCTCTAGTGTAAAGCAGCAAAAAATATTTGATTGAGATCAATCACTATGAAAACTTTTCCCCTCACCTGACATACATAGAAATTTCAGATTCATAGAAAACTTAATGCATACCCTCCTGTATTGGTATCTGCACATGTTCCATTGATTATCAGTTTCAATTTCCAAAAGCCATTTCCAAATTCCATCTCCTTCAAAATCTGTGTTACAGTGTTTACTTTCTCGAATTGAAGGGGAATGCAAAAATTTTAAATTTGAACGAATAAAATCTGAAAACGTGGTTTCAGTAAGTTTACTAGTTTCTAAAAAGGTAGTATATGGTTTCAGTGGCTATACTAAGAACAATAAAATTTAAATAACGTTATGTGATGCTTTGAAAAAATATTTTAAACATAATAGAATCGTTATATATGTATATAGATAGATATATAGATAGATACATACATAGATATATAGGTATCTGCCAATCAAATTCATATTTCTCAGCCTTTAAATGTCTTAATCAATGGAGCGTCCTCGACTTAAAATTCTTTTCATATATTATAATCTTTCTATCCTATAGATGTAAATTTAATTTCTATTCAACATGATTTCCAGCTGTCACAGAAAAATGGCTCAGGTTTTTTTCTGATCTTAACACTTAAATTCGCTGATTAATTTTCTTGTCTCTTAGGAAAATTCTTTCTGTCTTCGCTCTCGGATGCACCTCTGTTCGATGAGAGAGATTTTTGTGCCTTTCTCTTATCTGTCGTTGACTATAAAGATGACAGTTTCAGAAGCTCTAAAATAAAGTTTTAATTAGACTTATGCCGGTATTTTTCAATGGCCCGACTGCATCGTTATTACTGTTAGATGATAAGGCTTCTCCTTGCCCAGCTGCCCGGACAAGTAAAAACAGTAACGGCTACATAATTATTGTGACTAGAGTAAATAATTATTACTTAAATAAACATATATATATATATATATATATATATATATATATATATATATATATATATATATATATATATATATATATATATATATATATATATATATATATATATATATATATATATATATATATATATATATATATATATATATATATATATATATATATATATAGTCCGAATTGTGACTAGGTGGGAAATAATAATCCAAATATAGCTCTTGAATTTCATAAGATCGAATAAAAGGAATATTCAGCATCCTGGGACAGCGAGATACCCCGTCTTGGGGATTATATAAGAGAACTCAACTGAGGGAGTTTAGCATCTTCGGGTGAACACAGGTGTCTTAGTCCTGAGATATCCCATTGATATGTTTGTCTTTTACTTTTCATTATTCTTTTGTTGGGTTTCGGTACATTAGACCTCTGATCACAGAGCTTGCTTTTGGGGACTGCCCTGCAAGTGATTTCATTCATTCATGTGTATATATGCATATAATATATATATATATATATATATATATATATATATATATATATATATATATATATATATATATATATATATATATATATATATATATATATATATATATATATATATATATATATATATATATATATATATATATATATATATATATTATATATATATATATATATATATATATATATATATATATATATATATATATATATATATATATATATATATATATATATATATATATATATATATATATATATATATATATATATATATATATATATATATATATATATATATATATATATATATATATATATATATATATATGCAAATATATTTTATCTTTTTTATTTATAATATACATATTACAAATAAAAAAAGATTCACATTTGCAAACACATTCAGACCTTTTTTGCTACAGAATTCAACAGTTAAACTGCTTTAAATGTATTATAAAAATTCATTTTTAATTGAAACGTTAGAAATATCTTTTCTGTTTGTTGCAATGCTAATCAATTATTCCAATTCAGTCATGTTAAATTGGTGACAAGAGGAAAAAAATATTAAAGTTACTTTAAGCACTTTATCGTGCTTTCTAAATTTTTAACTCACTACATTGTTGATATGTTAACAGTGGATATTAAATATTACTTTCTTCGACTCCAATGTGGACTAGATGATTTTCAAGGGTGGTCTGAGGATTGGTCACCCCTAACCAAACCACATTATCATTTGTATAAATATAACATCTTTTGAAACTATGAAATTGACAACTTGGCTATGGTTTCCATTAATGGTAGATTAAAGAACTGTTACCACATAAAATATCTGACACATTATCATGCATATTGTTAACAAAACTGTATAATAATTTTAAAATAAAGTTGCAGCAAATAGTTTACTCGTGTTATACTCGCGTTAGCTTTTAACCTTCAGCTTAATTTAAACACTAAATTGTAATTATTTTTTAAAAACCATTCTTTCTAAAAATGAATGAAAAATTATAAAAGTAACCACTGTTATATATCTAATCTCTTAAATTATGCCAGAGTATCAACCACAGTGTTAACCAAATCATACAAAAATCTTTCTTCCATTGAATATTAGAAAAAAAGTAATTATTTTTTGCAAAACGATAAACACATTTGCATTAAATATATGCCTATTTTAAGCAAAAAAGCATAAATATAAAAACATAGTATAACTTAACAACATAATTTAAATTTTTTAGTAGTAATTACTAATTTGTAATCACTCCTCGAATCCCACGCTTTCTAATGATTTATGAAAATTATAACAGTAATCACTGATAAAATCTATAGAAAAACTATTTTAGAACATATTGATATTTATAAGAGGGAAGAATTCGAAAAAATAAATCCGATTTTTCGATATATTTTATTCCACTTGTTATTTCAATGGAGCTCACAGCATTGTAAAGATAGAGATTCAATCGATTCTTTTCAACCGTTATTCAACGAGTTCGTGCAACGAGTTTAGAAACAAACATAAAAAGAGCAAACAATAATTGCCCTCTATAAATGCCAGCATGCGAAAGTCCTTAATAACTTATTTGACTCAGGTGAATGACTTGCATTAGCATATCGATTTATATCTGAGTAGATAATGCCCGCAGATCGATAGCTACTTAAAGAAATTAAATTCCATTCGTAACGATGGTGAAACCTGTACAGATTATTGAAATGGTCGTTATTCTTTTATTTTTTAGATATAAAAGGAAAAGAAAGCCTTGTTTACATCAGAGATGGAAAAAAATATAATTATTTTAATTTCCCTACTTAGAATAAAAATATTTCTACAAATTCTAAACATTGAAATACAAACTAATTTTTGTCATCGACACTTCAATAATGTTAAAAATAAAACAATAACCATATGTTCAAAAGGGAATAAACTACACACACACACACACACACACACACACACACACACATATATATATATATATATAATATATATATATACATATACATATACACATATATATATATGTGTGTGTGTGTATGTATGTATGTATATATGTATATATGTATGTATGTATGTATGTATATATGTATATATGGGAGGGATAATTTGTTTTAAACACAATTTGGAACTCTAAATCTTTAATTTCAGACATATTTCCGAACATATTTAAAATTTTTTACGATTTTAAGATAATATTACTTATTTTGTCATTAACTTTGATCAATAATACTAATTGCATAATTTTCCTTTTTTCTTCCTAATGAATCATAATTCTAATAGTTAATATTATTTAAGATATAATTATGTAATTTTTCAAAGGATATCACATAAACGGATTCAACATTTTATAACATTTTTTTGCAGATTTTATGATTCTACTCTTAATTAGCCTAAATTTTAAGGATCTTTCATATATCTGCATTAATATCAAAGGCAATAAATATTCTTGTAACATACTTTTACTGTTTTAATAAATAAATCTAATAATTTTTATTTAATTTAAGGGACAACTATGTAATTAGTCAGAGGATCAGATAAAACAGATTCATCATTTTATATCCAATTTTTTGTAGATTTTATAATTTTACTCTTAATTACCCTAAATTCTATGGGTTTTTTTACATACCTACATTAATATTAAGTGCAATAATTATTCTTGTAACATAATTTTACTGTTTTAATAAATAAGTATATAAATTTTTATTTTTTATTCAAATTTGAATATTTTTGTAAAAAAAATAGAGTATTCATTTTTATAATAATTTCTCTTTATTGAATATTTTTTAAATTCATGAAATTTCATATTTGTTTTTAAAAATCCCTTTTAAAGTAAGTCTTGCGTAATAGAATGGGTTGTACTTCGATTTTGTTGTTTTTCTGTAATTTATTGCTTTTTTTGTCTTTGCACAAAAATAAATTTCTCTCATGCCGTCTTTTAAGTCTATAGGTAAAAGAGTGTGCAAGTAATTTTATTATAATTTTTATATTAAGTATTTTTATATTTTTGAGCACATAGCTATTAATGGGGCACAACACCCAAAACTGGCCAATATATCTATTTTCATACCAGCTCAATATATGCCTAATATTTCTCTACCGGTATGAAATTGAAAACCTATATCTTTAATATTTTCATTTTTTTAATGATGTCAAAAACTTAAAGGAGCGTTGGAATTTTTCTATCATTGTTAAAGCTGGAGATACTGTTGAATGATTTAGCTTTAATTGCTCAATGAAGCTGAAATGTGTGACTTGATATTTATACGAAATTGTCTTCAACCGTTTATTTCTCAAAACTGTATTTGTTTAAAAGCTGCAGTCATTTCTTTATATATATCTTCCACGAATTAAAAATGTTAATTTTTTTGTGTTTAAAATACGAGTTTAAAATAATATTTTATTCAGGTTCTCTACAATGGGAAGAATAATATTGTGTATAGAAATAAAACTAAGATGTATGGGCAAAATAAACAATATATCCTAAAGTAAGTGATTTGCTGTCAGTTTAATTTTTTACTGTTTACTGACATATTTTTAAATTTGTTTACTTTTTATACTGTAACTAGGTTTTAAAATGTCATATATGGTTGTAATAAATATATATATGGAATTTGTATAATATTTCATTACTGTGATTTAACAAATAGAAATTTTAAAGAGGTTTTTTTCTCTTTGTTTAAGAGATTTTTTTTAATTACGCCTTTTATAAACCTGCTCATGAATTTAAACTTAAGTTATTTATTTGTTTAAGTATAAAACTATGTACACAAATGCCTTATTTCTCCATTCCATTCTATATATTTTAACAACAAAAATATATTGACTATTTTATTACCTAAAACCTATTGTGCCAATCTTTTGTAACATATTTTAGTACGTCTTATAGAATAAATTTAAAAAATAAAGAAAATATTTTAATAAGTAGTAAAAGTTCTTAAAATCTCAAAATTAGAAACTTATAAACTCAAATTTTTAATTAAATGTGTTGTTTAAAAGATTTTTTTTCTTTTGAAAATGAACACGCTTTTGAATATTAAAATATATTACATTCACAAGTTTATCACAAATTTCCAAAGTAAAAAAGTAGTTGTAAATATACTACGCTCGCCTTATAATTTGTTCACATAATTGTACCTCTTGATTTTTTTTGTAAATTTTTAATTTGTCAAGACTTTAAAAATGCCTGGTTTCTAGTATTAAATTAGGGTGCTTTTCAAACGAAAGTTAGCTAGAGTGAGTAAATTTTATTATAATACAAAGAAAATTATGATATATACTAGAGTTCTATGCTTGATGCGTTGTGAGTTATTAGGCTTTAAAATTATATATATATATATATATATATATATATATATATATATATATATATATATATAAACAATTTTTATAAAGAAGACATAAATTTAAAGGGACACTATGTGAGAGTGCAGCTATTTTTGTCATAAGGTGTGCGAAACTGATTTGCTCGCCGCACTCACACGTTGTGGGTTGAATGCCCAAGTTTTTTTCGTGACTCCAGGAAGCGTGTGGTGTGGCCAGTGAAAACGATTTCACTTAAACTTCACCAAGTTTTGGAGAGTTGTGATTGGTCTGCAGGAGGTGATTTAGGATCATCCTTGGAGTCCCGGTCCTTCTGGGCAGAGCCAGGAAAAGACGAATTACTCAAAGGACAATGGAACAAGAAACGCATCAGCACAGGATAATGGAAAAATATAAGGTTGCTTGAGTAGAAAGAAGGAATAAAAAGAATGCAGCGTTTTCTGGGACATTGGCAATTTTTTTCAGGCGTAGCACGTTTAGTGCTTCTTTTAATTTTTAATTTTTTTAAATAATTTTATCATATTTCCTTGTCTTTTGTTCTATATATAAATGTTGTAATATAGATCAGTGGCGTTTTAATATAATTAAAGACGATATAAAGTAAACTTGCTTATTAATGGCTTTGAAATAACAACAGCAATGTACTACAGCACAGCACACTGCATTTTTTTTACTGGAGATACTATTGAATTATTTCATTTTATTTGCTCAATGAAGCTAAGTTCTGTGACTTGATGGAACAATTTCTTAACTCAAATGTCTCCAGTAGCATTTTAACTGTTTCTGTATACATGTAGGTTCCAATTCTTCTAATATTTCAAACAATTTCAAAGAAATGAAGTTTGTTAATTAAAAAATAGTAATTTTGAATAACATTTTGAATTTAAAAAATCTAAAATACTCTGAAGCAAGTTTATTTTCTCACAATTTATCCTTTGTGTTAAACTGATAATTATTTTTTAAATAAAAATTTATTAAGAAATTGTTTTCTATTTAAAAATGATTTTAAAAGGGTATACTGCAAAATACGTTATGTTATATTTTTATACCTGTGTTTAATTCTTCTTATTTTCCTATAACTTTTCAATTCTTCATAAATCTAAGCAAGATTTATTTTGAATTTATAACTAAAGAATGTTTCTTCACCTTTGTTTTATAGCCTTATGTTCTAACTTGGGCAACCACAGACATGTTGCCGATACAAAAGGGAAAAAACAAGAATTGAAATAAATTAAATTCAAACGAAATAAGTGATAAAAAGTGATCTAAATACCAGTTTGTTAGAGATATAACAATAACACGTCCATACCTTAAAATAAAAAAAGTTTTATGCATGCCTTTAGGGCATCACTTATATTTTTTCGTAAAAGTCACCAAGCATTTTGTACATAATTTGATTTCTAAAAGCAGTGAGATTTAAAAAATGCAGAAATACAAGACCTTAATCAAGTATATTAGCTTTTACCTGTTAACAAAATATTTATTAATCCGAATGCATAGTTGAATGTTGTTAATCCGAAACATATGCTCCTTTGTGCCGCTGGTTACCTTTGGGAAGATAATTGGGATAAACATGTTCATTATGCATCAATTAAGATAATTATGAACCATTTTCTAATAATGTCACTTGAATCGTGCTCTCGATCCTGTCAGTGCAAATTTCAGTTAGAACGATATCAACCCTCTACGGTATTCAATGTTTGGGAACAGACACAGAATTGAAATGAATAATTATTACATAGAAATGTTTCGTATAAGAGGTGAAAAATCATTCTAAAGCAATGTAATTTACTCTAAAAAGTGTATATAATTTTCTCGTCAATGGTTTTCAAAATGGACTTAAATCTTGTATTTAAAATTAAATTTTTAAACAGTGACAGGGTTTGCCTCAACAAACAATATAATTATTTATAGTTAGTTTGGATGTTTTTTTAGCTTTATGTTGAAATGCCCTACAATATGTTTTATTAATCCTTCCTTCATATTGCTATATGCGAATCAATTCATTATTCTTAAATTCAGACAGTTTATCAATCGTACAAATATTATGAATACTATATTAAATTTTGAAATTATAAAATGTTTCTTAGGGTTTTAATTTGTTCTCTCTTAAATAGGTTTTAAACCTATCACCAAATTTAAAAAAAAAACGTGATATAAATAGTAAAGTTAAAATCTGTCGTTCTCTACAAAACCATCTAACGTTGTTCCAATTCATTGATTTCATTTTGAATATTAACGTCTGAGCATTCTTTAAATCATAAATTGTTTTGTGATGATGTATATTTTGTTCATTTGTGCTTTCTAAAGTTTTCTATCAGTATGTTCTTTACTAAATACTTGATACTTACAGATTATGTTCCATATTTGTGCTGGTTTGCTTATCTTAAGAAAAAAGATGTAGTCAAGAACGTTTATTTGTACAACAGAATTGTAAATAATAAAAATTAATATTACTAATTATTTAAATTTATAAACGCATATTCGTTATCATTGACTTAAGTCATCGTTGGTTTAGATTCTTTTCAAGTTTTACGGAAAAAATTGTCTTGATTTTCGTCGGTTATCACATGCAACATCACTGATAATTTTGAAATATACACGTTGCTTCGTGTAGCGTAATTTCAAAATAGTTCAAATATATATTCATTAATTCCATCATTCAGAATTTATATAGTATGATTTTCGATATAGAGTTTTTATTAAAAGATATCTTAAAAAATCATTTTGACTTTTAATCTCCAATATCTCCATAAAAAATTCTTAACAGTAATTAAGAGCTGGAAGACATTATGAACAAGATGGGTATAAGTTTCAACCATATTGTACTGAGCTTAGATATGTGATGCAGTCAACTGGGATATGATGGGATCACACTGGTTTGGAGGTCAATAGAAAAGACGTGAAAAAATTGAATTATATAGTAAAGAACACTTTATTCAAAAGCTGGAATTTCTATATCTAAAAGAGCAAGAAACGGTAAACGAATGTTACTTTAAATAAAGTGGAATAATCTTAGAGGGAATGTGTATTCTTCAGAAAGATGATCCTTCCTAGAGGGAAGCTGTTGCTATTCATGTATGAAAATTATTTAATTATCTTTTTCAGTTTTCATCATATCTTAAATAGAAAAAGAAACAGATTGTTCGATACAGATCCAATTACTTATAAACTAAAAACACACGTAAAGTACAAGAAAGAAAAAGTGACCCCACATACTTCTTTCATAGAGGAGGGTTTGTAAAGGATGTGCTATTCGAACGTATTTTAAGAGGATGTAATTGGACCATATTTGATTGATGTATATAGAAGTAATTATCTCGATATTCACAAGTTTTAGTTTTATCAATTATTGTTATTCTAAGTAGCAAAGAGAACGTATTTAACTGCATGTTTATATTTTAATTCCATGTATCATTAAACTATAATTCCTTTTTGAATTAAAAAGTTAAAACAGAGATATTTATCCAACTGTAAATAGGTTTTGCTAAAATGCTCCCAAATGGCATGGCTAAGAGAGTCCGTCCTTTTATCAAAGCTTAAAATAGTTGAAAATTTTGCTTTTAAATCTCCAGTTACCTTAAAATCATGTACCTTAATATATCGCAATATACATTATGGGTTTACATCCGAAGATTATTATTATGACAAGATACTATCACAATTTTAAAACACATTCATATACTTCGATAGTACACCTCATAGAATAAATAGAATCGTATATCATTAAATTGGTCATTTTTGACAATAATATTATCATCTTTTTAGGATGATTATGAAATATATTACTACAAGAATAGAATTCGAGTTTACTTTGAAATTTTTAAGATAGCTCGAACAAGAATTTACAAAATAAATATAATGGTTTAATTTTAAATTAAAAATTATTTTAACACAGTAGACGATTTTTTACTGACTTACTTCAACTTGTTTAGCTTAGAATAAATTTTAAACAGAAAGCTATGATTTTTTACGAATTTAAATCACGATTAAATTAAGAGGAATGCTTTCAACGGTTGCAATTGCCATTTGGAGATGAGTTTCCAGCGCTCATTCTACTGTATTCAGATGGTTTAAAGAATTTAGCATAGGTCGCAATTTTCTTCAGGATGAAGAACAACACACAGGAAGGCCACCGTTGGCAGTAATCCCGGATAATGTGTCTACCATACGAAAAATGTTAATGGATGATAATTGCTATACATCTCAAAGTGTAGAAAAGGAACTTAACATTGGATCCGCAGCCATACACAAAATTATTAATGAAGAATTACATATGAAAAAAGTAGTTTGTCGTTGGGTCCCCATAATCTCACTGAGCACCAAAAAGGGAAGTTGTAACGGGTGATGAAACATACATACCGTTTTTTGACGTTCCATCACGTCAAGAAAGCAAACTATGGGTCTTTGAAGATGATCGCACTGCGACAATGATGACAAGCTAACGCGCACTAAAAAAAGTGATGTATGTGGGGTTTTTTTTTTCAGAAGTACGGGATTGGTCAAAGCCAACAAGTTGGAAGGACAGAAGACAGTAACATCAAACTGGCATACCGCTATACGTATCTTTCGGGACTAATGCTTCACCATGACAATGCATTTTGACATACAGCTGGATTAACAGTTGAGTTTCTCGAACAAAAACAAATTAAAGTGATACAACATCCACCGTATTCACCTGATCTAGCTGTGTGTAATTTTTGGTTATTCTTTAATCTAAAAAAGAACTTACGTGGACTTCATTTTCATTCAGAAGAAGAGATTGATGTGGCTATAAATGCATTTTTTCATCTATTCCAATCAATGAATGACTTGAGGCATTTAATCTGTGGAAAATTCGTCTACAAAAGTGCATTGATTCTGGAGGAGACTACTTTGAACACACCTAAAATTTTGCAAGTATATCTTTAAAAACCTAGTTGTACCTCATAAATTTCAGTGTGACCCTTGTATAGTATCTAACAAATAATTAAAATGGGATTTTACTTTTGCAGTGTTCACTTCAGCATTACAAGTTTGCTTTATATTGCTGAATCAAGTATAATAGGTTTTTACATTTTCAGGAAAAAAATAAATTCTTCTGTATTGACAATGTTTATGAGAATTCACAGAGTTTGCTTTTTAGAACATATAATATCAATATTCTAATGGAGGCCGATAAGTTTTTTGAATAATGCTATTTTGAGAAAATGAGTTTATAAATATTTTTGAAATGGCAATTTTGCAAATCTTAATTACAAGTTTGCAAAATATTGCTAAATCAATCATAATAGGTTTTTACATTTTCAGAAACAAAATAAGTTCCTCTGTATTGACAATGTTTATAAGAATTCACAGAGTTTGCTTTGTAGAACATGTAATATCAATAATTCCAGTGGAGGCCGATACGTTTTTTGAATAAAGCTATTTTGAGAAAATGCATTTATAAATATTTTTGAAATGGTAATTTTGCAAATCTTAATTACAAGTTTGCAAAATATTGCTAAATCAAGCATAATAGGTTTTTACATTTTCAGAAACAAAATAAGTTCCTCTGTATTGACAATGTTTATAAGAATTCACAGAGTTTGCTTTGTAGAACATATAATATCAATAATTCCAATGGAGGCCGATAAGTTTTTTGAATAAAGCTATTTTGAGAAAATGTGTTTATAAATATTTTTGAAATGGTAATTTTGCAAATCTGTAAAGTAATATCCGATTATCGATAAACGTGTATGTTATTAAATTGGTTCTTTAAGTAAAATTTATAAAGTTCCTCTTATATATCTCTTATGTTTTTAAATCCAATTTAATCCAGTTCTTGAGGTTTTGCACTAGCAAACGCGAAAATGTATTATTTATGCTTGTGAAAAAAACACCATTGGGTCACTAATTCGATAATTTTTTTAATTTAGCGATGCAATATCAAATTATGTTTACTTAAAACTTTGTATCAAATCATTCTGTGTCCAAATTTTCTTTTACATCTTAGATTTATACATAAAGCAAGATCATCTTAATTTTTCCCTTCTTAAAATATACCCTGCTATTTAATCTGCACCAGAAGTTAATATTACATTTTTAAGCGTTAAAAATTTACTTCTGCTGTGAAAATTTGTATAGAGGAAAGCAAATAAGTGAGTTACTCCTACGTGATATTTTTCAAAGAAACTAATGAATAACCGGAAAAATTCATTATCTTTCTCCGCTAGAGAATTTGTTGCATCGTATTTGTTACTGCAAAGAGGGAATTATTTCCAAGAAAAACTTAAAGAAATAAATAAATTTTTCGAGTGGGAGCGAAGAAAGATATAAATCATATTGTTAGCTAGTTTAAGGAAAAATTAATGCACAACATATATTTTGAAAATTTCTTGATTTTTGTTGCTCTATAAACAGTATGATTAGTAAGACAGTTTAATTGTACATTCTTTCATACTATTTCAAAAAGAAATATTCATGAAAGAAGCTTCTATGAGGTAAAAGAGTATTTAAAATTAATTAATGCTTATATTTTTTGGATATACGTTTCAACCAACTTTTATTATTAAATATATTTAAATGAATTTACAGGCTATCTAGCTAAATTAGTTTTAGATATTTGTTTTAAAACTGTAACAAATTAAAGTGAAAAATTATGATCCTAAAAATTTACTGTTTCAAAAATTTATTTGTTGTTTTGAAGTTTTTGTATTGTGAAATTTTATTTTAATAAACGCATTTATGATTTCTGTTGGATTATTGTAAAATTAAAACTAGTTACGTATTTGAGTACAGCATGCGTAGCTGTAGTTAATGAAACTAAGTTAATTTTTATTCAAGTGTGAATGTTACCGAAAAATCTATTTTTTAAAGAAACTGGCAATGTTCAAATTCTAATTTAACAATATAAGAAAAAAAAATCCAGAACTCGAATAGAATAAAAATAGAACCGTGATTATTGTAATTATAAATGCATATTATAAAGATATACAATGAAGTATTTATTCATGTGATGAAGTTTAGAATCTATTCATTAAAAACGCTAAATTAGATGTTTTTAAACTGTTAATTTTACTACTGAGGCATCTGATAATATCTATAAATTCTTATAATATTTTTACTGTATGTTTTAAATTATTTTATAATTTGTCCTCTCTATACAAGGAGTAAAGAGACCCTGATTTACTTTTTAACATTTAAGCCTTCTCAATATTAAAATCCGTGGACTTGATGCTTCTATATATCAACCAATATTTTAACAGCTTCCCTTACAATTTTTTTTGAAAAAAACTTCAAAAATTGATCATATTTTTTGATTTTATAATTAAATACAAGAAAATGAAACAAAATAAAATATGTAGGTTTTAAGTTGGATTTTTCATATTTTTACAGATGTAAAAGGATTTAGTTTTAATATTAGTTTGCTGCCCCGAGTTATCTCGGGCAAATGGAAAAAAAGTTAAATACTAGTCTTTGAATGATAGTTTTTGAAACAATAAGGGACAACACAAAGTGATACCTGACATTCTGTACACTGGTATTTGGTCTCTTTTCTTACTGGCTTAACTCTGGAATATGTTTTGAGAAAAAGCAGAGTACGATGTCTCTTTGGATTTCCTGTGTTTTTTAGTAGCAGGAATAACATCTGGAAAATACCTTGGGTGTTTAACCTGAGTGGTAAAGGACTAATCCTGGGTCGTCTTGATATAGCAGAAAACTCGTCAGGATTCGGGGAAAGAAACGCAAAACCAATAAAACTACCAATGAAAGTTGAATATTTCCTTTCATTTCCTCCAGGCCAAGTAAAACTGTGATAAAAACAAATATTACTGACAAATTTTGTTTTTCCCGAGTTCCTTCGAGATAATATTTAACTGCAATATATACGAACCCAAATAACTCAGGATAATCAGGCAAGTGGTTAATGCATGCAATGAATAAGGTTTAAAAAATATTGATTTGTGGTGAGAATAATTCCAAATTTTGTAGTCTTTAACCTTTATTTCTTGTATTGGCATTTTGAATCGTTTTTAGTGGTTTAAATTTCAACACTAATGTTGACTACTTCTGTTACAAAGGCTAGATAAACTAATACATACTTCTTCAAAGAAATTCCAAACAGATTGAAACGTACAGATTTACAACCAAAGAAGGATTTTATATTTGTAAAAGTTTGCATATTTCTTTAAAATAACTATAAGTGCGAAACTGTTTGACTCTCCATGGTATTATACTAGCTAAATTTATTCAGTTTTACGTTTCACAAAATTTTCCAACACTGAGAATACTTTTCA
>CM063498.1:113885714-113890714 GCA_032207245.1 Pardosa pseudoannulata
GTCCATAGTGTAACTTAACTTCATTTAAAATTTAAGGAAACGGCATATTTTTCTGGCAAAAGTAAAATATGGAATGACACATGAAAACACTTATAGTTACAACGTTCAGACCGTGGAAATAATTTCCAAGAAATCAGTAGCTTAGTTAGTGTTCTTAACCCCTTGAGGACCAGCACGTAAATGCAATGAGTCGAAAGTTGTGAAAACCATTGCCGGTTAAGCCACCTAGTAATTAAATCTAACATTTAAAAATGAAAATAAAACGTTCAAATCTCCTATTAAGCATACCTGACGCAGGTCTCACAATATCAACCATAGACCATCGCGTGGAGGAGACGATAGAATGATAAGTGTAAAATCGCTGCTTCGCGTTCACGAGACTTTGGTCTCGTAAGGGATAATACTCAGAAAATAACTTATATCAGCGGATAAAATGGGCATTTCTCCTGGGACAGCTGGAAAACCTGACGAGTAGAAACGTGATGGGTAGAAAATAATCATATATTTCAGAGTTAGCTTTGGGAAATTAGTTGGTAGAATTCGAGTCTCGGAAACTCCAGACATTTATCGGCTGGGGAAATACACGCGAAAGAATTAAGAATGGGGAAATGGAATTCTTAAAGAGGTAGTTTAGGTACAATTACTTTGATTTATGACATATACACACACACACACACACACACACACACACACATATATATATATATATATATATATATATATATATATATATATATATATATATATATATATATATATATATATATATATATATATATATATATATATATATATATATATATATATATATATGTCTGTGTGTGTGTCGGTGTCGGTGTGTATGTATGTATTAAAATTTCAATTACTTGATATACAGAGCTTTTACAATGTAGTATGTTTTAGAGATGATTACTTATGACTGATTGATCAAAAACGCTATAGAATACCTTTTGATACGTGAAGGCTAATGATAGATCAACTCTTTTTAATGGTTAAAAAATTCATATATTTAGCGATATAAAGTTCCCATTTTAATTTCTCTCCTTTACATAAGGAAATTAAATCCTAAAACTAAATTTATTTCGATTGTATTTTTGTTATTTCTTTATTCATTGAAAATTAAAGCGAATACCAAATGCCCATACATGACTATACTGATACATACCGGAAAAATGTACATATATTGTGTACATAAATGTACATATAAAAGACATATATTGTGCTTTTCTTACCTTCATAAAAATTTCGGATTTATTAATTGGGTATTATTAAAACCAAATAGAATTATTTTAAACTTATCTAACAATTTTCTCTGTTACATTTGAAACGATATTTATATAAAATTTTAGAAATTCAAGCTTAAATAAACTTGACCACTACCTTGAAATCACGAACTTAATAAGAACACTCATAATTTTTTTTATATTTCTAATTTTATGTTTTAGTTTCATTGGGATTTCCTGAGAAATGCAATACATAGAATATTCCCAGTTACTTTCATACAATGACCTGAACTAGGGATCACAAAAACTTTTATTCCATCTGCTATTATGTAAGTATAATAATTGTCTTCCCATAAGGGGAGGAATTATCTCTTCTGTCAAGGAAAAACCTCATTAGTCATCTGAACAAAATAATCTAGAGCTATTAACTTTAGCCACCTCATTATTAACTTGGGTATTATTCTTCGACACCCATAAAGTTTTAGTCTATGGTTTCAGTAACAGAGTTCCACAAAAGATTAATATAAATTGCAGTGCATCTAGACTCCTTGTATTCAATATTGTTGTAAATGCTGTTTTGTTTTTACTCAGTATTTTGTAGGTTACCTATTAAAATATTCAAAGAGTAATTAGTTACTTTCAAACAATTACCAAATTCCTATCTTAACTTTAAATCTTTGAATAATAATCTTTAAAATATATTGATGAACATGCAGCCTCCATAGAACTGTCGAATGCAAACTATTATATAATTCACGCAGAAATTAAATTAATGAGTAATTTTCAAATAAAAGACACTAAAAGCTTTGTTTTATGGGTAACTGTTCAATAGAAATGGTTTCTTTTTGTTTTTCAAATTTGTAATATTGGTAACATTATTAAGGATACATGCAAATAACCTATCTCTAGCAATCCTCTATGCAATACGTCCGTAAACAGTATTTGTCCTGATTTCTCTCTTTCTACGGAGAGTAGGATTTTTATCGTAGAGCATCCCTAACTTAAATAATTAATATTCAATACTAAACTAGAACATCCTAAAAACATAAAATATTAAAATACTAAAATGCGAAAACTCATAGTTAAATCAAATCTGTAAAATATAATACTGAACTTGTTACTTGTAGTTTCATACCTGCATGATAACATACTTCGGAAACATACAACATTATACGATATTTCATAACTTTTATGCAGGAATAAAGCATAAAATGTAAAGTCTACATAAGCAAGGTAAAAATAGAAAAGAAAATGTACGCAGACAGCTACTTCGCTACTTCAAGCCAGTAGCACAATCAATGTGATAAATATCAGTGGCTTCTTATATGAGACTAAACAGAGGAGAAACATAAGGGCAAAGTCTTAAATAGTCATGCGCAGAGAAATCTAAAATCGCACACACATCTAAAAACCAAAAAACTATTCACTTCAATTATATTTTCTTCTCTCGGTCTATTCCTTCTTTAAGTGATACTAGTGGTCGTCACTTATCTGGTGCCTAGCGTTTCCGTTAGGCTTAGTGCATATATATATATATATATATATATATATATATATATATATATATATATATATATATATATATATATATATATATATATATATATATATATATATATATATATATATATATATATATATATATATATATATATATATATATATATATATATATATATATATATATATATATATATATATACGGATGCCTATACATATATGTACAAACAAGTATGGAATTTAGTTCTGAATCGTGAAAATATGTGCATTACACTAGTTCTAATGTGTGAAAAATCCGTTAAAAGTATTTGTACGTAAAAAAAACTAATATTTTTTAATAAAAGGGCTTAATGATCTTTCGAAGGGTGTAAGGGGTAACCCGTGTACTAAAAGTCCTTCTTGTTGCTTTCACCGTTTAAGCGTAATTGTGCTGTATGATAGACGCACCCAAACATTCCTCATTATTGATATACGTATATACAATTGGAGAACAGCTTTAAAAATCTATAAGAATTGATATATTTTGCCTAACATCAACATTTACATTCGATTACCTAAATCTTGGCTAACCTGGACATGCATTTTCAGACTCTTTGCGTCCATGGAATTTGTAATATTCATATGAAATTTGTTAATGGTCTATTGTAGAAAAATATTTTTGTATAAAAAAATAATCGTAGAATAAATTTAAAATTAATAAATACTATATAATTAAATAATGTGAGAAAATAATATTGACTCAGTAGATTATACGTTTAATCATGTACTATCTTAATTTGATGAAAACCGGATTTAGAAATAATGAATATAAGAGATATTTTTGAAAATGACTCCAAACGACTAAAAAGCGCTAAAATAATGGTAAATAATATGAGGAATATCAGGTTTAAAAATAAGATATTTGCAAGGTGTTACTATGTATCCCTAAATCAATTTCTTTGTATATCGCTCACACCGTTTATGAACGATTATGTTTACAGAAAGACATACACAAAAGCACTACTTTTTATTTATATAGATTTCCGTGTATTGAAGACCTATAGATTAACTTCAGTTGTAAAACAGCAAATTAAATTATAGTACTACTTAAAAATAATGAATTTTTGATGTTATAGCAATGAACTGGGAATGACAATACTTTATTAATTTCTAATACATTAAATTTAGTTATTGTGTATTTTAAAATATCAAAGTATTATAAGACGTAACTAAAACGAAAGACATTTCGTTAGTTAGTTTTAAGTTCAGTTAGAAATATTATCGTATGTGAAAAAAAAATAAGAGCATTAATCACATTTTTTTTTTATCAAAGTGACTTTTCTGTAACAAATACACAGAGAAATCTAATGTTAATTATGTTATAATAGATATTTTGATCACTTTCGGTACTTCATTTTCCCCTTCGCAGATCTCTTAATGAGACAAATAAATAGTCTTTTGTTCAGTGGATATATTTTGATGTAAAAGATAAAAATATCACTTCGAATAGATTTTTTTGGTTTTAATTGAATCGTGTTTATGAAATAGGCTCTTGAACTAGTCAAGTATGAAAACTGTTAATTAGTTCTAAAACTATGACATGGTACAATTATTTAAACTTTATTTACATACTTAAATATGATTTTTCTTATATGGGATGTTGAAAACATGCAAAGAGGTTGATAAGTAAACATTAATTTTATACTATATCTAATATTTTCCACATTCTCAGAATATGCTAGTTATTTTATATGAATCGTAAAAAAATTGTATAAATTTGAAATATTTAGTTTTTCTTCCTTTGGGAAAATTGCACAAGTAGAATATTTTCTTTGTAAGAACATCTTGTTTTTCCACGATTATCTCAGTGTTAGTATAAGACTCTGGAGATTAAAAAATTGTTTTACAAGATAAATTTATGCCTATAGAAAATCTAATAACTATGATATTATTAAAAAAAATCAAGAAAGGATAATTTTTTTAATTTTACACAAAGGATTGACTAAAAGCTTAGGTACAACTTTGATATACCACCAAAAAATTAAGCGCCAAATCTGGCACTCCCTACGGACTTTTTAGGGTTGCTGTTTCTTATTTTGGTGTTGCCAATTTAGGTTTTTTCAGCTTTTAGATTTTTTCTATTGCCAAATATAGTATTTTCATGCATTTTATACCATTTTTTGAGTTTTTTTTAAGTTTTGGGACAACAATTTTTAGATTTCATATATGTTTTACCGCCATTTCTTTGTGAAATGATCAAGCGGATTTCTGACTTGCTGTATTTTCCTGCAAATCTGG
>CM063498.1:113895714-113903214 GCA_032207245.1 Pardosa pseudoannulata
TGTAACTTCAATAACTACATTAGTACATGCTACTATATTTTATAATGGAAATACCTTTAAATTGTGAGGACACGGAAAAAGAAAAACGAAAACGGGTATGTTTTACCCAAATACCAAAATACATGGGACTTCAATAACTACATTAGTACATGCTACTATATGTTATAATGAAAATACCTTTAAATATCGAGGACACAGAAAAAGAAAAACGAAAATGGGTATATTTTGCTCAAATACAAAAATATATGGGACTTCAATAACTACACTAGTACAGGCTACTATATGTTATAATGGGAATACATTTAAATTCCGAGGATTCGGAAAAACGAAAAACAAAAACGAGTATATTTTATAAGTAATACTTAATAAATCTGTGGGAAATGTTACAAAGTAAGATGTACAAGTTATTTCAATTTTAAAATATCGAAATACATTGGGCTTTAATGAAAATATACATAGGCGAAAACTTTCATCTCCCAACATCACTGCAAAACAGAATAATGGGCTTTAGTTGGATCATGTTTATTTTGTTCAAAAAAAGTTTTTCTCAAATTGTCAGAACTTATTTATGTAATGCTTTGATACTATAGTGAGTTAAGAAATACACTCTAAAAAAACTGAACCTGGACTCGTCGGAAAACATCACACAAGACCACTGTTGCGGTGTCCACAATGCATGCTCTCTAGCCCAGCATAATTGCAGGCGACAGTGAGTTGCGGTAAGGGAAACACATCTGACAGGCCTACGAACATATAGACCAATGTTCCCTAAGCGTCTGTACATGGTCTGCCTTGAAACTGTCGTACCGGTAGCTGAAGAGAGCTGACGAGACAGGTCTGATGCTGTGCTCCGTCTGTTTCTTTTGGCAGTAACTGCCAAATACCTGTCATCATTCGGCGTAGTAACTGGGGGGCGACCTGTGCTGTAACATCTACTCACATTACATCTACTCACATCATGTTTGAATCGTTGCCAAAGCCTGGAGACGACATTCTGGGCGATTCCAAGTTCCTCGGATACTTCCAGCTGTTTAAGTCGACATTCCAGTCGTCCGATAATTCTACCGCGTAAAAAAATCATCCAAATGCTTCCTTTGTGCCATAACTATGCGGTTATTGCACTGAAAGGCTTTTAAAGATCTTGTGAACAAATTTACTTCTTTGCTATCGTTCCTTATATACCCCTTTCATACACTCTCGTCATTGTGACGTACTATCCGCGCCATCTGGTGGTTTCCTACAATTTGCATATTCTTCTTCAAGATGTGTGTGATAATTCTACAGGTGAAATTTTTATTTTAGCGGTCAATTTCTGTGTGATTCTGAATTATCCTTAATTTATGGACATGAGTGTATATACAAATATACATTTTATAGGAATGGCATTTTATTCCATTTATTATCAACTTATATACACTGTCGTGAGGCTTAAGTAGTTGGTTTTTAATTAAAATTTAAAAATTATCAGTCCAAATATAAAATATTTATTCTAGCATTGAAGATGACTAATTATTCTTCAGTATCGAAAGTAGATTATGTTATTTATTTTTATCTTAATAAGTAGAGGTTTATTAGAGACAAGAGGAATATATGTGAATGTAACCAAACAAATAAATTTCAATTGAAAAACAGCATTTTTATATTGCTTTTAATATAAGGTATATACCTATCTATAACCTATTAGTACAGTGCAATTTTTCGAAATAGTATCATATGTCTAATTGGTGAGTCAGGCATTTAATAGAAGAACATTTTTTCATTTTTTTATTTTTTACAATAACCAAAGTTAGTGTAACAGGTTTTATAATGGAAATGAAAGTCTGTATCCCATAAAAGAGCACTTATACAGTAGGCAATAAGTTTCAAAGACTATTATTATATCAACTAATATATATATATATATATATATATATATATATATATATATATGTGTGTGTGTGTATGTATGTATGTATGTATGTATGTATATAAACACTGAATTTCAAACCTCAGGACTTTGAGAACGGCTTCTACATGACGTGGCATAGATTGAATAAGTGTCTGAAAATGTTCCACGGAAATGGCTTGCCAAATATTTGCTAAAGCTTTCTATAATTCAGTACGGTTCGTTGGTGCTGTGGGATGTGTTTTCAAGCCTTGTTTGAATCCCAAAGATTCTCAGAAGTATTTAAGTCTGGTCTTCTAGGTAGCCAATTTATCACAGGAAAGTCAGAAAGATGGGCGTCCAACCAGCCCGTAGCCAACCGGGACTTGTGAGAGGTATAGTTATATTGCTCGAAAATTCCATTGCCGTGCAGATAACAGAACAACATAAAAATATGGAGGTGATCACCCAGCAACTCTACTGAACGAATTGCATTGAAGGAGATTGGAATAAGCACCAAAGATACCAAACAGTGCCACTAATAGACACCCTAGACCATGACTGAGTCCCCATGCCCTTGTACAGTTCCAACCTGGCATGCAGTATCCATGACTTCTGTATCCTGACGTATTTTCCTGCTGTCAGCGTTAAGTAGTCGGAATCGAGACTCATCAATCCATGCTACTCATTTCCAGTTCTCTACACTCCAGTGACTGTGTTCTCTTGCCCAGACAAGACTAGCAGCCCGATGGCAAGCATAAAGCAATGTTACTCTGGAAGGTCGACGGCTCCCGAAACCCATACGTTGAAGCAAACGTTGCACAGTTCGTTTACTGACTGTACGATTCATTCAACTGGGTGGTAATTTGAGCTAATATTTGATTTTTGCCGGCTACAGACAATACGCCTAAACCTCACTGTCAATGCTCACCACGCAGAATCAATACTAACTGTCCTTTGCAGTTTGCCCGATCGCTAGTTTCCCCCCTCCCCATCCATGTTTTATTGGCATACTCCTGACACTGTCGACCTTGAAAATTTTAGCGGTCTGACAATTTCGGAAATTGAATTGTCCATGAGTCGCTCACCTACGATTTATCACGGCATCACCTACGGCGTCTAAATCAGGCAGTTTACCCATACTGGCAATTACAACAACTAGTTCAGAACAACCACAGCAAGAGCTATATATGAAGTTATCACAACGCCCACACTTGCCCATAAAGGATGAGCAGAGCTACACAATTTGCATACCCCTTAGTATTTCAAATTCATTGTCACTCCAGTTTATATTCATATACAAATATTTTCTGTAAATAGTATTCAGCTACACTTCAGTTATTTATTTATTAATTTATTTTACATTTGATTTCTCTAATAAAATCTTTAAATACACTTTTTAGTAAACGTTTTCCTTGTAAGGAGAGTACCTTGAAACTTAGTTTTTGTACAAATTTCAAATTTTAAGAACTTTAAAAAATTGAAAAATTTTGTTTTATAGATCGGCTATACGATTTACAATAATTATTGAAATATATTAATTGTTATATGTGTGGGAAAGTCTTACTTAAATGAAAATTTGCATAAACAATTTGGTAATATTTATCCATATTTTAAAAACTAATGAAATTTTCCTTGAAATTTCCCTATACTTTCAATGCATATTCTGAATTTTAATAGTAAGCATAAATGTTTTATAACAATTTTGAATATTTTAAAACGTTTATTTTTAAAATATTTATATTTTTAAATACACTGAGGTACCGTACTTATATTAACAATGCTTCGGTAAATGTAATAAACAGGGAACATTCTATTGTCTTTTATTGAACATTTTACTGTATATAACTTTTACATGTAACCACTTCATTAGGTATTTAACAGAAAGAATCTTGAAAAAAAATTACTGGACCTTGTATGATTCATTGAAAGTGCATACATATCATATCGTTTCAGAATTAGATTACAGCTTTTATGGGATTAGAGGCTCAGTACGAAATCATTAATGTATCAGTTCAGTGATAAATGTTCTCTTTTCGGAACAAGGGTATGAACTCAAGATAAGACAGGGTAACTATCATCAATTATCTTCATGACTCAGACTGAAATTTATAATTTATTTAGAATATTAAACCTAGAAAATCTTATTTTTAATACATTACGTAAATTTATATTAGATATAAAAAGGGAAATGCCCATATGAAAGATAATTATTCCGTTAAATACTGATTATTATGTATGACTAAATCCTTTCTTTCTTTAATACCTTTATATTATCTTTAAATTTTAAAATTGTGAAGACTAAATTATTTTCTTTATATTGAAATCATGTTGCTCCAGTAATATGCTTTAATAAATGTAAGCCTTTTATTATACTAAATATTTTCTTACTTAATTGCATTTCACAATTAAAAATAATAACAAAGATAAAGTATCTTTTATTATCTCATTAGAAAGCATTTTATATATTAAGTCAGGATATATTTTTTCTTTCAGCGTAATTAATGGATATTTTTTTAGTATGTTAATTCCCAGAAAGTCTTTGTTACCGCATGGGTAATGTAAATATTCTATATTTATATTAATATAAATTGCTTATTTTTATGTATAGATCTTGTAATTGTGTGTAATGACAGAAATTGTTTACATTCTTAGATTTAATCCAGTTCTTTTTTGATTTCAATTTCGGTTTTTTGGGGGGTTATGTTTTTTCTTATCTTTTTATTCCTTCTGTGGGTTTTCTGTTATTTTTAACCAGGGGGGGGGGGTGGGGATTTTGGGGGGTAGCATGTAAATGTTGATTTTTAATTTTATAATTTGGGTATTAGATGGGTCATTTTTTTTGGGGGGGGGGGTTATTTTTTTTGGTGGGGGGGGGGGGGGGGGGGGGCAGTTTGGGGGGGGGGTGGGGTTTGTGGGGGGTGGGGGTGGTTTGGGGGGGGGGGGGGGGGAGGGGGGGGGGGGTGGGGGGGGGGGGGGGGTGGGGGGGGGGGGGGGGGGGGGGGGGGGGGGGGGGGGGGGGGGGGGGGGGGGGGGGGGGGGGGGGGGGGGGGGGGGGGGGTGTTGGTGTGGGGGGGGGGGGGGGGGGGGGGGGGGGGGGGGGGGGGAGGGGGGGGGGGGGGGGGGGGGGGGGGGTGGGGGGGGGGGGGGGGGGGGGGGGGGGTGGGGGGGGGGGGGGGGGGTGTGGGGTGGGGGGGGGTGGGGGGGGAGGGGGGGGGGGGGGGGGGTGGGGGGGGGGGGGGGGGGGGGGGGGGGTGGGGGGGGGGGGGGGGGGGGGGGGGGGGGGTGGGGGGGGGGGGGGAGGGTGGGGGATGAGTGAGGGTGGTGCTGGGGTGGTGTTGGGGGGGGTGGGGGGTATTTTGGGGTAGGGTGGGGGGGTGTTTCATATGGAATTTTGGGGGGGGGGTGGGTAAATGGGGTGTGATATTGTTTGGATATTGGTTTTGGGGGGGGGGGGGGTGGGGGTGGGGGGGTGTTTGTGGGTGGTGGTATAATGGGGTGGGGGGTGTGGGGGGGGTTTTGAAAGTTTTTATGTATTTTAGGGGGGAGTGGGGGTGGGTTTGTAATTTTTATTTTTTTTTTATTGTGGGTTTATTTTTTTTTTATATTTAAATGTTAAATTATATATTTTTGATTATTTTTTGTTATTTATTGTTGTATTGATAACAAATTATAATTTTCTGTTATTCACATTTTGTAAAATTAAATATTTATTTATTTTTCCTAAGTCATAAATTTTTTTAAGAAAAATAAAATTTATACTACTATTTGTATTTACATGCATAAAGATCTTGCAATCGTTTAGATGACAGAAATTGTTTACATTCTTAGATTTAATCCAGTTCATTTCCGTTTGATTTCAATTTCGATATTTTCCAAGAAACAGATATGCTTCACAGAACTTTCTTTACTCTAATAATCTTTTAACTCTAATAATCTCTAATAAATATAAAGTCTCCGCACTAAAGCTCTATTTTTAATATATCTCCCTGTATAAAAAAATTCTACTAAGCACAAGCATTTTCATAAGTTTACATTTTTATTTATAGCAAGTTAGATAATTTTCAATCTTAATTTTAAATAATTAATCATCTTAATTTTAAAATTTGATTTTATTATTAACACATACACATTATATTATTTATTCATATGAACACATACGTAGTTTCATAAAGCTGCACTTTTTAAAAATTCTGCTGAGTATTGTCTCAAGACAATTATTTTATACAGATTTTAAAACTGTTTCATATATTTTATATATCGAATCGCTGTTTATATAGAAATATTTTTATTTAAAATTAAGTACGCCGTAAGAATGTTACATATTAAACCAACCATAAAAACATTTACAGGGGAAAATAAATAAAAATAAAATTAAAATAGTGAAATAAATTCATGTTTATCTATAACATTTTATATAATACTAAACTTAATATATCTGGCGAAATGTTACTGAACATACGGTTATTTATGAACCGAAGATCATCACTGAGTAAAAGAAAGTAAAATGCATGAATCATATCTCTGAAAGTTTTTTCTAATTTTTTCTGCAAGATATAGTTAAAAAATATCGTAATCGTAAGCAAATATCATTATCGTTACATTATATGTATAAAGGTCAGTGATATCGATATTTACATATACTATATCACGGACAATTGTTTAATTTATATATTTTGCTTAAATCTTAAAAAAAACAGACAAAACATTATGAAAACGTTTATGAGAGTGAATAGCATGTTAGTCATCATTTTTCAAAAAACATTTTATTCCCAAATACAAAATCAGAAACAAAACTTTGAAAAACAATAATATTGATATCCACCCTGTAAAATATAAAGGTTGAATAATAATGCAATTCTAACTAGTGGAATTCATTCTATAATTAATTTTTATTGAATGTGCGAGATTTTATTAGACTTACACTCATATTCATGAAAATGTAAAGGTTATTTAAAAAATCAAAATTTTTTAGATATATATTAGATGCAAGATATTCAACCAAATACTACACCATTTTCAAGCACCTGCAAGTGGAGTATAAATAATATTAAATATTAGTTTATGTATAATCATTTTTACTAAATAATTTTGAACTCCTTATGCTCAACCAATATAATTTTTATATTTGATAATGTTTTTTCACATATAGACCTGTAAATTAGAAATTAAGAAATGTATAAAACAACGTATGCAACTTCTATTTTTCAATTTTAGATGCTGCATCCTTGCCTTTGTTCTTTAAACATGCACACAATCACTAATCTCAAGTGTTTAAAACACTTTTATGGATTTTTGAAATTTTTTTCTGTAAAATCCATAGCTTATTCAAGTTAGTTCAACGAATTTAATGTTTTAGAAATGCGAAAAAGTAGAACATTTTTACAATATGGTGATATGCTTTGCAAATTGTCAAAAATGTCTTAAACACTTCAAAGAAAATCTCCAAACTGCAAATTATAAAAAATATAAATTATACAAAAATCTCAAATTAAAAAAAATAGCCTATATAAACAGAAAACTGTTGCAGCGAAATTTTAAAATAAAATTAACTTAAACGTAATATGTGCAAACATACGGAAATTTCTGTAAACTTATTTGTGTATAAGACTATAAAACAAAATCACTTCCTCTAT
>CM063498.1:113910714-113913214 GCA_032207245.1 Pardosa pseudoannulata
TAAATTTTGAACATATTTATGTATTTTATTATTGAATGGATTATTTATAGGATAACTTTTGTGGCTGATTTTTAAATTTCATGAAAATTTAGGATATTTCTAAATTTAAATTAACTGAATGTGAAATCTTAAAATGGTTAATCATATTTATTTTAACGCACAATAGGGGTATTTAGCATTTTTTTTATAGATTTTCTTCTACATTTTTTTTTTAATACATTTTTTTTCAGTGCATTTGAAATTCTATAAAAATTAAACATATTTTATTGATCTCGTAATATGATTATTGAAGTACCTCTAATGTGATATATTTATTTATGTTTCAGTGTATTTGTGCAAGATGTTTGATAAAAAAGTAAAATTTTTAAGTGCACTTATTAAGAAGTCTTCAATCCCCTGAATATGTAAAACTAACTAGTTTTAAATATTCAGTATGCTTTTAACTTATTCCAAAATCTTCATCGTAATATGAAGTTAATATTCAAATTATAAATTATTCTTACTTTATCCTATTCTGTGTAAAAGCATACATATATGTAAAACTCGTAGATCCTAAAGAGATATGTGTATTTTTATCTAAGAAAAGTTCATTCCCTATTCATTTTAGAGATTTCTTCTGTGCGTAGATTGATCACCTGGAGTCTGAATTCCAGTTCCCTTAGACTTATCCAACTGATTCAATCACAGTTTACCTTTTACAATACCAATATAAATGCACTTGGTTAATTCATTTTTTGCAACCATCCACATGCGGGGTTTGCCTCTAAAGAAGAGTTTTCCCATGTATTTAAAACTGAAAACAGAAATATAGAAAATAAATATTAACACATTCCATGCGGGAACGGGCGATTACCCAAGGCGTGGTAATTTTTACAAAAATACTACTTATCTGGATACTTATTTGTTTTTACCTTCAAGAAGTAATTCATTTTATCCATGTTAATTTATTTTTCTTGCAAGTTATCATATATATAGTAAATGTAATTTTATGACTTGGAACTTATATCATTGACTCTCTCTGTATACATCGAAAGATAGTGAGTGTTTTAACGTGATTTATATGTGCTGTCATAGATCGTTTATTTAGACTGTTTCCTCTACAAATATTAGTATTGTTCCGCATATAAAGAAACATTTATTATATACATAAATATCTTACAATGATTTTTCAGCATGTGGCAACAGTATAAATAAACTACGAAATTTAGATATAATTTTAAAATTTAATACACGAATAGCACTAACATTTAAATTGTCCTGACTTGCTGGACAAAAAGAACTCTTAACAGAAATGCAATTTTGTCATCAGATAAACTGACACAACTAATTGTAGAAATTCACATTCATTGAGGATAAAAAAAGCATCAGTCTACCAATCACCTTTACAGTGCAATAGGTCTGCATATACAACTATAAGAATATATACATTTGTGGCCGATATCAGCCTTCAGCGATCAAGTACCAGTATTTTGTACCTATAAGAGTTGGACTAAATCAGCAATTGATGAATTACGGCAACTACAAAACACACATGCAGAAATTTAATTATTGTAGAAGCAATATCATTTACCTATTACATCTGAGATAAGTGTCCAGTGAAATGAAAACTTGTATTTATTAAAGAAATAGCTTGGGTAAAAATAATTTAAACAAGAGAACAATCTTTTATGTGACATTTTATAGCTGGAAAGTAGATATTTAAATGAGAAAGTGAAAAAAATAGAGTCTTGGATAATTTTAGAGGTAATAATTTTGAAATTTCAATTTTTTAAGAACACCTGTATTCAATATACAAACAATTTTATATTGGCACTATCAGTTTCATAAACTTATATTCATATTTTGTTAGCATATTTATAAGGTAAACATTTCATAATTTTAAAATGTATTTTTATTAATTTGCCAATTTTATATTTTGTCATATAAAGATTATAATATCTTTAAAATTTATAAATATAATAAACATCTTTCGTGCATCTAATTTTAAAATTCTAATATATTAACTAATAGACTGTAAAGATTTAATATTCTTTCAGATACTAATATATATCAGTATTCTAAAAAAAAACATGTAAAACTGTTCTAATTTAAATGCATTACTAATTTCTGAATTATTTTTCATTGAAAATATAGTCTTAATATTTATACGTGACATAGTAAAATTTTCAAAATTTAAAAAGAATCAGAAAATTTAAATTGTTGAATTTATTAGAGTATTTTATTTATGCATAGTAAATCAATTTATTTAAATTTTAAGACAACTGTAATTAGGAAAATGTTTTAATAACAAAAAATTATGTTTTGTAAATATCTTCATATTTTTTTGAGATGTATGTCTAAAATATAACTTTTAACTATAAGATTGAAATGTTCTTGTGTAGTAATATTGTACTATAAATCTTATCATGTAATAATTTATATTTTTGAATTTACTATTGCTATATTTCTTTACGAAAGATAAATTTTAGTTTAAAAAACTTATAGTTTAATTTATTTAGAA
>CM063498.1:113918214-113950714 GCA_032207245.1 Pardosa pseudoannulata
ATTTTAGTATCATATCCTGTAAAATGAAGAAATATACCGTTTTTAAAATGATCTCTTAAGGTAATTACAGTACCAAAACACAATATTCCTACTGTACTACTTTCATGGTAGATATTTAAATAGCTCTTAAAGAAACTATGTACTATGTTCCGGTCTCTTTAGCCCTCGGGTACCAAATCAGTAGACCGTAGTGCTCCAAACCAAGGCAAGCCAAACCTAAAGAAACTATAAGAATGGAAAATTTTGTAATAATGTAATTCTTTCATAGGAATATACACGCTTATTACCCAAATAAAGCATATATTTCAGTACAATATGAATACTAAATAAAGTATATAACTAAACTATTCAGTTATAAGATTAACATTCCCTTAGTACTCTTGATTTCTTATTTTTTATGATATGCTAATTCCGGAAAACACGGTGTTATAACCACCAAAAGATTTAAAGAATTGATTAAATGAAATAAAGTTAGAGTGATCCTCAAAATATGCATGCGAGATAGAAAACTGCCACAAGATTTCTACGAGGACACATTTCATGTACAATATTGACAAGAAGAAATAAATATGGATTTAAAGCTTCAAAATATGTCACACGAAGTTCATTTTAATTTGGTCTGTGGTTCTAACAGAATTTGTGAATACATACACACTATTACAAAATGCCAAGATTTCATCTTTTTTCTTTTCTTATTGGTGGTAGTGTCCCAAACTAGTCTTTCCTATTCTACTAATTTTCAATCTCCAAGAAATGATTGAACAAACTAAAGCCCCAAATATATAATAAATTGTTATAATATATCTTTAAATTTTACGACTTTAAATTTAACGACATATTATAAAGTAACGCTTTAATCGCGTGTGCAATATTCCAAAGTGATTTATTAAGATGGTTGACTTTTGATATCTTACTTTGCTGCGAAATTAAATTTATGGAAATTAAAATTTTACTATCTTATGTTTTTATTCCCCTTTCTTTTTTTCTTTTCAAGAAGATTGTATTAACGACCGACGTGTTTATATTATTTATTTATGAAAAATAGATTCTAAATATAAATTACTATGTATCATCAAAGGAAAAAAAGAAAGTATTTTGATTGAAGAATTACTTAAGCAGTTTCGCGTTTGTAAATATTTTATTTTGAACAAATTCACATGCAATTTAAAAGATCACCTAGAATATAATTATTTATTTTTCATTTTTGCTAGCTAGCTTAGTTATCCTATTATAAGAAAAAAAATTATATTTCGCCACAAATATTTTATTTATAATAATGTTATGTTTTATCCGAGATATCAAATGAAATTTTTAATTTTTAATTTTTTTCTGAAAGGGGAATATTTATCATTAGTTAAATTATTGGATACAATAAAGTTTAATTGATTGCTTGTGAAAAATGTTAATTTTATCATTACAGATTCATTTCAATAAACTTTACTCTAAGTGGATAGAAACATATACACTCATGTCCATAAATTAAAGATAATTCAGAATCACACAGAAATTGAGCTCTAAAATAAAAATTTCACCTGTAGAATTATCACACACATCATGAAAAAGAATATGCAAATTGCAGGAAACCACCAGATTCCGCGGATAGTACGTCACAATGACGAGAATGTATGAAAGGGGTATATAAGGAATGGTAGCAAAGAAGTAAAATTGTTCACAAGCGCTTTAAAAGCCTTTCAGTGCAATAACCGCATAGTTATATGGCACAAAGGAAGCATTTCGATTTTTTACGTTGTAGAATTATCGAACGACTGGAATGTGGACGTACCGCCTAAATAAAATATTAATCGGAGGATATCACCCGTATGGATTAGCGAAACTAGACTTGAATCAATAGGCATGTGTGGGACATTTGACGAATTGCAGCGTCAATCCCAACTTTATCGGAACTTCGGAGGGCATTGCTTGATGAGTGTGTAATTTTCAAGATCAGATTGATTTGATACCAGATGCGTATTGTAACGCTTGTATTGCATCGTCCGGGAGACATACTCCGTATTAACCATCATACTAACCATGTTATACTGTTTTCTGTAAATAGGTTCTTTTTTGAAATTTGCTCCAGGGAGTAAACATCGCAATTTTTATTAAATTATGTCAAACATATAGCATCTTTTTTGCTCTTTACCTTTTGTTTAATAAATAGACTTTACAAATAAGTCAAATTTGTTTTGCTTTTGTCTCTCTCATTGCCTGAACTTCATTATCCTTAATTTATGTACATGAGTGTATATCAAATGTATGACCTGGAATTATATACTAACAACGAAACCAAGCTACGTGCTCACAATTCATCATTTTGCGAATTTAAACATAATTTAAAACAATTATTCTTAGCAAAATTTTTTAATGTGTTAATTGTCTTAAAAGCTACATATATCAAAAGCATTTACAACTTTAATAAAATAAATTTATCTGTACATGATATCAGTCTTATATACCAGGGGTGATCAGCTTGCTGCTCTCAAGCCACATGCGGATGTTTGAGGATTATTTGTGGATCTCGATAAATGCACCCGAGCCCTTTTCGTTTTTGTCTTATTAAATTTTAAAAATTAATTACAACTGATGGAATTCCGGCAATGCTGGGGTCGGTCATATTCTCAGATTCATTTTCATACCAATTCACAGCATAATTCACCGAGAACATCCACTTACAATATATTTAAAATATACTGATGTTACAATATATTTAAAATATACAGTGTAACTCTTTGTAAATTACATTCGACCAATGCAAAATATTATCTTTATTTGTGGATCTCGATAAATGTACCCAAGTTCCCTTTTCGTTTTTGTGTTGTTAAATTTTAAAAAATAATTACAACTGATGGAATTCCGGTAATGCTGGGGTTTATTCTCAGATTACTATTATACCAATTCACTGCATATTAAGAACATCCAGTACAATATATTTTAAAATATACTGATGTTACAATATATTTAAAATATCAGTGTAACTTTGTAAATTACATCGCACCAATGCAAAATATTATACATAATTATTTGTGGATCTCGATAAATGTACCCGAGCCTTTTCGTTTTTGTGTTATTAAATTTTAAAAAATTAATTACAACTGATGAATTCCGGCAATGCAGGTGTCGGTCATATTCTCAGATTCCACTATCCATACCAATTCACTGCATAATTCACCGAGAACATCCAGTTACAATATATTTAAAATATACTGATGTTACAATATATTTAAAATATACAGTGTAACTCTTTGTAAATTACATTCGCACATGCAAAATATTATACATAATTATTTGTGGATCTCGATAAATGTACCCGAAGCCTTTTCGTTTTTGTGTTATTAAATTTTAAAAATTAATTACAACTCATGGAATTCCGGCATTGCAGGGGTCGGTCATATTCTCAGATTCCACTATCCATACCAATTCACTGCATAATTCACCGAGAACATCAGTTACAATTATTTAAAATTAAAATATACTGATGTTACAATATTTTTAAAATATACAGTGTAACTCTTTGTAAATTACATTCGCACAAATGCAAAATATTAATCATAATTATTTGTGGATCTCGATAAATGCACCCGAGCCCTTTTCGTTTTTGTCTTATTAAATTTTAAAAATTAATTACAACTCATGGAATTCCTTCAATGCTGGGGTCGGTCATATTCTCAGATTCCACTATTCATACCAATTCACTGCATAATTCACCAAGAACATCCAGTTACAATATATTTAAAATATACTGATGTTACAATATATTTAAAATATACAGTGTATCTCTTTGTAAATTACATTCGCACAAATGCAAAATATTATACATAATTATTTGTGGATATCAATAAATGCACCCGAACCCTTTTCGTTTTTGTGTTATTAAATTTTAAAAATTAATTACAACTGATGGAATTCCGGCAATGCTGGGGTCGGTCATATTCTCAGATTCCACTATTCATACCAATTCACAGCATAATTCACCGAGAACATCCAGTTACAATATATTTAAAATATACTGATGTTACAATATATTTAAAATATACAGTGTAACTCTTTGTAAATTACATTCGCACCAATGCAAAATATTATACATAATTATTTGTGGATCTCGATAAATGTACCCGAACCCTTTTCGTTTTTGTGTTATTAAATTTTAAAAATTAATTACAACTCATGGAATTCCGGCAATGCAGGGGTCGGTCATATTCTCAGATTCCAATCCATACCAATTCACTGCATAATTCACCGAGAACATCCAGTTACAATATATTTAAAATATACTGATGTTACAATATATTTAAAATATACAGTGTAACTCTTTGTAAATTACATTCGCACCAATGCAAAATATTATACATAATTATTTGTGGATCTCGATAAATGTACCCGAACCCTTTTCGTTTTTGTGTTTTTAAATTTTAAAAATTAATTACAACTGATGGAATTCCGGCAATGCTGTGGTCGGTCATATTCTCAGATTCCACTATCCATACCAATTCACAGCATAATTCACCGAGAACATCCAGTTACAATATATTTAAAATATACTGATGTTACAATATATTTAAAATATACAGTGTAACTCTTTGTAAATTACATTCGCACCAATGCAAAATATTATACATAATTATTTGTGGATCTCGATAAATGTACCCGAACCCTTTTCGTTTTTGTGTTATTAAATTTTAAAAATTAATTACAACTCATGGAATTCCGGCAATGCAGGTGTCGGTCATATTCTCAGATTCCACTATCCACACCAATTCACTGCATAATTCACCGAGAACATCCAGTTACAATATATTTAAAATATACTGATGTTACAATATATTTAAAATATACAGTTTTTGTAAATTACATTCGCACCAATGCAAAATATTATACATAATTATTTGTGGATCTCGATAAATGTACCCGAACCCTTTTCGTTTTTGTGTTATTAAATTTTAAAAATTAATTACAACTCATGGAATTCCGGCAATGCTGGGGTCGGTCATATTCTCAGATTCCACTATTCATACCAATTCACTGCATAATTCACCGAGAACATCCAGTTACAATATATTTAAAATATACTGATGTTACAATATATTTAAAATATACAGTGTAACTCTTTGTAAATTACATTCGCACCAATGCAAAATATTATACATAATTATTTGTGGATCTCGATAAATGTACCCGAACCCTTTTCGTTTTTGTGTTATTAAATTTTAAAAATTAATTACAACTGATGGAATTCCAGCAATGCTGGGGTCGGTCATATTCTCAGATTCACTATTCATACCAATTCACTGCATAATTCACCGAGAACATCCAGTTACAATATATTTAAAATATACTGATGTTACAATATATTTAAAATATACAGTGTAACTCTTTGTAAATTACATTCGCACCAATGCAAAATATTATACATAATTATTTGTGGATCTCGATAAATGTACCCGAGCCCTTTTCGTTTTTGTGTTATTAAATTTTAAAAATTAATTACAACTGATGGAATTCCGGCAATGCTGGGGTCGGTCATATTCTCAGATTCCACTATTCATACCAATTCACTGCATAATTCACGAGAACATCCAGTTACAATATATTTAAAATATACTGATGTTACAATATATTTAAAATATACAGTTTTGTAAATTACATTCGCACCAATGCAAAATATTATACATAATTATTTGTGGATCTCGATAAATGTACCGAGCCCTTTTCGTTTTTGTGTTATTAAATTTTAAAAATGAATTACAACTGATGGAATTCCGGCAATGCTGGGGTCGGTCATATTCTCAGATTCCACTATTCATACCAATTCACTGCATAATTCACCAAGAACATCCAGTTACAATATATTTAAAATATACTGATGTTACAATATATTTAAAATATACAGTGTAACTCTTTGTAAATTACATTCGCACCAATGCAAAATATTATACATAATTATTTGTGGATCTCGATAAATGTACCCGAGTTCCCTTTTCGTTTTTGTGTTATTATATTTTAAAAAATAATTACAACTGATGGAATTCCGGCAATGCTGGGGTCGGTCATATTCTCAGATTCCACTATCCGTACCAATTCACTGCATAATTCACCGAGAACATCCAGTTACAATATATTTAAAATATACTGATGTTATAATATATTTAAAATATACAGTGTAACACTTTGTAAATTACATTCGCACCAATGCAAAATATTATACATAATTATTTGTGGATCTCGATAAATGTACCCGATCCCCTTTTCGTTTTTGTGTTATTAAATTTTAAAAATTAATTACAACTGATGGAATTCCGGCAATGCTGGGGTCGGTCATATTCTCAGATTCCATTATTCATACCAATTCACTGCATAATTCACCAAGAACATCCAGTTACAATATATTTAAAATATACTGATGTTACAATATATTAAAATATACAGTGTAATTCTTTGTAAATTACATTCGCACCAATGCAAAATATTATACATAATTATTTGTGGATCTCGATAAATGTACCCGAGCCCTTTTCGTTTTTGTGCTTATTAAATTTTAAAAATTAATTACAACTCATAGAATTCCGGCAATGCTGGGGTCGGTCATATTCTCAGATTCCACTATTCATACCAATTCACTGCATAATTCACCGAGAACATCCAGTTACAATATATTTAAAATATACTGATGTTACAATATATTTAAAATATACAGTGTAACTCTTTGTAAATTACATTCGCACCAAATGCAAAATATTATACATAATTATTTGTGGATCTCGATAAATGTACCCAAGTTCCCTTTTCGTTTTTGTGTTGTTAAATTTTAAAAAATAATTACAACTGATGGAATTCCGGTAATGCTGAAGTCGGTCTTATTGTCCTTTTAAGAGATGATTCTCAGATTCCACAATTCATATCAATTCACTGCATAATTCAGCAAAAACATCTAGTTACAAAATATTTAAAATATACTGATGTTACAATATATTTAAAATATACAGTGTAACTCTTTGTAAATTACATTCGCACCAATGCAAAATATTATACATAATTATTTGTGGATCTCGATAAATGTACCCGAACCCTTTTCGTTTTTGTATTATTAAATTTTAAAAATTAATTACAACTGATGGAATTCCGGCAATGCTGGGGTCGGTCATATTCTCAGATTCCACTATCCACACCAATTCACTGCATAATTCACCGAGAACATCCAGTTACAATATATTTAAAATATACTGATGTTACAATATATTTAAAATATACAGTGTAACTCTTTGTAAATTACATTCGCACCAATGCAAAATATTATACATAATTATTTTGGATCTCGATAAATGTACCCGAGCCCTTTTCGTTTTTGTGCTATTAAATTTTAAAAATTAATTACAACTGATGGAATTCCAGCAATGCTGGGGTCGGTCATATTCTCAAATTCCACTATTCATACCAATTCACTGCATAATTCACCGAGAACATCCAGTTACAAAATATTTAAAATACACTGATGATGTTACAATATATTAAAATATACAGTGTAACTCTTTGTAAATTACATTCGCACCAATGCAAAATATTATACATAATTATTTGTGGATCTCGATAAATGTACCCGAGCCCTTTTCGTTTTTGTGCTTATTAAATTTTAAAAATTAATTACAACTGATGGAATTCCAGCAATGCTGGGGTCGGTCATATTCTCAGACTCCATTATTCATACCGATTCACTGCATAATTCACCGAGAACATCCAGTTACAATATATTTAAAATATACTGATGTTACAATATATTTAAAATATACAGTTTGTAAATTACATTCGCACCAATGCAAAATATTATACATAATTATTTGTGGATCTCGATAAATGTACCCAAGTTCCCTTTTCGTTTTTGTGTTGTTAAATTTTAAAAAATAATTACAACTGATGGAATTCCAGGCAATGCTGGGGTCGGTCATATTCTCAGATTCCACTATTCATACCGATTCACTGCATAATTCACCAAGAACATCAGTTACAATATAATTAAAATATACTGATGTTACATATATTTAAAATATACAGTGTAACACTTTGTAAATTACATTCGCACAAATGCAAAATATTATACATAATTATTTGTGGATCTCGATAAATGTACCCAAGTTCCCTTTTCGTTTTTGTGTTGTTAAATTTTAAAAAATAATTACAACTGATGGAATTCCGGTAATGCTGAAGTCGGTCTTATTGTCCTTTTAAGAGATGATTCTCAGATTCCACAATTCATATCAATTCACTGCATAATTCGCCGAAAACATCCAGTTACAAAATATTTAAAATATACTGATGTTATGACAACAGTGTAACTCTTTGTAAATTACATTCGCACCAATTCAAAATATTATACATAATTATTTGTGGATCTCGATAAATGTACCCGAGCCCTTTTCGTTTTTGTGCTATTAAATTTTAAATATTAATTACAACTGATGGAATTCCAGGCAATGCTGGGGTCGGTCATATTCTCAGACTCCACTATTCATACCGATTCACTGCATAATTCACCAAGAACATCAAGTTACAATATATTTAAAATATACTGATGTTACAATATATTTAAAATATACAGTGTAACTCTTTGTAAATTACATTCGCACACCAATGCAAAATATTATACATAATTATATGAGGATCTCGATAAATGCACCCGAGCCCTTTTCGTTTTTGTATTATTAAATTTTAAAAATTAATTACAACTGATGGAATTCCGGCAATGCTGGGGTCGGTCATATTCTCAGATTCCACTATTCATACCAATTCACTGCATAATTCACCGAGAACATCCAGTTACAATATATTTAAAATATACTGATGTTACAATATATTTAAAATATACAGTGTAACTCTTTGTAAATTACATCCGCACCAATGCAAAATATTATACATAATTATTTGTGGATCTCGATAAATGTACCCGAAACCTTTTCGATTTTGTGCTTATTAAATTTTAAAAATTAATTACAACTGATGGAATTCCAGCAATGCTGGGGTCGGTCATATTCTCAGACTACACTATTCATACCAATTCACTGCATAATTCACCAAGAACATCCAGTTACAATATATTTAAAATACACTGATGTTACAATATATTTAAAATATACAGTGTAACTCTTTGTAAATTACATTCGCACCAATGCAAAATATTATACATAATTATTTGTGGATCTCGATAAATGTACCCGAGCCCTTTTCGTTTTTGTGTTATTAAATTTTAAAAATTAATTACAACTGATGGAATTCCAGGCAATGCTGGGGTCGGTCATATTCTCAGACTCCATAATTCTTACCAATTCACTGCATAATTCACCAAGAACATCCAGTTACAATATATTTAAAATATACTGATGTTACAATATATTTAAAATATACAGTTTTGTAAATTACATTCGCACCAATGCAAAATATTACACATAATTATTTGTGGATCTCGATAAATGTACCCGAGCCCTTTTCGTTTTTGTGCTATTAAATTTTAAAAATTAATTACAACTGATGGAATTCCAGGCAATGCTGGGGTCGGTCATATTCTCAGATTCCACTATTCATACCAATTCACTGCATAATTCACCAAGAACATCCAGTTACAATATATTTAAAATATACTGATGTTACAATATATTTAAAATATACAGTGTAACTCTTTGTAAATTACATTCGCACCAATGCAAAATATTATACATAATTATTTGTGGATCTCGATAAATGTACCCGAGCCCTTTTCTTTTTTTGTGTTATTAAATTTTAAAAATTAATTACAACTGATGGAATTCCGGCAATGCTGGGGTCGGTCATATTCTCAGACTACACTATTCATACAGATTCACTGCATAATTCACCAAGAACATCGAATTACAAAATATTTAAAATACCCTGATGTTACAATATATTTAAAATATACAGTGTAACTCTTTGTAAATTACATTCGCACAAATGCAAAATATTATACATAATTATATGAGGATCTCGATAAATGTACCCGAGCCCTTTTCTTTTTTGTATTATTAAATTTTAAAAATTAATTACAACTGATGGAATTCCGGCAATGCTGGGGTCGGTCATATTCTCAGATTCCACTATTCATACCAAATTCACTGCATAATTCACCGAGAACATCCAGTTACAATATATTTAAAATATACTGATGTTACAATATATTTAAAATATACAGTGTAACTCTTTGTAAATTACATTCGCACAATGCAAAATATTATACATAATTATTTGTGGATCTCGATAAATGTACCCGAGCCCTTTTCGTTTTTGTGTTATTAAATTTTAAAAATTAATTACAACTGATGGAATTCCAGCAATGCTGGGGTCGGTCATATTCTCAGATTCCACTATTCATACCAATTCACTGCATAATTCACCGAGAACATCCAGTTACAATATATTTAAAATAACTGATGTTACAATATATTTAAAATATACAGTGTAACTCTTTGTAAATTACATTCGCACCAATGCAAAATATTATACATAATTATTTGTGGATCTCGATAAATGTACCCGAGCCCTTTTCGTTTTTGTGCTATTAAATTTTAAAAATTAATTACAACTGATGGAATTCCAGCAATGCTGGGGTCGGTCATATTCTCAGATTCCACTATTCATACCAATTCACTGCATAATTCACCGAGAACATCCAGTTACAATATATTTAAAATATACTGATGTTACAATATATTTAAAATATACAGTGTAACTCTTTGTAAATTACATTCGCACCAATGCAAAATATTATACATAATTATTTGTGGATCTCGATAAATGCACCCGAGCCCTTTTCGTTTTTGTCTTATTAAATTTTAAAAATTAATTACAACTGATGGAATTCCGGCAATGCTGGGGTCGGTCATATTCTCAGATTCCACTACTCATACCAATTCACAGCATAATTCACCGAGAACATCCAGTTACAATATATTTAAAATATACTGATGTTACAATATATTTAAAATATACTGATGTTACAATATATTTAAAATATACAGTGTAACTCTTTGTAAATTACATTCGCACCAATGCAAAATATTATACATAATTATTTGTGGATCTCGATAAATGTACCCGAACCCTTTTCGTTTTTGTGTTATTAAATTTTAAAAATTAATTACAACTGATGGAATTCCGGCAATGCTGGGGTCGGTCATATTCTCAGATTCCACTATTCATACCAATTCACAGCATAATTCACCGAGAACATCCAGTTACAATATATTTAAAATATACTGATGTTACAATATATTTAAAATATACAGTGTAACTCTTTGTAAATTACATTCGCACCAATGCAAAATATTATACATAATTATTTGTGGATCTCGATAAATGTACCCGAGCCCTTTTCGTTTTTGTGCTATTTAAATTTTAAAAATTAATTACAACTGATGGAATTCCGGCAATGCTGGGGTCGGTCATATTCTCAGACTACACTATTCATACCAATTCACTGCATAATTCCCAAGAACATCCAGTTACAATATATTTAAAATATACTGATGTTACAATATATTTAAAATATACAGTGTAACTCTTTGTAAATTACATTCGCACCAATGCAAAATATTATACATAATTATTTGTGGATCTCGATAAATGTACCCGAACCCTTTTCGTTTTTGTGTTATTAAATTTTAAAAATTAATTACAACTGATGGAATTCCGGCAATGCTGGGGTCGGTCATATTCTCAGATTCCACTATTCATACCAATTCACAGCATAATTCACCGAGAACATCCAGTTACAATATATTTAAAATATACTGATGTTACAATATATTTAAAATATACAGTGTAACTCCTTTGTAAATTACATTCGCACCAAATGCAAAATATTATACATAATTATTTGTGGATCTCGATAAATGTACCCGAACCCTTTTCGTTTTTGTGTTATTAAATTTTAAAAATTAATTACAACTGATGGAATTCCGGCAATGCTGGGGTCGGTCATATTCTCAGATTCCACTATTCATACCAATTCACAGCATAATTCACCGAGAACATCCAGTTACAATATATTTAAAATATACTGATGTTACAATATATTTAAAATATACAGTGTAACTCTTTGTAAATTACATTCGCACCAAATGCAAAATATTATACATAATTATTTGTGGATCTCGATAAATGTACCCAAGTTCCCTTTTCGTTTTTGTGTTATTAAATTTTAAAAATTAATTACAACTGATGGAATTCCGGCAATGCTGGGGTCGGTCATATTCTCAGACTACACTATTCATACCAATTCACAGCATAATTCACCGAGAACATCCAGTTACAATATATTTAAAATATACTGATGTTACAATATATTTAAAATATACAGTGTAACTCTTTGTAAATTACATTCGCACCAATGCAAAATATTATACATAATTATTTGTGGATCTCGATAAATGTACCCGAACCCTTTTCGTTTTTGTGTTATTAAATTTTAAAAATTTAATTACAACTGATGGAATTCCGGCAATGCTGGGGTCGGTCATATTCTCAGATTCCACTATTCATACCAATTCACTGCAAAATTCACCGAGAACATCCAGTTACAATATATTTAAAATATACTGATGTTACAATATATTTAAAATATACAGTGTAACTCTTTGTAAATTACATTCGCACCAATGCAAAATATTATACATAATTATTTGTGGATCTCGATAAATGTACCCGAACCCTTTTCGTTTTTGTGTTATTAAATTTTAAAAATTAATTACAACTGATGGAATTCCGGCAATGCTGGGTGGGTCATATTCTCAGATTCCACTACTCATACCAATTCACAGCATAATTCACCGAGAACATCCACTTACAATATATTTAAAATATACTGATGTTACAATATATTTAAAATATACAGTGTAACTCTTTGTAAATTACATTCGCACCAATGCAAAATATTATACATATATATTTGTGGATCTCGATAAATGTACCCGAGCCCTTTTCGTTTTTGTGTATTAAATTTTAAAAATTAATTACAACTGATGGAATTCCGGCAATGCTGGGTCGGTCATATTCTCAGACTACACTATTCATACCAATTCACTGCATAATTCACCAAGAACATCCAGTTACAATATATTTAAAATATACTGATGTTACAATATACTTTAAAATATACAGTGTAACTCTTTGTAAATTACATTCGCACCAATGCAAAATATTATACATAATTATTTGTGGATCTCGATAATGTACCCGATCCCCTTTTCGTTTTTGTGTTATTAAATTTTAAAAATTAATTACAACTGATGGAATTCCGGCAATGCTGGGGTCGGTCATATTCTCAGATTCCACTATTCATACCAATTCACAGCATAATTCACCGAGAACATCCAGTTACAATATATTTAAAATATACTGATGTTACAATATATTTAAAATATACAGTGTAACTCTTTGTAAATTACATTCGCACCAATGCAAAATATTATACATAATTATTTGTGGATCTCGATAAATGTACCCGAACCCTTTTCGTTTTTGTGTTATTAAATTTTAAAAATTAATTACAACTGATGGAATTCCGGCAATGCTGGGGTCGGTCATATTCTCAGATTCCACTATTCATACCAATTCACAGCATAATTCACCGAGAACATCCAGTTACAATATATTTAAAATATACTGATGTTACAATATATTTAAAATATACAGTGTAACTCTTTGTAAATTACATTCGCACCAATGCAAAATATTATACATAATTATTTGTGGATCTCGATAAATGTACCCAAGTTCCCTTTTCGTTTTTGTGTTATTAAATTTTAAAAATTAATTACAACTCATGGAATTCCGGCAATGCTGGGGTCGGTCATATTCTCAGACTACACTATTCATACCAATTCACAGCATAATTCACCGAGAACATCCAGTTACAATATATTTAAAATATACTGATGTTACAATATATTTAAAATATACAGTGTAACTCTTTGTAAATTACATTCGCACCAATGCAAAATATTATACATAATTATTTGTGGATCTCGATAAATGTACCCGAAGCCTTTTCGTTTTTGTGTTATTAAATTTTAAAAATTAATTACAACTCATGGAATTCCGGCAATGCTGGGGTCGGTCATATTCTCAGATTCCACTATTCATACCAATTCACTGCATAATTCACCGAGAACATCCAGTTACAATATATTTAAAATATACTGATGTTACAATATATTTAAAATATACAGTGTAACTCTTTGTAAATTACATTCGCACCAATGCAAAATATTATACATAATTATTTGTGGATCTCGATAAATGTACCCGAACCCTTTTCGTTTTTGTGTTATTAAATTTTAAAAATTAATTACAACTGATGGAATTCCGGCAATGCTGGGGTCGGTCATATTCTCAGATTCCACTATCCATACCAATTCACTGCATAATTCACCGAGAACATCCAGTTACAATATATTTAATATATACTGATGTTACAATATATTTAAAATATACAGTGTAACTCTTTGTAAATTACATTCGCACCAATGCAAAATATTATACATAATTATTTGTGGATCTCGATAAATGTACCCGAGCCCTTTTCGTTTTTGTGCTTATTAAATTTTAAAAATTAATTACAACTGATATAATTCCGGCAATGCTGGGGTCGGTCATATTCTCAGATACACTATTCATACCAATTCACTGCATAATTCACCAAGAACATCCAGTTACAATATATTTAAAATATACTGATGTTACAATATACTTTAAAATATACAGTGTAACTCTTTGTAAATTACATTCGCATCCAATGCAAAATATTATACATAATTATTTGTGGATCTCGATAAATGTACCCGAGCCCTTTTCGTTTTTGTGCTTATTAAATTTTAAAAATTAATTACAACTGATGGAATTCCAGCAATGCTGGGGTCGGTCATATTCTCAGACTATTCTAGTCATACCAATTCACTGCATAATTCACCGAGAACATCCAGTTACAATATATTTAAAATATACTGATGTTACAATATATTTAAAATATACAGTGTAACTCTTTGTAAATTACATTCGCACCAATGCAAAATATTATACATAATTATTTGTGGATCTCGATAAATGTACCCGAGCCCTTTTCGTTTTTGTGTTATTAAATTTTAAAAATTAATTACAACTGATGGAATTCCGGCAATGCTGGGGTCGGTCATATTCTCAAATTCCACTATCCATACCAATTCACTGCATAATTCACCGAGAACATCCAGTTACAATATATTTAAAATATACTGATGTTACAATATATTTAAAATATACAGTGTAACTCTTTGTAAATTACATTCGCACCAATGCAAAATATTATACATAATTATTTGTGGATCTCGATAAATGTACCCGATCCCTTTTCGTTTTTGTGTTATTAAATTTTAAAAATTAATTACAACTGATGGAATTCCGGCAATGCTGGGGTGGGTCATATTCTCAGATTCCACAATTCATATCAATTCACTGCATAATTCACCGAGAACATCCAGTTACAATATATTTAAAATATACTGATGTTACAATATATTTAAAATATACAGTGTAACTCTTTGTAAATTACATTCGCACCAATGCAAAATATTATACATAATTATTTGTGGATCTCGATAAATGTACCCGAGCCCTTTTCGTTTTTGTGTTATTAAATTTTAAAAATTAATTACAACTGATGGAATTCCGGCAATGCTGGGGTCGGTCATATTCTCAGACTACTCTATTAATACCAATTCACTGCATAATTCACCGAGAACATCCAGTTACAATATATTTAAAATATACTGATGTTACAATATATTTAAAATATACAGTGTAACTCTTTGTAAATTACATTCGCACCAATGCAAAATATTATACATAATTATTTGTGGATCTCGAATAAATGTACCCGAGCCCTTTTCGTTTTTGTGTTATTAAATTTTAAAAATTAATTACAACTGATGGAATTCCGGCAATGCTGGGGTCGGTCATATTCTCAGATTCCACTACTCATACCAATTCACAGCATAATTCACCGAGAACATCCAGTTACAATATATTTAAAATATACTGATGTTACAATATATTTAAAATATACAGTGTAACTCTTTGTAAATTACATTCGCACCAAATGCAAAATATTATACATAATTATTTGTGGATCTCGATAAATGTACCCGATCCCTTTTCGTTTTTGTGTTGTTAAATTTTAAAAAATAATTACAACTGATGGAATTCCGGCAATGCTGGGGTCGGTCATATTCTCAGATTCCACAATTCATATCAATTCACTGCATAATTCACCGAGAACATCCAGTTACAATATATTTAAAATATACTGATGTTACAATATATTTAAAATATACAGTGTAACTATTTTGTAAATTACATTCGCACCAATGCAAAATATTATACATAATTATTTGTGGATCTCGATAAATGTACCCAAGTTCCCTTTTCGTTTTTGTGTTATTAAATTTTAAAAATTAATTACAACTCATGGAATTCCGGCATTGCAGGGGTCGGTCATATTCTCAGATTCCACTATCCATACCAATTCACTGCATAATTCACCGAGAACATCCAGTTACAATATATTTAAAATATACTGATGTTACAATATATTTAAACTATACAGTGTAACTCTTTGTAAATTACATTCGCACCAATGCAAAATATTATACATAATTATTTGTGGATCTCGATAAATGTACCCGAACCCTTTTCGTTTTTGTGTTATTAAATGTTAAAAATTAATTACAACTCATGGAATTCCGGCAATGCTGGGGTCGGTCATATTCTCAGATTCCACTATTCATACCAATTCACTGCATAATTCACCGAGAACATCCAGTTACAATATATTTAAAATATACTGATGTTACAATATATTTAAAATATACAGTGTAACTCTTTGTAAATTACATTCGCACCAATGCAAAATATTATACATAATTATTTGTGGATCTCGATAAATGTACCCGAACCCTTTTCGTTTTTGTGTTATTAAATTTTAAAAATTAATTACAATTGATGGAATTCCGGCAATGCTGGGGTTCGGTCATATTCTCAGATTCCACTATTCATACCAATTCACTGCATAATTCACGAAGAACATCCAGTTACAATATATTTAAAATACACTGATGTTACAATATATTAAAAAAATACAGTGTAACTCTTTGTATATTACATTCGCACCAATGCAAAATATTATACATAATTATTTGTGGATCGATAAATGTACCCGAGACCTTTTCGTTTTTGTGCTATTAAATTTTAAAAATTAATTACAACTGATGGAATTCCGGCAATGCTGGGGTCGGTCATATTCTCAGATTCCATTATTCATTTCAATTCACTGCATAATTCACCGAGAACATCCAGTTACAATATATTTAAAATATACTGATGTTACAATATATTTAAAATATACAGTGTAACTCTTTGTAAATTACATTCGCACCAATGCAAAATATTATACATAATTATTTGTGGATCTCGATAAATGTACCCGAGCCCTTTTCGTTTTTGTGTTATTAAATTTTAAAAATTAATTACAACTGATGGAATTCCGGCAATGCTGGGGTCGGTCATATTCTCAGATCCACTATTCATACCAATTCACTGCATAATTCACCGAGAACATCCAGTTACAATATATTTAAAATATACTGATGTTACAATATATTTAAAATATACAGTGTAACTCTTTGTAAATTACATTCGCACCAATGCAAAATATTATACATAATTATTTGTGGATCTCGATAAATGTACCCGAGCCCTTTTCGTTTTTGTGTTATTAAATTTTAAAAATTAATTACAACTGATGGAATTCCGGCAATGCTGGGGTCGGTCATATTCTCAGATTCCACTATCCATACCAATTCACTGCATAATTCACCGAGAACATCCAGTTACAATATATTTAAAATATACTGATGTTACAATATATTTAAAATATACAGTGTAACTCTTTGTAAATTACATTCGCACCAATGCAAAATATTATACATAATTATTTGTGGATCTCGATAAATGTACCCGAGCCCTTTTCGTTTTTGTGTTATTAAATTTTAAAAATTAATTACAACTGATGGAATTCCGGCAATGCAGGTGTCGGTCATATTCTCAGATTCCACTATCCATACCAATTCACTGCATAATTCACCGAGAACATCCAGTTACAATATATTTAAAATATACTGATGTTACAATATATTTAAAATATACAGTGTAACTCTTTGTAAATTACATTCGCACCAATGCAAAATATTATACATAATTATTTGTGGATCTCGATAAATGTACCCGAGCCCTTTTCGTTTTTGTGTTATTAAATTTTAAAAATTAATTACAACTGATGGAATTCCGGCAATGCTGGGGTCGGTCATATTCTCAAATTCCACTATCCATACCAATTCACTGCATAATTCACCAAGAACATCAAGTTACAATATATTTAAAATATACTGATGTTACAATATATTTAAAATATACAGTGTAACTCTTTGTAAATTACATTCGCAAATGCAAAATATTATACATAATTATTTGTGGATCTCGATAAATGTACCCGAGCCCTTTTCGTTTTTGTGTTATTAAATTTTAAAAATTAATTACAACTGATGGAATTCCGCAATGCAGGTGTCGGTCATATTCTCAGATTCCACTATTCATACCAATTCACTGCATAATTCACCGAGAACATCCAGTTACAATATATTTAAAATATACTGATGTTACAATATATTTAAAATATACAGTGTAACTCTTTGTAAATTACATTCGCACCAATGCAAAATATTATACATAATTATTTGTGGATCTCGATAAATGTACCCGAACCCTTTTCGTTTTTGTGCTTATTAAATTTTAAAAATTAATTACAACTGATGGAATTCCAGCAATGCTGGGGTCGGTCATATTCTCAAATTCCACAATTCATACCAATTCACTGCATAATTCACCGAGAACATCCAGTTACAATATATTTAAAATATACTGATGTTACGAAAACAGTGTAATACATTGTAAATTACATTCGCACCAATGCAAAATATTATACATAATTATTTGTGGATCTCGATAAATGTACCCGAGCCCTTTTCGTTTTTGTTATTAAATTTTAAAAATTAATTACAACTCATGGAATTCCGGCAATGCAGGTGTCGGTCATATTCTCAGATTCCACTATCCACACCAATTCACTGCATAATTCACCGAGAACATCCAGTTACAATATATTTAAAATATACTGATGTTACAATATATTTAAAATATACAGTTTGTAAATTACATTCGCACCAATGCAAAATATTATACATAATTATTTGTGGATCTCGATAAATGTACCCGAGCCCTTTTCGTTTTTGTGTTATTAAATTTTAAAAATTAATTACAACTGATGGAATTCCGGCAATGCTGGGGTCGGTCATATTCTCAGATTCCACTATCCACACCAATTCACTGCATAATTCACCGAGAACATCCAGTTACAATATATTTAAAATATACTGATGTTACAATATATTTAAAATATACAGTGTAACTCTTTGTAAATTACATTCGCACCAATGCAAAATATTACACATAATTATTTGTGGATCTCGATAAATGTACCCGAGCCCTTTTCTTTTTTTGTGTTATTAAATTTTAAAAATTAATTACAACTGATGGAATTCCGGCAATGCTGGGGTCGGTCATATTCTCAGATTCCACTATTCATACCAATTCACTGCATAATTCACCGAGAACATCCAGTTACAATATATTTAAAATATACTGATGTTACAATATATTTAAAATATACAGTGTAACTCTTTGTAAATTACATTCGCACCAATGCAAAATATTATACATAATTATTTTGTGGATCTCGATAAATGTACCCAAGTTCCCTTTTCGTTTTTGTGTTATTAAATTTTAAAAATTAATTACAACTCATGGAATTCCGGCAATGCTGGGGTCGGTCATATTCTCAGATTACACTATTCACACCAATTCACTGCATAATTCACCGAGAACATCCAGTTACAATATATTTAAAATATACTGATGTTACAATATATTAAAATATACAGTGTAACTCTTTGTAAATTACATTCGCACCAATGCAAAATATTATACATAATTATTTGTGGATCTCGATAAATGTACCCGAGCCCTTTTCGTTTTTGTGTTATTAAATTTTAAAAATTAATTACAACTGATGGAATTCCGGCAATGCTGGGGTCGGTCATATTCTCAGATTCCACTATTCATACCAATTCACTGCATAATTCACCGAGAACATCCAGTTACAATATATTTAAAATATACTGATGTTACAATATATTTAAAATATACAGTTTGTAAATTACATTCGCACCAATGCAAAATATTATACATAATTATTTGTGGATCTCGATAAATGTACCCGAGCCCTTTTCGTTTTTGTGTTATTAAATTTTAAAAATTAATTACAACTGATGGAATTCCGGCAATGCTGGGGTCGGTCATATTCTCAGATTCCACTATCCACACCAATTCACTGCATAATTCACCGAGAACATCCAGTTACAATATATTTAAAATATACTGATGTTACAATATATTTAAAATATACAGTGTAACTCTTTGTAAATTACATTCGCACCAATGCAAAATATTATACATAATTATTTGTGGATCTCGATAAATGTACCCGAGCCCTTTTCGTTTTTGTGTTATTAAATTTTAAAAATTAATTACAACTGATGGAATTCCGGCAATGCTGGGGTCGGTCATATTCTCAGATTCCACTATCCATACCAATTCACTGCATAATTCACCGAGAACATCCAGTTACAATATATTTAAAATATACTGATGTTACAATATATTTAAAATATACAGTGTAACTCTTTGTAAATTACATTCGCACCAATGCAAAATATTATACATATATATTTGTGGATCTCGATAAATGTACCCGAGCCCTTTTCGTTTTTGTGTTATTAAATTTTAAAAATTAATTACAACTGATGGAATTCCGGCAATGCTGGGGTCGGTCATATTCTCAGATTCCACTATCCATACCAATTCACTGCATAATTCACCGAGAACATCCAGTTACAATATATTTAAAATATACTGATGTTACAATATATTTAAAATATACAGTGTAACTCTTTGTAAATTACATTCGCACCAATGCAAAATATTATACATAATTATTTGTGGATCTCGATAAATGTACCCGAGCCCTTTTCGTTTTTGTGTTATTAAATTTTAAAAATTAATTACAACTGATGGAATTCCGGCAATGCTGGGGTCGGTCATATTCTCAGATTCCACTATCCATACCAATTCACTGCATAATTCACCGAGAACATCCAGTTACAATATATTTAAAATATACTGATGTTACAATATATTTAAAATATACAGTGTAACTCTTTGTAAATTACATTCGCACCAATGCAAAATATTATACATAATTATTTGTGGATCTCGATAAATGTACCCGAGCCCTTTTCGTTTTTGTGTTATTAAATTTTAAAAATTAATTACAACTGATGGAATTCCGGCAATGCTGGGGTCGGTCATATTCTCAGATTCCACTATCCATACCAATTCACTGCATAATTCACCGAGAACATCCAGTTACAATATATTTAAAATATACTGATGTTATAATATATTTAAAATATACAGTGTAACACTTTGTAAATTACATTCGCACCAATGCAAAATATTATACATATATATTTGTGGATCTCGATAAATGTACCCGAGCCCTTTTCGTTTTTGTGTTATTAAATTTTAAAAATTAATTACAACTGATGGAATTCCGGCAATGCTGGGGTCGGTCATATTCTCAGATTCCACTATCCATACCAATTCACTGCATAATTCACCGAGAACATCCAGTTACAATATATTTAAAATATACTGATGTTACAATATATTTAAAATATACAGTGTAACTCTTTGTAAATTACATTCGCACCAATGCAAAATATTATACATAATTATTTGTGGATCTCGATAAATGTACCCGAGCCCTTTTCGTTTTTGTGTTATTAAATTTTAAAAATTAATTACAACTGATGGAATTCCGGCAATGCTGGGGTCGGTCATATTCTCAGATTCCACTATCCATACCAATTCACTGCATAATTCACCGAGAACATCCAGTTACAATATATTTAAAATATACTGATGTTATAATATATTTAAAATATACAGTGTAACACTTTGTAAATTACATTCGCACCAATGCAAAATATTATCGACAGTTAAAAAAATTCCTTGAAACATTAAAGGACCAAGAACTTCCAAATGACATTCATTAAAGATAATTTCTGAAAAAAAAATTTAATACATTTTTGCTTACCTTTTAAATATGTATTTAATTGAGGCTATCGAAAAATTTCAAATTTGGAAAAATGCCTCGGATTATCAAGCAGCTTGGCCACCCCTTTTATATAACCTTCTAAACATAAATATAATCAATAAATCTGACAATCTAAGAAAAATATTCTTAAAATATACTCAAAGTTGTTATTCATTTCAAAACTTAACCCTCTAAACCGATCGCACGTAAAATTCCGCCAAACCGATGGTGTTTTCAAACCGTCCTCCAAAAACGCTCCGAAAATTAATGTAATGTACATTTCTTCTAGTGTTTTCCCCCATAGAGTTTTGCGGTAGGAGGATCAAGTCGATTGTTTAGGAACTACACCCCTATATAACTGACATTTATTGAGACATGCACCCAGACTCCCCTGATGCTGAAAGATGCTAATATCTTTTCACGGCTTTGTAAATCTTTATTTCGAAGTATTTCGTTTGCGGTAGCAGATGTATCACTAATTGCCCCACTTAAATATCTTGGATGACTTTCGTAAAAAAAATATAAATAAGCCTCTCAAAGAATATTTCTATTTGTACTTTTAGAATTCATTATTTCTTAAGGGATGATCTTCAAGACTTGACAAGCTTTATGTGAATTAAAAATTAACAATCTATAATATCTATTTATATATCTATTTATAACCGGAAGTAAGACAATAACGAGGGTGGGTTTCCCGTATTCCATTCTAATCGACAAAGGGTGAAGAAAAAATTATAGAACGTTTTGGTCACTGACACAGTAAACATTCAGCTTATTTTTGGAAACTTTTTTCCTCGATGTGTTTCACTCGGAGGGCTAATTCTGAGCCACGGTATCTCAGTCGGATAAGAAAACACTCTCGTAACTTGAGGATCTCGTAACTTGAGTCATCCTAAGATCCTTCGTGTTCGTTACAGGTGACTGGGTAACGTAAAGTATGTTCATCGTCACAGTGTCCTCCAAGTTCTCAATCAATACCTCTGGGGGTGGCAGGCTAAGTGTATGGGTCTTCTGCTTGGTGCCTGCTTCAAAATTACGAGGGCCGAATTGAGTATAAGTCATACTTTTACTCTCAAGGTGCTCGAACGAAAGAAACGAAAGAGCGCACCGAATTCCCTTAATAAGAGTAGCCTCTGGCTCAATCGTGCTTGGTTTGACAAAGTGGTATGAGCAACAACAGCAACAAAACTAAATTGTTGCAAAAAGATTGTTGTATACGGATTCTGGGTTTGTAATTAACTTTCAGTGTACAGACACTATACATAGTTGTGTTTGAGTGTTAAAGAGAAACCTTAAAATTATGCCTATTGTAGGATATAATGAATGGTTTTGTAAATGAATTCAATAATATTTTGCATAGATAAAATGTATAAAATGGGAAAACCATGCATCCATATTTTATACACTCGTGTATAATGCACATAATATGCTTAAAATCTTATTTTTCAAATTGAATTTTTAAAAATTTATTGTATTTTTTATGTATGTGAATTTCATTACATTATGTGTCATTAAAAATGTAAATTAGACATTCAGTGTTGACAGTTGTTTTGTCATAAATCCCTCTTTTTAAAACTTTCAGAAAGTATATTTTATCGCAGAATAATAATACTACCATTGCATAAAGAAACAAAATTTCACCAGTGGGGAATGTAGAACCATAAGAAAACATAGAAGAAACCAATACACACATCTTATGTTCCAACACCTGTGAGCTATTTTGCATTTTTTGGGCATCTCCCAAAACAGTTGTAACACATATAAAAAGGAGGCACTTGTTTGGTTTCAGTTCTTTATTTCTCTTTTACATTGCAATCTTTTTTCTCCCCAAATGTGATTGTGTGCACTAGGGGATTTACTTTTATATCTTATCCTTGTAAGTTAAATGATTTCATTAATTTAAGAGGAAAAAATAAAACACATTTAACTGAATAAGATATGGCTACAAGGGGAGAGATACCAAATAATACATTTACCAAAGGTAAAACTGATGAAACACTAACCCATTAATTCACTAAAATTAATATAAACAGTTAAGACTTACCTTTGACTGATTAGAATTTTAACTTATTGGTTCAAATTAATATTTTAATAAAGTGAGATAATATAGTGTTGCAAGTAAAAGAAACTTAACCAATTATCTTTAAGCAGATATATTAGTAATGGTAAAAAGACATGATAATAAATTTTCGCAGATGATGATTTACTATGATTTACAATTACATATAACTTTATATATTCAGATAACTATAAAGTTTCCTTTATTTGTTCAGGAAGTTTTTATTACATGCGAACTACTGTAATATACCTCATCCCCTCTAATTAAAAAGAAATCCCTCCCCTCTTATATTCCCCTTTCCCAAACAATCAAAAAATGCAGTATGGTTAGGGTGCTGGCAGTTAGTTCCGAAGTTTGTGGGTTCAAATCCCACTGTGCCATGGATGTTTAGAGCCGTTTGGAATCAGCTTTAGCAAGTAGATCCCGGTCTTATTATCCCTCGTGTTGCAAAAAGTAGACCGTAGCGCACCAAACCCAAACAAAATAATCCATACAAGGTAAAAGCAGTAAAACGTAAGTAACCCCTTCAATCTGGACTTTAAATTTCTCTTTTAGACCATTAAAAAGTAATAAAACATTTGCAAATATATAATTATACAAAATGTTAGCAGTACTATAATGATTTGATACTCTATCTTATTGCATTCATTGTTTTAAATTACTTATACTAAAATAATATGCCACGATTTTGGCAAATCACTCAACAATATTTTAAAAATTATTTCAAAATTCCGTGATGAACACGCTTTTTAATTAATGATAGAAACATTACACTCCACTAATCAGAAAATAATTTAGTGTAAATGTAATGGAAAAATTTACAAAGTAGAGTCAAAAAAGAAAAGTTTAATATATCTCAGATTATTTTGGTATATATCACCCTGTGGAGTTTTACGATTATGCATATCAAGGTCACATCGACCGGATTATTTTGAGTACAAGAATTTTCTAAATTCAAAACTTGTAACAGCTGTAGGATATTTTCTTTTTTCCCAATAAACATATTTTGCTCTAGAATCTTGTTTGCATCAAACGATCGTTACAGAGTTTTCACACACTGTACCCTTTAGAGAGATTCAATATTGAATTCGAGCCAGAGCTGGATAAGCCGTAATGAGTACGCATTTAATATCGGTATTGGAAAAACAGCTTATAAAAGTACAAAACAATATTTTTTTGTTCCCATAACAAAAACGATTGTTTATTGGATAACTTTTTTTTTTCTACGGACGTGAAAATGTATAATTTGATTTAAATCTTTTTCTAATAAACATTGTCTTCAATAATTTGCATTAAATTCCTGAATATCTGAATGGTTAGAAATAATTTAGCATTTTGTTTTATCTCTGTTTAACTAACACTGTTCTGTCCGTATCCCAATCAAAATATGAAATAGAAATTTAAACTAAAGTTGTCAGGAAGAATACTTCTGAAACTTTAAATTATACTTATCAGATATTCTTTTCTGATTTGAGCCAGAGTTGGATAAGTCGTAATGAGTACGCATTTAATATCGATATTGGAAAAACAGCTTATAAAAGTACAAAACAATATTTTTTTTATTTCCATAACGAAAACGATTGTCTATTGGATAAGTTTTTCTCTACTTACGTGAAAATGTGTAATTTGATTTAAATCCTTTTCTAATAAACATTGTCTTCAATAATTTGCATTAAATTCTTGAATATCTGAATGGTTAGAAATAACTTAACATTTTGTTTTCTCTCTCTTTAGCTAACACTGTTCTGTCCGTATCCCAATCAAAATAGGAAATAGAAGTTTAAACTAAAGTTGTCAGGAAGAATACTTCTGAAACTTTAAATTATACTTATCAGATATTTTTTTATTTGAGCCAGAGTTGGATAAGCCGTAATGAGTACGCATTTAATATCGGTATTCGAAAAACAGCTTATAAAAGTACAAAACAATATTTTTTTGTTTCCATAACGAAAACGATTGTTTATTGGATACGTTTTTCTACGGATGTCAAAATGTGTAATTTCATTTAAATATTTTTCTAATAAACATTGTCTTCAATGATTTGCATTAAATTCCTGAAATTCTGAACAGTTAGAAATAACTTAACATTTTGTTTTCTCTCTCTTTAACTAACACTGTTCTGTCCGTATCCCAATCAAAATAGGAAATAGAAGTTTAAACTAAAGTTGTCAGGAAGAATACTTCTGAAACTTTAAATTATACTTATCAGATATTTTTTTTTTGATTTGAGCCAGAGATGGATAAGCCGTAATGAGTACGCATTTAATATCGGTATTCGAAAAACAGCTTAAAAAAGTACAAAACAATATTTTTTTGCTTCCATAACAAAAAACGATTGTTTTATTGGATAAGTTTTTTTCTACGGACGTGAAAAATGTGTAATTTAATTTAAATCTTTTTCTAATAAACATTGTCTTCAATAATTTGCATTAAATTCCTGAATATCTAAATGGTTAGAAATAACTTAACATTTTGTTTTCTCTCTCTTTAACTAACACTATTCTGTCCGTATCCCAATCAAAATATGAAATAGAAATTTAAACTAAAAATTGTCAGGAAGAATACTTTTGAAACTTTAAATTATACTATCAGATATTAATATATAAATTTGAGCCAGAGATGGATAAGCCGTAATGAGTACGCATTTAATATCGGTATTCGAAAAACAGCTTAAAAAAGTACAAAACAATATTTTTTTGCTTCCATAACGAAAACGATTGTTTATTGGATACGTTTTTCTACGGACGTCAAAATGTGTAATTTCATTTAAATATTTTTCTAATAAACATTGTCTTCAATGATTTGCATTAAATTCCTGAAATTCTGAACAGTTAGAAATAACTTAACATTTTAATATTTTGTTTTCTCTCTTTAACTAACACTGTTCTGGTCGTATCCCAATCAAAATATCAAATAGATATTTAAACTAAAGTTGTCAAGAAGGAAACTTTTAAAATTTCAAAATTTACTTATTTAACACATTATATGCGGGCTTGGCGAATGCGGTAATACGCGAGTACTGAGGGAATCGGACGAAATTTGCATTATACGCGGAACATTATATTATGCTTCAATTGATTAAAAATGTGTTCATTTTTACGTAAAGTCCACTACAAATCACTCACAATACGCGTGGATTGTACTCTGTTTACAGGGAACATATCACTATCATCATCATTTGATACATCACTATCAGTATCACGATCACTGTGCGTATACTGGACACAAAGAATCACCAAATATTTCGTCTTCACCAGAGTCTTTATCATGTAAATCCATTTTTAGAATAATTTTATTTAGGCTGTTATTTTCGCAAAAACAGACAGCCGTATTGAATGATTTACCAAAGGAAACTGTAATAAATTTGTAGCAAAGAAATTCCGCATAAAAACACGGGGATCAAATTACAACCATATATGCAATACTAAGAAAAAATTTGTCATCAAGGAGAGATCTTTGACACCAAAGCAATTGTGGACCATCTAAATACTGTAGCACGAGTTTAACACTTTGTTTCCGAATACTAACTGTTGACGTAGAAGGCACACTCATAAATTTAGCACTTTTAAGAAAAAAAAAACATTGCCCGATTTTATTCTTTCGTTAAACTAATTTTTCGATATGTAATACAGCATGAATAATTTTATGTATAGCTACAGGAACAAATTTGGTCTTTATCATTCCAAAAGGTCAGCGATTACCAATTATCAGCTAGATCCGACAAGACTGTCCCTAGGTGTTTTCTTCAAAGAGAGATTTTGACGTCAAAGTAATTGATCACACAAATACTGTAGCACGAGATGAATGCTTTGTTTCCAAACACTAACTGTAGACGTAGAAGGCACACTCATAAATTTAACACTAGTTAGAAAATAAAGAAAATCCTTGCACGGTATTACTCTTTCATAAACTCCCTTTTCCTTTTCTTCCAACATTTATTCTAGAATAGTTAAATTGTAATTATTTCCCTAAGTTATAGTCTGTGGTCATAAAATAGTTCAAATTTACATTTTTGATTTTATTTTCCCTTATGATCTCCCACTGTCTAAAAATGTCATAATACTCTTCATACTTTAATGGTCTTACTTTTGTGCACTAGGTATTTTTGATCAGAGATTATCTTCTAACCATAGACGTAATTCTCTAACAACTATATATCGTTAACATCGTCACAGTATATTGCTAATATTTATTTTCATTGTTTCTGTTGGCTTTGCTCAAAATAATATTTCTGAATTCTCTTGTTGCTTGTTACATGATTATCAAGTTTCAATATAACGATCTTCAATGTAAGAATATCTTTAAAATTTAAGGTAATTAAAATGAATGCATTACATACTAAATAAAAATTTCATACTTCACCTATTTGTTTATAATTATTAATGATATTCTACCATTCATGTTTTAATTAAAATGATTCTTGTTTGGTGCAACAGCAAAATATTTTATAAAAATTAATGTTACAAAAGCAGTTTTCTCTAATACTTAATACTATAATATATTTAATTAACGCATATTTATACGTTTTATTAGTTATCAGATCTAGTTATACGATCAGCTGCCAAAAATTACTTTATATTACTCTAATAACTTACTAAAATGACATGCAATTTATGTTAGTACGCCCTAAAAAACTTTTTATTCTTACCGACAATTTTACTCACGTCTATTCTAATGCAAAATAGGAAGTCAAAATTCTCTCTTTCTCGTAATTTCTAAATGATGAGATCTTATTAAAAAGTTCTCTCAACCATAACCCTATCAAATCTCTGAATAATGGATTTTTGGATTAATAACCAGATTTATATGCTGATGGAAAAATAAACTTTCCAGGTGCTGGTGACAACAGAAACTAAACAAAAATTCTCTCCTTAAATTTCCTGAATTGAATTTATCAGCACTTGCTTTACCAAGGTTCATTAATAGCAAAAATGAGTATATTAAATGCCCAATATATTTTTGTAACATAGTTTTAACATTTAGATCTTTATATTACTTTAATAATTTTTTCGTGCTTTCCCATTAAAAAAAATAGGTACCCATAAAAATGAAATCCTAATATACATTACAAGGAATATTTAATCGAATTCTTTAGTGAAAGTAAGTTTGTCTTTTGGGAGAGTACTTTTGTTTAAATTTAATAAAACGACTAAATGTCAATAATGAATTTTTATTTATGTTATGATAAATGTAATTTATAATGAAATATTTCAGAAATTTCAAAAAGAATTAATCTTTAATTATTTAAACATAAAATGCTTTCCATTGTAAATATAGAATGCATCAGTTGCAGATTCAATTTCACATGTGTACTTTAATAATTCAGTTGAACGCTCATTGCATATTCTTTATAAGAGGAAAATTATTAATAACTTTTATTAAGCATTTCAGTAATGAAAATTTAAATAAATAGAAAAGAAATTTTTATCACGTAATATAAAAGAGGATATTTAGTGACCAATGTGCTTTAAAAGTAGCAATATAGAATCATATTTAAAAAAGTCTATGTAATTTTTTTATAAATAATATGCAAAATCTTAAACATGTAAAATTAGTTATAAGATCTTTAGTAAGCATAAGCATAAAATATATATTCCTTTAAATCGATTTAGTAACTGTAAATACTTGCATTCATTAATTGAATAATTGTTAGCCTGTTAACAACTTAGCCTGTTAATTGTGACCTATTATCATAGTAAAAAGTTAATACATCTAGGGTTCTAAAAAACTTTCTTGCCTTTAAAATAAGCTATAAATTTGTATTTAGCTACTTCCCAACGAAGACCAATAGCGTACACATTAGCAAGTGTATAATTATGGTTGAGTAATTTTTAGGCTTAGAATATCAAATATTAAAAGAAAAATATACGAAATTTAAACAATTTAAACACTTGTTAAAACTAAGCAAAATCCTCAAATTTCTCATAGTACCATGCATTACACAATAAAAATGCAGGATTTCAGTAAGGAGCTGGTAAGAGCTAATATTGTCAAAACTAAAGTTACTAAGAGTTCAAGACGTTAAGTTTGAAAATATTGGCTGCATGTACTTATTTTACAATTTCTTGTTATTTTGATAACTAATATGTGAAGATAATTACATCGATAAATTAATTGATGCCATTTTATAAAGTGCAATCGTAACTAATTATTATTTCATGGCCCAAAAGCAGGGATATGGCTGAACTAGCAAAATGCCAAATTTCAGGTCTGGAATCCATGAGTTCTGTAACCAATTATATTAATGCCATGAATATTCATACTCCATCAAAACAGGATTTTTTTACTATGTATTCGTTTAAGTTAACTCTAGTCGTACAAAGTTTAACCGTTCAGCTGCAAGATATAGCATAGTTGATAAACTCATGAATTTTATGTACATACAAACTATGTAGTGAGACAGAATTTCATAAAACAAATTAAATAAAACGATTTAAACTAAAAGATATGTTACTCAAAGAAGAAAATATGATATCGTGACAGTGAAGCATAACTAATTAGCAATTTAAATAGCTTATAAGCGAAAAAGCATGTTTTCTTACAATCATTTGTGTAGGGACCTTATAGCTGTATTAACTCTCAGTCTTTTATATAATTACACATCAAATATATTAAGGGAAAATATCATATTTAGGTTAAATAGTTCATTCTTTTCACTACAGCTACAAATATATCAGCAATAATAATATTGTGCTAATAAGGGAAAATAGAAATCTTAAAAAGCTTAACAAATCAACAAAATACAATCTGAAAAGTATGTTACTGAAAGTAAAAAAGTATGGTAATTGACAGTAAAAGCATACTTTTTTAGCAATTTAAATATCGTATATGGCAAAAAAAACATGTTTTCCAACAATCATTTGTGTTGGGACCTTATAGCTGTATCAACGTTCTGTCTTTTATATAATTACGCATCAAATCTGTTAAGGGAAGATATCATATTTAGGTGAAAAAGTTCATTCTTCTGTCTACAGTTGCAAATATATCAGCAATATTAGTATGTATGCTAATAAAAGAAAATAGAAGTTTTAAAAAGCTTAAGGTATCACCAAAACACTTTTTTATTCTCCTATAATATTTAAAAACACCTTAAAATTAGTAATAAAAGTTTGAAATATATTAATTTTTATATTGCAGGAATTTGTCATTATGTACAAATCTTTATTCTATTTTCAACTCTAAATAAATATTTGACGAGTTGTTTTGACTGTTGACCATGCAAATAACATGTTTAACAACCTACTCTTGAGGATAAAGATACAACACTCCAAAAAAACTAAAAAGCAAAAAGTATTTTTAATCACTCCGTATTATAAATATTTTAATAGGAAAGAATTACGATTTTTAGAGTAATGCATAACTATTCAAAAACATATTCAGATATGCATAAATATTTATTTAAATATATCAAAGATGTTTTCAGCTTTTATGTATATAATATTTGAAGTAAAATAAATTTCACAAAATTCCTAGCAATTTCGCCAATTTAAAAGGAATCCACCATATTGCAATATAAAGTTAACATTGAAAAACATTGAATAGAACATAAGAACATATAGACTATTGCTTTGCATTGAATACGGGGAGGGTGTTAAGAGTTTTTTATTATTATTTCCGAGTATAATAAGAAACATTAATACCTGCGATAAATTTAGTTACACTCTTACAAATTTCATCGGTGGCTGAATATGAATTTTGAAGTTTAGGAGTCTTTTCGTTAAGTAGAGTAGTGGAAACGGTAAAAAAGTGAACTTGAGTAACTAAAAATAATTTACTATTAAAAATAGAAAATATTATATTCAGCTTTTTTTCTTTCTGTTAGACTCAGTCAGGAGAATAATTATCAATAGATGTGGTCAACAAACAGGCAGTAATTTACCTCTTTAAATCACCAAATTTAAGACAAATAAAATGTTTGTTAATTTAATTGCTATTCTTCTGATATAGATATTTTCAAAAACTTATAATCTATAGTTTAATACAATGTTTCAAATTTATGTGTCCTGTTTTAAGAACCTGGAATTTTTATTAAATCTATTTGTTTCATTTCTCGATTATTAAAACGCGAAAAGAAAAACTAC
>CM063498.1:113955714-113993214 GCA_032207245.1 Pardosa pseudoannulata
ATATATATATATGTGTGTGTGTATGTGTGTGTATTATATAGAGGATTATACGGGGGACTATTATTATATAGGGAAAATGTTATTTTATAATATAGTTGTACTATAATTCTATCAAACCTGTATTCCATTGAGTTCCAACACATCATTTTTTGGAGACTACAAGCAGGATTTGAAACAACACTTTTAAACCAACAGAGGAATACGCTAAATACTATCCCTATCACTCATAACTCGGTATTCGTACCTTTTTGTTTATGCTAATAAATAGACATATTGAAAAATCTGTCATTATATAATATATTAGGAAAAACATGAAATTTATATTTTTTTCACCTTAAAAAATTAAGCTTTATAGTAAAATGTCATTATGATTTACTTTACCTAAAATATCTCAAAATCCTTAAATAGCAATTTCTATTTTAAAAATGGAAGAAATCAGTGCTGTAAAATAACTAAATTTTTAACAGTATTTTCTCATTCCAAAAGTTAAATATATTCGTAAACACAATATCAATATTTTTTTTCATTAATTCTTCATTCATAGAAAGTTTCCCACGAAATTTTCGCCCAAAATGTTCCAAAACTCATACATACCCATGAGTTTATTTAAATGATCGACTCGACTGTGTATGTTTTGAAAATAAATTCCCGGGAAATATAGCAAATTTGTTTCCTTTCAGGTTACTTGCCATCGTTTCCGTCGTGATATCGATTCTGCATTTTTCTAATATTACTCCCCCAGGAGGTTACATTTTATCTTCCAGGCACGTGAAATCAGAACATTTGTTTGTACTTTACGACGCTTTATATGGCTAGTAAATATTGCGTGACATCTTTTTATTCGTTTTTTATTACGAAATTTAGTTTGTGTGTATTATATAGAGGATTATACGGGGGACTATTATTATATAGGGAAAAGTACTATAATTCTATCAAACCTGTATTCCATTGAGTTCCAACACATCATTTTTTGGAGACTACAAGCAGGATTTGAAACAACACTTTTAAACCAACAGAGGAATACGCTAAATACTATTCCTATCACTCATAACTCGTTATTCGTACCTTTTTGTTTATGCTAATAAATAGACATATTGAAAAATCTGTCATTATATAATATATTAGGAAAAACATGAAATTTATATTTTTTTCACCTTAAAAAATTAAGCTTTATAGTAAAATGTCATTATGATTTACTTTACCTAAAATATCTCAAAATCCTAAAATAGCAATTTCTATTTTAAAAATGGAAGAAATCAGTGCTGTAAAATAACTAAATTTTTAACAGTATTTTCTCATTCCAAAAGTTAAATATATTGGTAAAAACAATATCAATATTTTTTTTCAGTAATTCTTCATTCATAGAAAGTTTCCCACGAAAGTTTCGCCCAAAATGTTCCAAAACTCATACATACCCATGAGTTTATTTAAATGATCGACTCGACTGTGTATGTTTTGAAAAAAATTCCCTGGAAATATAGCAAATTTGTTTCCTTTCAGGTTACTTGCCATCGTTTCCGTCGTGATATCGATTCTGCATTTTTCTAATATTACTCCCCCAGGAGGTTACATTTTATCTTCGAGGCACGTGAAATCAGAGCATTTGTTTGTACTTTACGACGCTTTATATGGCTAGTAAATATTGCGTGACATCTTTTTATTCGTTTTTTATTACGAAATTTAGTTTGACTCTTTTGCTACTAAATATTTGAAACATAGCTTGAAGGTTGAAATGCGCTTCTAACATATTTAAGTAATTAGATTAAAGTGTATGACAGGATTCTATCCAAAATGTGTTTTGAGTTTACGTTCTTTATTATAGTGCAATATATGTATTTGAGTATCTAGTGGCAATAAAACCTTAATGTTAGTTTAATATCAGGGTATATCGTAAAGAAATGAAAAAGACTTGTTAAATTATATTTTTCGTATTAATATTTTTATTCCCTGCCAGAAGGTTAAACATTTTTAATATGTTTGTCCCTCCTTTATAGGCAATTACTTACATTTATATGTTTTTGACCTCCATATCTATTCGTAATTATTGAAATGTAGTTTATTGTCCAATACCTTACCAATCAGTGAACACACATTTTAGATGTGCATGGATTTTACACATTCATTGTACCCAAGAGTTATTCTGTTCTGCTTGGTTGTTCTGAGCTTACCTGTGAAGATTTTGCTCCTTACATGATTGGACTAAATTAGAACGGACTCTGACATATCTCTTGTAAGTCAGCAGCAATTTGGTAACCGTTATTATTTCCTTTGGCGACTGATCTTTCAATATAATCTCATAACATTTAGACAAATGGGATCGGGATATAAGTAGCTCCTTTCCTCCATGATGGTAAGTAATAAGCCTACAAAGGAGGCTTTATATATGGTAGAAATGAAAAAAATAGCGAATAGTTACTTCAATCTGTATGAGCTACAAAAAAGTTTAAAAACTTTCATCATAATCAAATGAGTAAGAAACGAATTACACTTGAACAACATGACTACTCTTCATACAACTAATTTTGAAATACTCTATTTGATTAGTACAATAAACTTTGTTAAATAGTGTTACGAATTTGTTTAGTGAACCGTAAATTTAACATGGGACTGTATGGGTTTCTCGCCATATTGGCGAGATATCGGCTCGTTCACGACAGTTTTGTCAACCTATTTTTCTCACCAAGTTCGTCGCCAAGTGTCGCCAAATGTTGCCAAGTGGAGCGTCACGTAACAACTTCCAGTTCCTGTTTCTAGAATATTTCAGCAGTTTCTTAAGACCTATATAAGGCAGACAAAGTCCCTTGCAAGGTAGAATCGTTAAGTGAATCTCTCGATGTAATAAGTACACACGGTGTATTGTGTTTCACCGGTGCTTGTTGTTTGATGCGGAAAGAGGTAAGTAAGCCCGTGGCATTGTGCTCAAGTTGATCAGCGATGACATTGTATTTTTGAAGTAATTGCCAATAAATCATTGTTTTCGTTCTGTAGTCTTAGTTAAAGTCCATTCAATCCCCGAACCCAGATTTAAGGTTCATAACAATATATTGTTACGAACTTTACAGCTGGGTTCGGGGATTGAATGGACTTTGAGTAACACAGCAAGAAAACAATTATTTATTGGCAGTCCGTTGGAAAATAAAATATCAGAAATGCATCAAGGTTATGGTTATTACACACCCGTACCAAGCTTACAAAATCATAGCTAAACTAGAGCAGTATGCCGTGGGCTCACGTACCTCTTTCTGCATAAAACAAAACGGAAGCACCGGTAAAACACAACACACCGTGTATACTCTGTACGACGAGAAATCTACTTAAGGACTCCAAAACTGTTTATGGCTCAACCTACCTTATATAGGCCAGAAGAAACTGCTCGAACTTTCCATATTATACCAGAAACTGATACCGGAAGTTGTAAAGTATCTTCACACTTGGCAAAATTTGACGGCACGTGGCGATATTTGGCGACGAACTTGGCGACAGATATAAGTTACCAAAATTGTCACCAATAAGCCGATATCTTGCCAATTCGGAGAGATACCCATATATTCCCATGTTAAATACAAGGTTCACTAAGAAATTCGTAACAATATCATATCTTTGGTCATATGATTGCATCTCGGTATTATGTAATACATTTTTATAATAACTGTAATATAAATTCAATTTAACAACTCAAATATAGCTTTCAAATCCGTTATAGTTTTTATAGATATAAGCTAAATTCAGTGTGCGTTAAATATATTTTTAAAGTACTATATTTCTATGATACCTATTCATATCAAAAGTTAAATAGGTTTGTAAAAGCAATACTTATTTGCATTTTTTCTCTATGAGTGCACGTTACACAAAACAGTCCAATAAATCTTTTCCAAAATTGTAGACAACCAAATCATGCATACACATATGTTTATTTAAATCATCGGCTCATCTTTGTATGCCTGTTAAAAAAAGTCCCAGAAATATTGGAAAACCTGTTCCTTTCAGGTTGCATGTCATCGTCTCCGTCGTGATATCGATTCTGCGTTTGTCTTATATTATTCCCCCAGGAGGCTATCTTCCAGGTTCATGAAATGAGAGGATTTGTTTGAGCTTTTCAACGCTTCACACAGCTAGTATATATTGCGTTACACTTTTGTATAGGCTATTATTAGTTTCTATTAAAAATTAAGTTTATTTTCTTTAATACTATTTTTAACAACATAGCTTCAAAGTTGAAATGCTAGGGTCTAAAATAAATATTTATGAAATTAGATTAAACTATGTGACAGAATTGGATTCAGAACAGATTTTCAGTTTATGCTCTTTATCTCAGCACAATATCTCCCTTGAGAACTATCCTTAATCCCCATTGGACAAATCTAGTTGAGATATCGGTGGTATGGATTCCAATGGAGCATAAAAGTATGAATGCCACTTCAGGATCTAGTGCTATCAAACTCTTAATATAAGTTTTATATCATTGAATATCATGATACATAGATAGTAGATGATTGATAAAATTTAAAATTTTCCTATCAACCTTGAAAGTATGAATGCCACTTCAGGATCTAGTGCTATCAAACTCTTAATATAAGTTTTATATCATTGAATATCATGATACTACATATTTGATGATTGATGAAATTTCAAATTTTCTTTTCACCTTTTAATCACAGCCAAATAGCTAAAATTCTCAAAATTTCCATAACCTTGACAGAATTTACTTTAATCAATTTTATTTTTTAACTTTACTAGCATGTTATGTCTCTTACAATCGATTATCCATTGTCCCTACCTCTTCAAAAATTTCGTATCCCTTAACAGGATAGAAAAAATTTCTTAAATATAGGCTGCAGTTATGTTATGATTATAATTTAATGTCATCGTGGGTTATCTCTGCGTATGTCTAACGGTGCTTTACATTGAAATGCCATTTTGACTTCTTTGGAGTTTCTTTTTTTTAATTTTTAAATCTACTGTGATAAGGTTTTAAAAATTTGAACATATAAAGATCATGCTTCAAATTAAACTTTCCAAGTACGTTTCGGGAGCAAGTGCATTTAGGGAATTACACTAATATTTAAAAGGAAAAATATTTGATTATACTATATAATAAATAACTATAATTAATAACACAAAACGAAATAAATTATTGGATTCATATGGTTGTATATGTATCGTATTTCGTTTAAAAGCAAATCTTTAACATAAAATAAAAAAAATCATTAAAATTTGATATGCTTATTTAAAAATTTTTTAATTAAAAAAATTTGATTTTTCCCACGTTAAAATTCATATTTTATAAAAATTTATATGCATACTATAAATGATTAAATTTTTACTAAGAAAACTACTAATATACATAAGTTAGAAACTAAATTTAATATTTTGTTAAACCAAAATGTCATAATTATTCCATGAACTTCACTTATGTTTTAAAAGCAATATATTTTATTATATACTAAGATAAACATTCATTTTCTCACTTTTACAAATGCTTATTATTTTGTGAAATTTATTTTTTGAAACAATTTACATATCTTTAAAGATGCAAGTGTACAAATGAGAAAAATATTTAGTATAAATTTGACATAAAAATTTTGTTTCTAATAAAATTTTAAAAATTACCTTGTGGATAAGAAGGTTTTTCTTATTACTGTATATATTTTATTTTATTTCAAAAATATATTCGTTGAAAGATTTAACTAAGTAACTTTTATAAAGTAATACTAAATAATTTTATGTTGAAGCAAATATAATGAAGTTATATTGAAGATGTATAGTTTAAATAATTATTTGTTCTCTTAAAATTCTATTAAAAATGCCCTGTTCCAAACTCTTTTTAAGTAAAATTCTCCTAATCTTAAATTGTTAATAAAATTTTATCTCATTCTAATGTGTCATTGTACAATTACACATAATTATGAATTGGCAAAAATAAGAAATTCCTGTTACCCTTTTCATTATCCTGATTCTTACTTCTTATAATTAACTAATAAACTTAAAATATTGCGCTTTAAAATATTTTACTATTAAAATACTTAAGACTTATAACATATGGTATAAAATAAAATATTCAGCAAATATATTTTGCTGGTTAGATTTCAAATATTAAGGAATGATAATTATTTATACTTATTAATGAAATTTTGAAATTTAAAAATTGGGTAATAGGCTATACATATAATTAAACCTTACTTTTGTTAAAAAAAATTAAATCTCTCAGCAGATTTTAAACCTATTTTTGCCTTGTTCATGGCAATACATCTCACGGGAGTAACTGATACAGCATTTCCCGCTCCACTGATAGTATTAAAGTAATTTACAAGCTTTTTAGTAAAGTAATTAATATATATGTTTATCAATATTAAGTGCCTAAAATCTTCATGTTAGAAGTGTTCCTTTATTATACAATTTTTATACAGATAATATTATAAACTTCTATATAAAAAAATTTAGTTACTCTTTACAATTCTTGATTTTTACTTTACACGTGTTTACGATTTACTAATAATATGCACTTTGAATATATTTCAAGGTAAAATATTGAAGGAAGAAGCAGTTTACTTTTTATTAAGCAAAGTATTCAACCTATATATTTTGCTGTTAAATATTTAATGCTTTTAGAATGCTAGTTTTTAATAAATGAAATCTTGAAATTAAAAAATAAATTAGGGAATGTGTAAATAATTCAAGCTTAATTTCGTTAGAAAAATTAAATTGTCGAGGGGAGTTAAAACACATTTTTCCTTCATTCAGTCACGCATGGAAATAACTGTTACTTCTGCACAAGTATTTGGTTCTCCAACGATAACATGAAAGTAATTTCATCCGCACCGTATATCATTATTTAATGACTACAAAGTTTCGTGTTAGGAAAGGACCCTTATTGAACATTTTAAAATATCGTAAAATTCAAAACACACATTAGTTGGAAACTGTACAATTTGTTATTTAAATGGCTGATATAATTTAGCTGAATAACTGTGGTGACTTCATTTATTAAAAGTGTGCTAACAAATTCTCGGTCATTTAACTTTTCTCGAATACATTCAGCGGTATTTTTCCAATAAATCTTCAAACAAAAAATTACTTCACCATAATATTATATAATCTAAAGCACATCATTTAAACAACCGGGTTTATTTATTACTAGAATATTTTTCTCGGAGAGTGATAATCATTAATATTTGTATCTGTTATTTGTACCGATGCAAGGCTGAAAAGGTCTCAATATAGATTTACCCCATTTCATAAATTTACGCATCTAACTATTTCTGCGATCTATAACACGGATGACAAATAAAATTTTATGAAAGTCACAAAACCAAATTTAATTGAAATGTAATTTTATTCGAGTGTCAATAATTAATGTTTGTAGTGCTCCCCTTAATAATTATTTTATTTGTATAAATAAAAAATTAACCGTAATGATATTTTTCATAAAAATGCCACAAAAATTATTTATTCTACCTTAATAATAATTGTAATGTTTATCTCAATATTAATTTTACAAACAATATTTTACGTCAATATTGACATCATTATTCGGAACTATGACACAAATCAGTATATTATTTCATTACTTATATTATACCATTTTATTACGTATAAATATTTACTTTTATTATTTATTTATTTTTATTATTATTTGAAATATTTGATCAATCATAAACATTTTCTGGCTTGCGGAACTTGCCACATGTGCCGGATAAATACTATCCCTGATTTATATAGTAAAATATGTATATATGTATATATATATATATATATATATATATATATATATGTGTGTGTGTGTGTGTGTGTGTGTGTGTTTATATATATATATATATATATATATATATATATATATTTATGTATATATATGTATATATATGTTTATATATATGTATGTATATATTTATGTATATATATGTATATATATATGTTTATATATATATATATATATATTTATATATATATATATATATATATATATATATATATATATATGTATGTATATATATATATATATATATATATATATATAGAGAGAGAGAGAGAGATATATATATATATATATATATATGTGTGTGTATGTATATATATGTATATATTGTATGCATATATATGTATATATATATATATGTATATATATATATATATATATATATGTATATATATATATATATATATGTGTGTGTGTGTGTGTGTGTAACATATCAAAATTATTTAACTTTAACATTTTCTTGAAAATCTTCTCTCTCACATTCTAATTCCTTAAAACTTTCTTCCCGGCCTCTAAATGTTTTAATCAAAGGAGTGTCTTTAATGTTTGTCATTTTATATATATATATATATATATATATATATGTGTGTGTGTGTGTGTGTGTGTGTGTATACACAATATAACACGACAAAATACATAAAGTTAAAAAAATAACTAGTTTAACGATAAAAATTTAACATATAAAGTCTGGATATAAGAATAAAAAAATTAGAATTGAAAAATAAAAGGAATTTAAAGGAATAAAATAACCATTAGAATGGAAGTGTGCATTTAAGTTTAAATAAATTTTACATAATTCTTTAACCTTGCCATTTTCATGGTCTTCTTTTTCCTTAAAACTTAAACTTATTACATTTTATAATAGATCATTAGCACTTGTCAGTAATACTGGTTTGAAATTCCTTATTTAATATGAAGGAAACACTTATTGAGAAATTAAAAAATAATTATTTATTGATTCAAATAACTAATTATATTTATTTTATAGATAATGTGCTTAGACAATTAGATATTTTACCAACACACTTTTTAAATAAAATCTTTACTGATTTAAAACAGTCACTGAATGCAAAGGTATCAAAAGTAAGTGTGTTGATAATGTAAGTGTATTGATAAAGGTAAGTGTATTATTTATATTGATAATATAAACTAATTATAGGTCACTTTCAAGTATGCTTAGATATCAAATCCAAAAGAAGCTGTTTCTAAAACAATTTTTAATCGTCGAATGAAAATTATCCTTAAAAATTACTTCCGTATAATACGGGAAATTCATTACTTAAAATTATATGTGAAAAATACAGAATATAAAAAGTTTGCCATAAATTTCATTAATTTGCATCACGTTTCTTCGATTAATTTTGAGGGGATGAACCTACGTACTTTTAGTCTAACCCTAATTTCTCGATTGATTTTCTATACATTTCCGATTTTCGTAATTTCCGCTCTTCCCAAATCCATATTAACCCATCAATATTTATCTTAAGGTACATCAGTCATGAAATGAAGAGACTGCCTACATCGCAAACCCCAAGAAAAATGTTTCTTCACAGGTGATTTCATTTTGAACAATAACTGTAAGACCCAGACTATATTTCTACTACAAGTTAACTGTGAGAATATTTGGTTTTTTTTCTTTTAGGCAAAGTAATCAAAACAATAGGATAAAACTCATATTTTTCTTTAAATAGTTCATGCTAGCTTTTCAAAAGATATATTTTAAGTTCAATTTTTATGCTTAACTCCATTTTTTATGTGATGGAAATTTTTTTTACATCTGTTAATAATTTTTTTTTAATTCCAAATTACGTGCACCTAAATGTACGATTATATTTATAATAAAAATCATATTAACAGTAAACTCATGTCTGTGTGTTTCTATCAATTTCCGTCGAACGATGGCCGATTGGTTAGGGTGCTGGCCTTCGGTACTGGAGTTCGTGGGTTCGAATCCCACAGTGGCATGGATGTTCGTAGCAGTTCGGATTCGGCTTTAAGCTGTAGGTCCCGGTCTCATTAGCCCTCGTGTTGCAGAAAGTAGACCGTAGCACTCCAAACCAAACCAAACCTTCTATCAATTTCCAATCAATACAAAACTTGACGATAATCCAAAACACGTAAAACATCATATTACATTGCCCTTATAATTTTAAGATCTTACTTATTTACATTTATCAAAGCTAGAAATCAAAAAAGAATGCAAAATAGTTATTCTATGGGAAATATTCTGTGACATTTGGGTGGTATTTGTATGTGGTAGGGAGTCAATCGTTGATGCACTGTAATTCTATTTTTTTTTCAGCATAAGTTTTATTATGCTATTCAATTTAACTTACATATATAAATGAAGGTAGTAATCATTCAAAAGAACTAGGATATGGAAAACACTGTTATTATGTAATAAATATGGTTTCTGTGACTTTTCGGAGATTTTTTTTGTGTGTGGTATGAAATCATTTCCTAGTAGCATATAAAAAGTTAACCAAACATACACTGGAAGCATCTATTTCCCGGATAAATTTTGTTGTCACTTTTAATTGAATTCCCATATGTAAACAAAGGTAACAATTTTTAAAACAACTCAAACATCTTCAATCCTTCCTATTAACGTTTATACTATTATTTTTTAAAAGTCACCCAATCCAATATTTCAGCTATTTTCAGCCAATCCAATATGTATTTCGGCTAATTTCAGCTATTCCAATATATAAAGGATTCTATAGCTTCTAAAAAATGAATAAAGATTTTAATATTCAACTTATTTAGAAGTATTTATAATTTTTACAGAATCAATAAGAATAAGCTCTTTTTCTAAACGTATTCGTAACATATTTATTTCACATAAAAATACTGATAATTAATTTCCATTTGTAAACTAATGTATCATATATTTCCCCAGCGCCTGAAAATCTCCAATTCTTTAAATGTTTACACTTTCATATTTTCCTAGTTATTTAACATAGTATTGTGGGAAATGTGTATGTAATATCTATGGGTTTAATAAATATTACTCTTTTTTCATTCATTATTCGACAAACAAGCTATTAATGTTCCTCCATATATTCAAGCTATTTCTATGATGCGAGGTTCGCATTAAATTTTGTATAATAGTCATCAGACCCTTTGATAGTAATTTATAATATGATTTTATAGTTTAAAATATTTTCCGAAGTAATATTTAATATTGAGTTTAATTTACAGGGCTTACGAAGACAAGTTTTAAGGTAAAAAACCAAAGTTATTGATGTATTGCATAACTTCGTAATACAATACTGTAGTTAACTTAATTTATCGCTTTTCTACGCGTAAAGAAACAAGACTGAAATTTCTCCATTTTTCACATAAGAAACGCTTGACGGAAAGAAAAATGAGAGAAGCCTGGTATGGAAAATACATTCTATACTTTTTTCCCATCCAACCATATTTGAAAATATCTCTTTGGAATGATGGGTATTTTACTTTCGAAATACATGAATGCAAAACGCCTTCTCTTTCACGAATTTGCATCTATGAAAATATATTGCCTTAACAATAAATACTGTTTTTTACCATATCATTCATAGGAAATATATCACATCCCTTGTGAGGTTTTACATTTTAGTCTTGTCTTTTGTCTTCCATATTTGTTGACAGAAATTTTTTTTTCCTGTGGCCACAGATTGGAACCATATTTCTTTCTCCAGTGTCATGCATTCAAAAGAGTTTCATTTTTTGAAGTATATGTTTGCAGCTTATAAGGTGAAATACTAAATTTATTTTTACCACTCATTCATCGTTTATTTTGGTGATGTTTTGCAAAATTTGTCATCCTTCAATACAAGAAAAAAATCTTAAAAGAACACAACCAATTTATATAGAAGTGATTCTCTTACTTAGAGCCTTTTTTATATTATTCTTACTTAGAGTCTGTTTGTGAAGCGAATGGACGGAATATGTTAACTTACAACGAATATGGTCGCTATTCTAATGGAGCACTTCAACCATGTTAATGAAGCCGTGTTAAGAGTATCATCTTCCATTGAAGTATCGTATACCAGTTACGATATATTATACCGTACTTAAAGTTCTATACGGTCAATCATTCTACCCCATTCTAAAACGGCTTATACTAATATCCCCTATATAATAATAGCCTAAGTTATCTGTCCGTCTGTCCTCGAATTTCTGAAGTGGTTGGACTTGGAATGGATGAGGCATCCATATTAGATTCTTGATGAGTTAGGGTTAGCAAAATTCAAAGTTCATCTTCTCCTAAAGTATCGATCTGATTCTAAATATGCTTCCGAATTGTTGTGATATGAAGCATATTCTTCCGAATATGCTTCATATTACATAAAAAAAATGTCGTCTTTAAAACGTTCGAAATTCAAGCCTCCATCCCCCCTCCTGTTTGAGCGTTTAATACCCCTTATTTCAAGCCCTATTTTCCCCGGTTAAGAGCAGGTGATCAAATTTATTAACTTACCACATTAGAAATAGGTAAAAGTAACATTTTCTAGCATTATGACTTCATTCCTTTAACCATCTCATTTAATCATTTCTTACTTTAAATTATTTAAATATTGTCTGTATTATTTTCATACGTTTTTTTTTTCACTGAACTTAGATATTACGTAAATTCTTTTTATATATTTGTATTAAATAATAGATTAGTTACGATGTTAAAATTTAATCATTGACTATTTTTGTTACAATGGAAATTCTATGACCAATATTAACAGCAATTTATATCTACCTCCAGGATGTAGCGGAAATAACAATTTCATTCCTTTACTTCCATTAATTACTGTGAAAAAAATTGGAAAGAACTTAACGATAAGTTCGACGTAGATAAGAAAACATTGAATTGCCTTTGTAGATGAATTTAACGTGATTCTAAACTGCATTCACAATATCGGGAGACTTTACAAGATTATGAAGATAAAAAAAGTTATCAAACGTGTACCAGATAATTCTGAGCCAAAAAACAAACCATTTGTTTACCTGCTTCATAGGCTACTTTACAATTCTGGAAAATTAAAAATTCTACTGATCCCGTCATAGAACGGGCTATATGCTAGTTGTCGATATTATACATATATATATGATATATTATATTATTTTTTATATTTATTCCATCAACCATCTTCTATAAACAGAAGGACACTTAACAGTAATATTATGCATGTATATTACGTTAATAGCCATTTTTAACTAATATACCCAATCGCGAGTTTAAGAATGCGTTAACGGGTTACCAAGCCTGCAAAATATGACACTCACACTCCAATTTACATACAATGATCTTTCTGTTTTGAAGCAATTTCTCTTACATTATAAAAGTTTATATTTATGTCATAGGGTATTACAGACTTGTATGATGCAATATGTGGAATAATAATAGGTAGTTTCAAGTAGCAAATCACGTATCAGCTTGTGCAAACTGAGTCTTTTGTTTTAAAAAAGGACATATTGATACCTTATTTGCACTTATTAGCTATCATTAACGTGCAAAGAACGAGAAGAGATCAATAGACTAATCAGTGAAATTAGTGACGTTACGTATATCTGACGTACATATAACGTTACGTATATCTGATTAAAATTGGTTAGACAATTTGAGTCAGATTAAACATGCAAATTTGAATCAATTAACATGCAAAGAATGAGAAGAGATCAATAGACTAATCAGTGGAATTATTGATGTAAGGTATATCTGTATTGTTTAGACAATTTAAATCGATCTATCATTAACATGCAAAGAACGAGAATAGGTCGATAAACTAATCAGTAGAATTAGTGACGTTACGTATATCTGTATTGTTTAGAGAATTTGAATCAGATCTATCATTAACATGCAAAGAACGAGAAGAGATCAATAGACTAATCAGTGGAATTAGAGACGTTACCACTATCTGTGTTGTTTAGACAGTTTGAATCAGATTACGATATACATCCCTTTCTGACTATATTAACTTCAAAATAACCCCTATTGCAGGCTTCCTTATTATATCTCATAGAATTTCTTTTAAATTTAGCTGGTTGACATAAAAATTACTAGTGTGTGAGAAATTAGCCAAGATAATTTTTTATGTAGCCTATCAAGCATTTAATAATTAATTTTAATTAATCAACATCAGTTAAAGAAAAGTGAACGAACGATTTAGATAATATTTGATTTGTCATACGTAACAAAATTGAAATGAATTTTACATTAATTGTAAAATAATCTCTCGGAAATTGAAAAACATGCAAGAAATTATTAAGAAATTGTTAACTATATTAAAATTTAGATTTTAATGTTTAAAGACATTTTTTCTCTTGTGCTCGATTAAAACGTAATTACAATCTCTAAAAGCACAATATCATTTCTAAAGTATATTTAAGAGTATTAGTACTCGATATAAATATATATATATATATATATATATATATATATATATATATATATATATATATATATATATATATATATATATATATATATATATATATATATATATATATATATATATATATATATATATATATATATATATATATATATATATATATATATATATATATATATATATATATATATATATATATATATATATATATATATATATATATATATATATATATATATATATACATATATATATATGTATATATATGTGTATGTATATATATATATATATGTATATATGTATATATATATATATATATATATATATATATATATATATATATATATATATATATATATATATATTTTTCAATCTGATACGTGACAGAAAATTATATTTCAAATGTTTAGAGGGTTAAAAGATAAATATTTCCATTCCTTCACTCATAATGCTTCTGGAAAAAAATCTTAGCAGCAATATTTTTATTCATATCACTTTTTTGAAAATGGGATGTTATGCAAGACTAGAATTTATTTCTTCATCCTACAACTTTATGTCATGAGCAGAAAGCATTTCAAATATTACCCTAAAGAAAGTAACACGTTGTTTTTGAACGATATATTTGGCCAATATATTTCCCTGGAGCATTAATGCAGTAAATTACTATGGAAAGCATAATACTCTAGACATTCCACAAATATATATATATATGTATAAATAAAATAATTTAATAGTTCAGTTACTTTTATATTACTTAAATGTATGTGTTTTGCGCTGGTTTTCGATTGTTTTGCTCATTAGTTGAGCACTTAGTTAAACATGACACAAATAACTTAAATACTTTTATAAACATAGTAAACAAACTAATTTTTTTTTTGCTGCATATATTTCAGTTGATTTCCAAGGATCGAATATTATTCGTTGATTTATGATTGAATATGAACTTTGAGGTATCGAATATTATGTAAATGACGTTAAAGCAAACTATTCTAAATTTCACCTTACCTTCTATGATGAAATGAAATCTTGGTCTGTTTGAATATTAAGTTGAGAATTCTAATTTGTAACAAAAATATGTTTATCGCACAGGAGTAAATGTGTACATTTGTATGTCTAGTCAGAGTTACTGAAAAACTAGCAGGATGCTGTCTGCCATTAGATGAGGACAGTAGCTAGGTATTATGCAACTACCCTGATTATTGTTCTCCGTAAAATAAGTTACTGTTAATAATTTAGTTACTTTTATATTACTTAGATATATGTGTTTTGTGCTGTAGTTTACGAATATTTTGCTCATTAGTTGAGCATTTAGTTAACTATAACACAAATAACTTAAATACTTTTTAAAACATAGTAAAGAAACTAATTTTTTTTTGTGCTGCATATATTTCAGTTGATTTGCAGAGATCAAATATTATTAGTTGTTTTATGATCGAATATCAACATTGATGTACGAAATATTAAGTAATGACTTTAAAGCTAAACTATCCTAAATTTCAACTTATCTTCTATGAGGAAATAAAATCTTGGACAATCTGAATATTAAGTTGAGAATTATAATTTGTAACAAAAAATTGTTTATAGTACAGGAGTTAAAAGGCAATATATTAATAACAATGTGTAGATTTGTATTTCTAGTCGAAGAGTTGAAGAAAAATTAGCAGGATGCTGTCTGCCATTAGATTAGGACAGTAGCTAGGTATTGTGCAAATACTCTGATTATTATTGTCCATAAAATGAGTTACTGTTAATAGTTTAATTACTTTTATATTACTTAGATGTGTTTTGTGCTGTAGTTTATGATTGTGTTGTTCATTAGTTGGGCATTTAGTTAAACATGACACAAATAATTTAAATTCTTTTGAAAACACAGTAAACAAACTAATTTTTTGTGCTACATATATTTCAGTTGATATGCAAGGATCGAATATTATTAGTTGATTTATGATAGAATACCAACATTGATGTATGAAATATTAAGTAATGGCGTTATTACAAACTATCCTAAATTTCAACTTAACTTCTATGATGAAATAAAACCGTCAACAGTCTCAATATTAAGTTGAGAGTTTTAATTTGATCCAAAATATGTTTATAGCACAGGAGTGAAAAAGGTAATATATTAATAAGAGTGAGGAGTTAGAGATTAAGGAGCAGGATTATGTATGTCATCAGATTAGGACAGTAGCGAGGTATCGCGCAACTACTCTGATTATTATTCTCAGTAATATGAGTTGCTGCTGTTCTTGCTGTTATTACTACAACAGTTTCAAATTATTAATATCATGTAGAACGTAGCAGAGTATAAAAAAAGGAGTATTCACGGTAGTGATCATTAAGAATAGTTATGGCGGAATAATTTCTATTTAAAATCAACTTGTTTTTCAAGCTAATTTTTCAGACTAAAAAAGAAAATATTTGATGAAATTTATAACGTATTATGTTAGTCCCAAAAATATTGTTTAATATTATAAATGCAAAAACTTGAATGACTCAAAACAAATTTAAGTAGAGATAGAAAGTGTGAAAAATTTTATAAAACAAAAAGATATACGTATAATATATAGTGCAAACCATAACATGTTTTTAAAATTAATCAAAAATACCAAACAAGTTTTGGTTGTGTAATTTTTGTTATCTACTTATTGGAAGAAATGTTCATTAGGGATTGAGTCATTTTTAGTAGAAAATGACCAACACACCCTTTGACTATAATAATCAAATATTCAATGATATTGAAACAAAAGGTAAGCAAATTAATTTTTCTGAAGAAGGACGAATTTTAAAGTCATTTTTAGTGTTTTAGGAACTTTAAATATCATACTTCATTTATATGAGGAATCCCAGAAGTGTTTCGTGCATACCATCAGGTCACCTATGAAACGACTGAAGTGAGTACATGGAGCACAAAATTGAATTTGGTTCTTAGGCAACGCATGAAGGGCTACTAATTTTTTTAACATTAATTAGTTGCGACTCATTTTCATTTTTACAGAAGTTAATATAAATAGCAATAAATAAACTGCAAGAGAAGACATTTCGTTTACTTAAAATGAAAGATTTGCTTGATAATTAACACACTTTTAACACATTATGAACAATTGAAAAATATTTTGTATTATTACAGAAAAGGTAATAATTAAAATATCAATATATTTTATTGTTACATTTTCATAACTAGTAAAAACATCAAATATAAAATTATAATATTTTTATTATTTAGTTGTATAGAGTTGTTTTACTTCAGGGTTCATAGCAAGGCATTTGTTATATGATGGAATCCATGAACAAAATGTTTGGAAACCACATACTTATATGCTAAAATTATTTTAAGACCTCAAATATTACTATATGTTTTGATTCGCTATGTAAACAGTAAAATAATTTATTATCAAAGTTAAACAGATTTTAAAACACCATGTGTACAAAAACCTAAATTCGTCATACTCTGAAAATTCATTCTATTACAGATGTATTAAAGTCATATTTTTAAAAATATATCAAAGATATCTACCACTAAATCTTTCCTTAAAAAACAGAAGTTCAGACCAGAACTCATATTGATGTCAGTATTGTTTTATATTTTAAACAATAAATGATTTTATTAAAAAGAAACTTTTAGGCTTGAATCAAAAATAGTCAACTAAAACAAAATTTAAATTATTTCTTCAAAATTAACCCTCACAACTATATATACATTATATGTGTTATATCTAATACCTCAGTTCTTCGAATACACATACAGTTCTTATCTTTCATAATCTAGTAATACTGAAATTAATAATTTGAATTTTTTTAAACCAATTATTCTTTTATATTTTCATATGCATTTATAATAATTATAAGCTATTTATATTAAAATTACTGAATCAAATAGTTAACTCATGTTTGAAGTAAAAAGGAAAAATTCTATCTTAAGTGCATAGAAATTTAAAAATAAAGGATAATTTTAACTTCGGTGTATACAAAATTATAATTATTAAATATATAAATATTAAAGTTTTTAAAATCTTGAACTGCATGTATTGTGTAATTTTTATATTAGTCATTTAGTCAATTAAAGTATAAAATTTTCTCTAGAGAAATTAAATGCATAAAGAAGAAAAAATGTAAAAGGAAATTTAGGTTTTCTTAAGACATTTCACTTTCTTTCTTAAAGCAACCAGGGGATAGAATAAGCACCGTATTTACCAGCTTCTGCTGTTTCGATTGGATTTTGCCGGTTGCATGATTACCTGTAATTTAGATCTGACATCATACTATGTCCATTGGACAGTGAAGATTAACTTCTATCGATTGATAGAAGAATAAAAAATAGCATTTCTGAAGTATGGTCTTTAATATCCAGGTAATAACAACTCATGAGGAACATAGATGGACCAAATTTTTTTCTGTAGCATTTGTTAGAAAGACACGATTTCAAAAATTACTATCACTAGTATTTTTATTCTTTTGTCATGTTTTAACAAAGAATCGAAATTTCTTAATGTTGGGATAGGTTAAAAGTTCTAGTAAGAGAACTTTATGCAGGAATAGGTTTGATATTTAATCGGAAAATATTTTTGTTGTAAAAGATTTTGTGGCCTATTTATTATGAATAATTATTTCTTATATATCTAGTACCATCTCTGCACCTAATTGTAGCTTTCTTGTGTGATTTCTTGTATTTGTAAAAATTATGATGTAAAGGTGTTAACTGTTACAACCATTTTAACTATGTTTGAATCTAGTTTGAATAGTTTCAGCATAACTGCTTTACCTATTTAAAACATTTCAACCTGACAAGACTTATGTATGTATTTCGCATAAAAATCAAAAATGATTAGCCAAATAATAATACCCAGGTAACAATTACTCATTAGTAACATATATGGATAAAGTTTTTTTCTGCAATATTTGATAGAAAGACATCCTTTAGGAAATAACTATCATTAATATACCAGGTGGCCATAATTAAACTGACAGTGCTCACAGTGTTCTGTAGCGCGATCTATTTGCGAGAATGACGCCACATTTTGTAGAAAGATTAAACAAGGCGGGAGAAGAAGGATTCCACGAAAAAACAAATTAGTTCCAAAAGTCACCGCTAGGTGTATATTTGGTGCTGTGTTATAGAAAATAGAGTGCTAACAAATGCAAATTAATACGCAATAAAATTGCCTTTTATTATGCACATTTTCTGATTTAGTTCAAGTGCAATATGGCAACACTTTTAAAAAAATCTACATAAACAACGATAAAGTCTCGTGATCTGCAATATCACTTACGCTGAGAAGAAGTTCTTTATTCAAATTTAAAGTTACATCCATTGGCACAATTAAGAATTTAATTTCGGTATTGATTTGCATTTGTTAACATACTACTTTCGATTACACACCGACAAATAATCCCCTAGCGGTCACATTTGGAACTAATTTGTTTTTTCTCGGAATCTTTTTTCCCCGTCTTGTGTAATCTTCCTACAAAATGTGGTGTCATTCTCGCAAATATATCGAGCTACAGAACACTGTGAACACTGTTAGTTTAATTATGGCCACCCGGTATTTGTTATTTTGCCATGTTTTACCTGAGTATCGAACTTTCTTAATGTTGCAATACGTTAAAAGTCTTAATAACATAGCTTTAAATAAGAACATATTTTATATTTAATTGTGAGATTATAATTGTTTTAAAAATTTGTGGCTTCTTTATTATAAACAACACTAATTTGTTAAAATATCTAGTATCATCCATGTACCTCATTTTGACTTAATTTATAATTACTACTACTCAGAAAAAAAATTCTGGTGCACAGATTTTAACGGTAATACCCCTTAAGATCAAATTTGAATCCAGTTTGAATAGTTTCGGCTTAACTTTTTTACGATATTTTAACCTGACAAGACGTATGTAAATATCTCATATAATTCAAAATTGATTATACAAAGAATACCTAAATATTATATATAGAGAGAAGATTGTAATTATCTCATTGTGCACCTATATTTTTAATTTAATCCCCATTATATATTATAGGAAAAAATCATTATAAGGCATCGTAAAGCTGAGAGTTTCATCACAGAGTTCAACGTGAGCTCAATTTAAACAATACCGTTATCTTCAGAAACAAAAAAAAAACATAATAAGATATAAATATTCAGTACACATTATCATTCTGGTGAGAAATCATACAATCAAAATTTTTAAAAAATCTATTAAAAGCCATACAGAAAGTAATGTGGAGTCCATATCAGATTTATTTATAATAGAAATATTTTTAAATTGGATGTATAACTTAGAACATAATTTAAACTCGAAACTGTATCCTAATACTCAAATCTGATGTATTACTATTAACTAATTGAAAAATATTATGACAAATAATCATATTTTTATCCCATTATGTATAAATGTTCAATTAAACTTCGACAGGATTTTAAATAATAAAAATTTATCAATACTTTCAGGAAACATCTAAAGGGAAGTCACTTATCCGTATAAATTCTTTTCCCGAAAGTTTACACAACTGTAAAATAATTAACAATTGTATAATGAGCAGTTTTCTAATACAAGATGATAGATTATATTATATTTCTTACAAATATAATAACAAAATTTTTCAAATTTTACTTTAAGGTCTAATAAAATGAGTCTTAATCGTATGTAATATTAAAATAAATCTTTTGATGTCTTTTGATGGATCTTTGGAACCTTATACTATTTACAAAAGAATTTTCATATGTGTATTTATTGTATGAATATCTATGCATTTGCAATTCTTGATATGATATCAAAAGAAAGGTATGATACCTATAATCAGCCACTTGAAATTTAGATGTTAAGAAAGAGTTCGTAATTAGAAACATAAATATTTATTATTGTTGGTAAAGCAGCTGTGTATTTTTCAAATATGGCGGACATCGACAACCATATATATGTTGCCAACATTCGTTTTCACAAGTTAACATAAACTAAACGATTACAATTCTTTCATCGATATACAAAGTGAACATTACACCCTATAAAAGCAAAGTAAAATATAAGACAAAGAAGTAGTAAATATTATTAACAACGCTTAGAAAATTATTGAAAATGCAGTGCAGGTATTTTTTTATTCATTGTATATTCTAGTAATTTACAATTTGTTTATATGTTAATGAATTTAAAAAAAAATGTTCAAAATTGAAACTTTTAGGTTCATTAAAATTACAGTGAATACTGTAAACACAAAAGCCAATAAAGTAAATTAAGTTTATAATCTTGAAATATGATTTGAAAACTTTGATAAAATTAAAATTCTTTATCAGATGACATACTTCAATTTAAATTCTCGATAGCGAGGTTCTCCAACTATTGACAACTTTTTATTTCAAAAATTAGATAAATGAAAGCTGAAGTGCGCTTTATGGAAAATACTGGGCTAATGAAATGCAAATTTTAATCAATATTGCCGATTGTTCTTGATTAGCTTCTTTGATTAGAAAAGGTTTTTGTTAGGGATAATCAATTTCAAACCGCCACTTTCACTGATTCAACTCTGAAATTATCCACAGTGATAAAAATAATCATTAAAGGAATTTACTTCAACTCGTCGATTTTATCTGAAATACAAATTCAACGTAATTCGTTTAGTTATTGAATAATACTTTATCAAATTTTGTTTGAAGAGTTTACCTGACACGAATATTGACGGAATAAAGCAGGTATAATACCACTCTTCCTTTTTTTTCCTTTTCATCGTGAATATCTTTCAGGAGTGAAATGACTTCCTTTCCATACACAGAAATAATCTATAGTCTTTGCTAACATATTCATTGATTTCAAGCCTGGAAAGGAAAGTTTCATGCAAATTTAGCTTGTTTTAAGAAATTAAAATTGTAGCGGTGGAAGCTGCACCTTAATAAAGAAAACATTTTCCATTTGCTCGCTAGATTTAAATTTTATGTTTTCTGCCTTAAATCTCATTAGGCACCGGGAATACATTTAAATAAAGCAGAAAATACTTTGTTGATATAAAAAAATGTTACAGAAAATGCATATTTATTTCCTCGTTAAATATTTTCTCCGTTATGCCGCTGTCACTCAGAATGTTTTGCTGTAAAGACACAATTTACATTGATTACTTATACACTGTGGGATAAGGAGAAAATTTATTTAGAAAAGTTAGTTATTCCCGACAGGTATCGAGTACCATATGCACCATATTTAAAAAAAAGCAAAACGAATAATTAATAATTGTTTATACAGTATGTTTACAAAAATGAAAAAAATTATAATTGTTACAAATATATTTTTTTACATATTTGAGGAAATAAACAGCCAATAATTGATACTTACAACTCACGTTGTGAGACAAAACAAATTGATATAAATATAATTTTTCAAATTACATACACGCATCAAACACTGAAAAGTATGATTAAAATTCCTTAAATATATTAATATCTATAGGAGATATTTATCATGGAAATGAAAAGTTATCTATATAATTAAAACAAATTAAGCGTGTTATTTTATAAAACAAGCAGTGATTTTAGAAAAATTGTTTTATCAATCAAATATTTAATTAAGTAGACTCCCAACAGTATGCAAATTATCTTTATGTAAATAAGTTTTATATTGTTTAAATATAAACATTTTTGTTATCACGTTGTTTCTGAGTAACAAAACTTTAAATACATTCTCTCAGAATGCATTTGAATTTGTTAGTTGCAGAAACTATTAACAAAATGTTTGATACCACTACTTAAAAATCTCAAGCTAAATTTTAATTACACCGAAATCATCAGCATATGTCTATTTTGATGATAAAACCCTAAATTTAGTGATTTGTTTAGAAACAAGTTCAATTTCTGGATATTTAAATACAGCTTCAAGTTTGGACAATCGAAAATAAACTTTGTCGTTTCTTCTATTTTATAGATCGTAGAGACACAGTAAAAATTGTTTTCTAAATATAATATTAGTCTTTCAAATATTCAATAAAAGTAATTTTTTCTTTTTCACCGAAAACAGTCATTAAAACCTTGTTGGTTATTTTAAAGAAAACAGTCACTGAAAACATTTATTCAGTAGAATTTTCTGCTTCATTCGCTTCATAGTGTAATTTTTTTTTTTAATTTCACAATGTTTTGTAAAAATCTAACAAATTGAGAACACAATATATTTATTCAACTTCCTTAATTGGAACCCTGTTAGATTCAAGGAACACCTTTTTTGTACAGATGGATAGACATACATTACGAGTTCGTTAAGATTGATCGGTTGTTAGTCGGTACTTTATCTTCAGCAACAAGTTGATCGTATTTGGGAAAAGCATCGATTTATACTCACCGAATATTCGTGTAGTGCAGTGTGTTACAGAGAAGAATATTGATTTTCGTATAAATGGAACTCTATTACTTTTGTATATCTGAAACTCAAAATTTGTTGGGTTTCAATATTTCGAAAATACATAAATAGAAAGTTTTGAAGCAAAGTATTTAAATTTATATAAATCAAAATTCAACTTGCTGTACTATCCTCTTTTGTTTCTTAATTCTGTCTATATTTGAAAAAGAAATTGTTACTTGTTAAGGACTTATTAATCCAAAGAAAAAAGCAGTGTCAAAATCTACCCAATTATAATAGATTTTAATTTAAAAATTTACAAGTAATCTCTGATTGTACATCAATTTCGTGCTTCATATTTATGCTTGAAATAAATTTCTACTACCAAGCCTAATTCCTGGTTCAAATTTTTCTCAGCCATTAAATTTTAAAAGTTTATAATTTTAAGTTATATTATTATAATTTATACAAATAATAATAATATAATTTATGCAAAATACTATATAATTTATTAATATAATTTATACAAAAGTTATTATAATTTTGACATTGTGAGTATCATATTATAATTATTTAAAAAACATATTTAAATAATCTCTAACCATGAAAACTTATAAGATCCTTACGATTAAAAGACATTTTCTTAGCCAGAAGGAAAAAAATCACCATAAACAATGCAAAATATACTCCAATCGTATATAGATCTAAACGTAAATCATATTTAACAATTATTTAAGTAAACACTATTAATCTATATTATTTCATAACATCACACAGAACTAAACTCTTTTAACCCTAACTTTTCCTTTGAAAAAAGTCCAGCTAGTTTTAATATATATCCTTCTAACTAATTCTAAGTACTAATATTACAAGTATTAACAATATTCGTTAATTGTATTAACTTAAATAAAGACAATCATTTCAGCACGTTAGCTCCATATAATCAATTTAAGACATTACAAGCAGTTTAAAACATTAAAAAATTTAATCCAATATTCAATCAATATATTCAATTCAAATTTTAGATTTTTTTGGAAGGCTGCCTTCTGTACTCTAGTTAAAACAATTGTTTTTATTATCCGTCTTTATGTATCTTAAGCATCATTTATTTACTTAGTCTTTTTGTTTTATAAAATCTTTTACGCTTTTCTATCTCTACTTAATTGTATTTTGAAAAATCCAAGTTTTTGCATTTATAATATTAAACAATATTTTGGGGACTAATATAATGCTTTATAATTTTCATCAAAACTTTTCTTTTTCAATCTCAAAAATTGCAATGTCTTGAAGAACAAGTTGATTTTAAATATAAATTATCCCCTCTAAACTATTCTTAAGGATTACTACTGTTAACACTTCATGATTTTTATAATCTCCTAAGTTCCACATGATATTAATAATTTGTAACTGTTGAATAGTAACGGCAAGAAGAACAACAACTCATTTTACTGAGAATAATAATTAGAGTAGTTGCACGATACCTCGTTACTGTCCTAATCGAATGGCAGACAGCATCCTGCTCGTTTATCTCGAACTCCTCGACTAGAGCTACAAATGTATACACTCTTAGTAATATAGTGCCTTTTCACTCCTGTGCCATACACAAAGTTTTATTATAAATTAGAATTCTCAACTTAATATTCAGACAGTCCATTGCTTCATTTCATCATAGGAGGTCAGTTGAAATTTAGGATAATTTGCTTTAACGTCATTACTTAATATTTCATACTTCAAAGTTCATATTCGATCATAAATCAATGAATAATATTCGATCCTTGGAAATCAACTGAAATATGTGCAGCACAGAAAAAAACTATGTTTTCAAAAGTATTTAAGTCAATTGTGTCATGTTTAACTAAATGCTCAACTAATGAGCAAAATTGTCATAAACTACAGCACAGAACACATACATCTAAGCAATATAAAAGTAACTAAACTATTAACAGTAACTTATTTTACGGAGAATAATCAGAGTAGTTGCACAATACCTAGCTACTGTCCTCATCTAATGGCAAACAGCATCCTGCTAGTTTTTCTGTAACTCCTCGACTAGAGATACAAATGTAAAAACTCTTAGTAATATATTGCCTTTTAACTCCTGTGTCATACACACAGTTTTATTACAAATTAGAATTCTCAACTTAATATTCTAACAGATCAAGGTTTCATTTCTTTATAGAAGGTCAGTAGAAATTTAGGATAGTTTGTTTTAACGTCAATACTTAATATTTCATACTTCAAAGTTTATATTTGATTAACGAATAATATTCGATCCTTGGAAATCAACTGAAATATATAGAGTACAAAAACGTTAGTTTGTTTACTATGTTTTCTAAAGTATTTAAGTTATTTTTGGCATGTTTAACTAAATGCTCAACTAATGAGAAAAATAGTCTTAAACTACAGCACAAAACACATACATCTAAGCAATATAAAAGTAACTAAACTATTAACAGTAACTTATTTTACGGAAAATAATAATCAGAGTAGTTGCACAATACCTAGCTACTGTCCTCATCTAATGGCAGACAGCATCCTGCCCGTTTATCTCTATCTCCTCGACTAGAGATACAAATGCACACACTCTTAGTAATATATTGCATTTTCACTCCTGTGCCATAATTATAGTTTTATTATAAATTAGAATTCTCAACTTAATATTCAGACAGTCCATGGTTTTATTTCATAATAGGAGGTCAGTTGAAATTTAGGATAATTAGCTTTAACGTCATTACTTAATATTTCATACTTCAAAGTTCATATTCGATCATAAATCAATGAATAATATTCGATCCTTGGAAATCAACTGAAATATGTGCAGCACAGAAAAAAACTATGTTTTCAAAAGTATTTAAGCTATTTGTGTCATGTTTAACTAAATGCTCAACTAATGAGCAAAATTGTCATAAACTACAGCACAGAACACATACATCTAAGCAATATAAAAGTAACATAACTATTAACAGTAATGTATTTTATGGAGAATAATAAGAGTAGTTGCACAATACCTAGCTACTGTCCTCATCTAATGGCAAACAGCATCCTGCTAGTTTTTCTGTAACTCCTCGACTAGAGATACAAATGTAAAAACTCTTAGTAATATATTGCCTTTTCACTCCTGTGTCATACACATAGTTTTATTACAAATTAGAATTCTCAACTTAATATTCAGACAGATCAAGGTTTCATTTCTTTATAGAAGGTCAGTAGAAATTTAGGATAGTTTGTTTTAACGTCAATACTTAATATTTCATACTTCAAAGTTTATATTTGATCATAAATTAACGAATAATATTCGATTCTTGGAAATCAAGTGAAATATATAGAGCACAAAAAAGTTAGTTTGTTTACTATGTTTTCAAAAGTATTTAAGTTATTTTTGACATGTTTAACTAAATGCTCAACTAATGAGCAAAATAGTCGTAAACTACAGTAAAAAACACATACATCTAAGTAATATAAAAGTAACTAAACTATCAACAGTAACTTATTTTACGGAGAATAATAATCAGAGTAGTTGTACAATACCTAGCTACTGTCTTCATCTAATGACAGACAGCATCTATCTCGTTTACCTCTAACTCCTCGACTAGAGATACAAATGTACACATTCTTATTAATATATTGCCTTTTCACTCATGTGCTATAAACATATTTTTGTTAGAAATTAAAATTCTCAACTTAATATTCAAACAGGCCACGGTTTCATTTCATCATAGAAGGTAAGTTGAAATTGAGGAGAGTTTGCTTTAATGTCATTACTTATTATTTCATAGTTGATTCTTTTCAGGCCAAATGCTTCTGTGTCTTCAAAACTCGTGCTCTATACTCGTTATTGGATATCAAAATCATTAAATATTCAAACCACATTTAAATATATAAATTTTAGGAAAAAAAGAACTTTGAAATTGACCTACAGTGAATATTTTAGCCTAATAATTTTCATGGTTCAGTATAAGCTATTTCAAACGAGTCTCGTAAAATCTTGTCATTGTATAGTTTCTTATTACATAACTTGATTTAATCCAACTTCGCATTTAGCACGCTAAACATACATTACACATGCCACCATAAAAAGCAATTCCCAATATCATATGTAACAACCACAAATCTATCTCAATTTCTACATTTCAGCTGTCATATGGGTCAAATCTTATAAACCTCTTTCTCAAGATATGACCATTAAATTAAAAGGGACAAGTCGAAACATTTTTCTTCTAATATATTTTGAGCAAGAGAAAATACATAGATAATATATTTCTGAGTTTTTGCGAATGATTAAGTCTGAAGTAAAGATCCGCGACCAATTTTCCTGATATTTGCTTTGCATCTATCTCTTTAGCGGCATCTCACGAGGATTTATTACTTTGGATATAAATCTTTCTAGTAAATAAGAAACCTAGACATAATTCTCCGACATCTGCTATAATCAGGTGGTAAAGAAAATATTATAGTTTCACTAAAATATAAATTATGTATAGACTTAAATATAAATTTAAACGATTCCCAATTTTATATATAAATGGGGTGTGAACAAGATAATTTGAATAATTCTTCGCATTGTAGTATATGAATTTTATAGTAGTATATGATTTTATAAAGAGGGCTAAATCTTCAAAATATATTCATTCCCTATTTCAGAAACAGCAATGAGATAATAATACATACACATACTTAGATTATTCCCTATTTATTATATTTTTACACAAATGACTTTTAAATGTACCTTCCCTAAGTATTAATTATTTTATATAACATTTTCAGGTTTTATATAAGTATTATATTACAAGGACTTACGCTTATAGTTCAATATCTCCAATGGATAAAGTCCCAGAGTAAATTAACGTGATTGTTTTATTTTGGAGTAAATCATCTGTATAACAAATAATATATTTTACAAAGAGTCCAGTAGTTATAGATCACTAAAAATGGAAGTGTGCTGACAGTATAAACATTTTAAGCACGCAGTACTGTTTTAAGAATTAGTCTAAGTATTCTAAGTAGTTCAAGAACGCGAATCTAATACAATACAACACTTTCGATGATTTTCCTTTTCATGGTAGCATTCTTAAAATAGATAAAATCATCTTTGTTAGACTATGAGTTTTTTTTTATTTTTTAGTGTAAAATGAGCCTCGGTTAATCCGTCGACAAAGGCAGTAATCTCTCAACTAGAGGGTTGAAGATTCGGGACCCGAGCAGGCCTAAGATTCGTCGTGTTGATTAATGGGGAAAAGGGTACAAAAAATATATTGTGGTCGAAATATACTCCAAGTTCTCAGACGTTACCTCTGGAGGTGGCAGACAAAACCTGCTTGGTCTCTGATTCTAAACTACAGGGAACCACGTGAGCAAAGACGGTCTCTCATCTTAGTGGTGCTGGCCAATCAAAAAGCGTACTGCTACACCTTCATTGTTATGGCCTCTGAATCACATGCTTGGCTCGTCCAAGTGGCATTGACAGCAACATGATGAAAAATCAAACAAAAGCAAATTCCTTAATCCTATTCTTAGTGTATAAACAATGCAATAAGTGTACCTTAATTTTCCTAGGATCTCTATTTTGCAAAATTTTAGAAAGTGGTTTTAAAGCAGAGAGTATAAATTTGTATTAATAAAAAATTAATTTACTTTACTATATTTTTCTATTGGCATTGGTGATGGCATTAGATTCCTTGGGCTCCAATGGCCCCTTTATCAAAGCCCTATATATAGTACTTCTTATATCCCTATTAGAGATATTTGTCCTTGTAATTGAAAAATATCTTTTGTTTCATATTCATTCAAATCAATAATTTTCTTGAAGTACCCAATTACATTTTAATTTCTTCGTTAATGAGGTTACTAATGACATACGCATATTTATTTAGGAAGGTAATTGAATAGAACGAAATAATATATTTTTTTTAAGTTCTACATTGAAGAATACCATTCCAGCATTCTGAAGTCATCAAAAAGTATAATTAGTATTAAAATATATTATAAACCTCAAATTCAATATATCATACAGTCAATCATATATCATAAGTCCTTAAATGTATCTGATATAGTTTTTGATTTACCTATTCTATTCTAATTAGTTTAACATTTTCCTAGTTCTATACAAAAATTCATCCACTTGAAATTTGTTTGTTTAATATCAAAATAAATTTTCCCGTTAAAACATCCCAAATTAAAATACAATTTTTAAAAATTTAATTTAATCTCCTGATGTGATAGTATATCAAGGACTGACAATTTTCGTTTGTTGGGTTTTGCTATAAAGTCTAACGTGAGTGTTCCTCTCTCTTTTAGAAAACGACCGCATCCACTGCAATACCTAGTAATCTCACATAATCTCGAAAGTGTATCACGCTTCGCGAGACAGACCAACTAGCATGTACATTTGTCTTGAAAAGGAAGGGATTTTATTTCGATTAAGCAAAAGCCAGCATGGAATGCCAATTTATTGAATAGAATTGGATAGTATCTTTATAGAGTTGTAACGTTAGAAGAATCAGTACCTCAATATATTTTCGTAGCTTTACTGAAATAGCAAAGGTTAGCTAAATGGAGAGACAGATTGTTAACTGTTTTTTTTATCTTCATCTATCATCTTTTATATTTTTGAAAGTAGGAAATAACTATTATTCAATTCGATCCAAATAGAATGCTTTTATTTGGGATATACGTTTTAAAAATGTGGAATAAAATGGAATAAAAATTCATTAGACTTCTATTCAAAAATAGAATAATTGCATTTTAAAACTGAATGTTGACACATCAGTCACTTAAATAGTATTCCATTTGTAATCTCTTCTACTTTCGTATGTCCAAACGAATTACATGCTCTACGCATTACAATGCAAATTTACTTATCTGGTTGAAAAAAAAATAAGATAACAAGGGCTTTGGTCTTTACAACAACTTCTCGTCCGAGATTTCTTTATCAATGTAAAGTAAAATGGTCATAGAATTTAAAGCACAGTGGTGAAAATACCGTTTCACTCTGAAGTCTTAGAAGGAGAAGGCATCAATTAAAACATGGCCGTCAACTGTAGTGTGTGATGTAATAACGGTTATACATTCAATTAAAATGTTCCTAACTTATATTGAAATGTCTGCGACAAACGGTCATAATTCACTTGAATTCAACTGATGGCTATAAAAGCTAGGGAACTATCAGGATATACGCTGTCGTGTAAAGTTGCTGAAAACTTAACACAAAGCTGGATGTGTTTCCATTGGATGTTATTAACACCAAAAAAGAGTCTGGGTCATCCACAACTCTAATCTCATCAAGCATTGAAGAAGCACTTTGAAGTCACAATTTTTAAACTGATTCCAAAATTAAGAAACCTGTTTTGTTGTGGTCGATGGTTTGGACGTTGATTTGTTATATGTCTATTTCTATATATCGCCTTACCAATAGATCACATGATTCGTTAACCATTGTGACTATGCTTAGGAGTATATATAACTACTTATTACCCCTGCGTGTGTCTTTAAATTCGTAAATAAAGATTTTTCAATTGACTTGTTGCAATTCATTTTGAAATGCTATAATCTGCCCAATTCGTTAAAGGTAACTGTGGTACGTAAAATATGTTCGTAAAATAAGTTCTCAAAATACAGGTCAGGTCAGGTCAGGTCTGGGGGTCTTTTGCTTGGTCCTGCTTCTGAATTACAAAACCAGACCGTGTGTAATGTTATTCGCGTCCGTAGGATCCCTTAAGCTACAAGTGCTCCTTAACCTACTCGCACAACAGCTTCGCAGTCTTGTATTGGCATAAAAGTATATGTATCTGTATTGCTAGCAGCATTCGATAAAAAGTTCCCTGGCAGAGGAAGGCGAAATCATTTAACACACAGGAATGTAAAGTATCTCCCAAGTAACCCATAATGAAAACCTGGGAGAATATGATCATCTCATTGGATATTAAGCAAACAATATCAAATGGTAGTGAGGATTTTAAAGAATAGCATAATACTTTGACTTTTATGTCCTTTCCCAGCTCTGATATTATGGCTCAAGTTTATATAAAAAAAGAGGCCAGAGTTATATAAAACATAAAATAGTGGGAACAAATGTTATCAAAATTGTCCTTAATACCTTAAAAATATCACATATACTGACAATCATAATGTAACAGGATAAAGTACCGTTTAGTGCTTTCATTGTCATTTAGATGCATAACCCACAACAATAGAAACGAATCTGAAATAAATGAGAAACAAAGATAGAGAAAATATAGACCTTTGTTCTGTTCCTCTTACAAGTTAATAAAGAAATACAAATAAAATTTAAATAATACAGTATTTCTTTTAAAAGAAGCGAAAATAAAAAATAGTAACTAATTGTATCACAGAGGGAAATAAATAACATTATTAAGCTTTATTTATTATTAGTAAAAATTTAGTAATAATAAGTTAGGCAAACTGCTTTAAGCAAACAATTTACATAGTATTAAAAATTACTGTGTAAATATTACCATTTTTGTTCCTAGCTAAAGATCATCGAGGTTTTATTCTAATACCTCATAGGTATACCAAATAAATTTCATATACAAAAAGAAAATAACTGATAAATAATCCTTGCTTCAAATACAGGGTAAGCTGAAAGGTAATATTACTTTTCACCATGTGTACCGTTAAGGCTAAAACATTTCTGCTAAAGTTTTACAACAAGTTTATAACCTGTAACAAGTTTTTTCTTTCCGTCATTACAAAATTCTTTTTATTTTTCTGGAATACTGAACTTTATAACTGCAGTTATGTCATAGTCCGAGGTGTAATGGTCACTCTTGAAATCTTTCTTCCATAGATAAAAGAAAAATAATAACAACAAAGAGCAACATCAAGGTAGTAATGTGTGAAAACGCAGAACGCTGTAAGATCGCAAATTTCGGAGAACTTCTCCAAATGCATGCGAGGTATGTGGACGAGAATTATCATATTGTAAGATTACTAGTGACAGGCAGCCTCTAACATGATTAGCTGAACATCGGAAATGTTGTCGAGCTCTAATATCTCAATGGATTGCACGGTTCGGCGTACCATCGACCATAACGACCGATAAAGGCAAGTAATTTCAGTCATCCTTATTTAAGCAGCTGACGGAACTATTGGGTACTGTTAATGAGAGGCCGACATAGCGTCAAGGCCGGCCGTGAGTCTAGTGGTTTAAAAAAGAACTAACATTTCCTGCTGAATTTTGTTTATTAAATGTTAAATAAAGATGTAAATGGCAATAGATATATAAAATGGTTTTAGGGCTATAATGCCAAATTAACCACACTAGGTCGAAGATTTAACAAACATGGCGACTTGATGAGAAAAAAAATGGTGCTCGAACTCTTGCAGAAGATCCAGTGCTCCTAGCTCCTTCTCCTTTGCTCTCTCTCCGAGGGGGCCTGCAGATCTCTCTAAAAAAAAGTTCGTTGGGGAGCGTTGCTGGGCCGAAGCGGGCTACTCCGAGGTTAGCAACACCTCTTGACCAATAGGGTCGAAGGAAGGTCACTCCGCTTTCACGTCTAGGTTGGTTTCGCTCTTGCTTTGTCCAACTGTAACTCTTTGTTACAGGTACTACAAGAATCAGCACCACAGCCTATCATCCGGCATCCAACCGTTTAGTAGAGAGTCTACATCGCCAACTTAAAGGAGCCCTTACCGCCCATGTTTCCCAAGGACACACGCAATGGACTCAAGTCCTACCTTTTATCCTACTTAGCCACCGTTCAGTGGTTAAGGAAGATATTGGAACTTGTTGTGCAGAACTCGTATACGGAACGACACTCCGTTTACCAGGCGATCTAATTCTCAATACAACATCGATCAACTATGATATGCATACCTACATCGCACAGTTACGGTCAATCACGAAATCTCTTAATTCTTCTAACCGCGCGGTACTATCGGTTGGTGCTGGGTATTTATACCCGTCGGGAAAGTCTCTGGCGTCTTCTTCACTCCGGAAATTTGCATTTTCCCAACTGTAACTCTTTGTTACAGGTACTACAAGAATTAGCACCACAGCCTATCATCCGGCATCCAACGGTTTAGTAGAGAGTCTACATCGCCATCTTAAAGGAGCCCTTACCGCCCATGTTTCCTAAGGACACACGCAATGGACTCAAGTTCTACCTTTTATCCTACTTATCCTAAATTCAGTTGTTAAGGAAGATATTGGAACTTGTTGTGCAGAGCTCGTATACGGAACGACACTCCGTTTACCAGGCGATCTAATTCTCAATACAACATCAATTAACTATGATATGCCTACCTATATCGCACAGTTACGGTCAATCATGAAATCTCTTAATCCTTCTAACCGCGTGGTACTAGCGGTTGGTGCTGGGTATTTATACCCGTCGGGAAAGTCTCTGGAGTCTTCTTCTCCTGAAATTTGCATTTCCCACATGATGAAATTTGCATGTCGCCGAGTAGAAGTTGCAACCATGGTGAAAGTCGTTTGCATTGAAGAGTGACGCCACAGTGTAATAGAGTCTGTATCTATTGAGAAAAGTTTACCCTTACACCTCTTCCCAGAAAATCTGTCAAATAAACTTAGCTTTACAAAACACAGACAATAGAGGTTTTTGTTATGAATGGTTATGTTTCAATTTTAGCTGGGATGAAAAGTCGACAAATATCCTTATCGTAATTAAAAGAAAGTTATCTCCTTCACAGTCTTGCAAAAACACAGCATTCCAATATTCTGATTTTTAACATCTGTAGATAACGAGGTATTCAGACATATTTTGAGGTATCCCAATTTGAATAAACATGTTTTTTTTTTTCCGAAATATCTCTTATTTGCATGTAATCATTAGTGAATTTGAGAAAAAGTGTGTTCTGACGTCACTTCTCTTCAGCAACATATCTATCAGGCTTCCATCAATTAGTTCAGTTCAATAGCATCAAACATATTATCGAAACAATATAAAATGAAGCCAACATGTTTTTTTTTATATTCCATTAAGGGTTTAAATATCTCTTGAGCTATTTACATGTCAAATCATTAGTGAATTTGAGATGTGTATCGCAAGTAGTAGTGTTCTGACGTCCGCAGCTTCTTTCAGCAACAGTTATGTCTATTCTAGGCTCGCTATCACACTATTTTCTACCCATAAATTTACAATAGACATATCAACAGTATTATCACAGTAAACAGACTTTAAAAGATGAGACATTACAGGAAATTAGAAATCAATTTCACATAAGTTTAAATATCCCATAATATAATTCCATAACAGTACGCTTTTAAACGCGTTAATACGCCATCATACTTCCGCTTTTCAAAATACACTGGATGCTTGCTACGACCTCAAACCAGAGCATGTATAAAAAGGGGGGAGTTGTTCGATTTACAATAGGCATATCAACAGCATTGTCACCTTAAACATACTTTAAATGATGAAACATATCAGTAGGAATCAATTCCAAACAAATTTCAAATATTTCATAATTATAATTATAGCATGTATGCAAAAGAAGCATTTGTTATTTTCACATGACATTTCAGGCACTTTTGAAGGTCATGTCATTTGACCTCCATAAGTATGTGTGCATTTCTTTTCATCCTACCCTCGTAAAAATAAGAATAAACAAGAAAGAGTAATAAAGTTAATACATTTTATTTAATAAATCGTATAAATTACTTCTAAAATCTCTCATTCAATATTTAAATTTTTTTCAATAGATAATTATTACATAATTTACTATCGAGTATTTTCTTCCCCTGCAAAAGATTTGAATTCAAAAGAGTTTGATGGTCTTCAATTTTTAAAATGAAATTTAGAAGCGTCTGCTTTTTTTATAGCTTTCTGTGTTATCTTTGATTTTTGCTCATACCATAACTGATTACTTATTTCCTTAACAAAATTGTCCCCTCAGATTTAAAATTATCTATCGTAAAAATCAGTTTTCTTCCATCGGAAATTCATATTTTACAAATTCATAGAAGAAAACCTTTTATCTGAAATTTACACCCGGATATTCTAGAAATATTGACTTTTCACTTGCGGTTCAATATTTTATTATTTCAAAGAAATCATCCAACAATCAAATATTGGAAAATCATTTAAAAGCAGAATTTCAGCGTGTATTAGTTTGTTTAAAGTCCATGAAAGTTTCATTGGAGACACGGTCATCAAATATTTTCCTTATTCTGATAGAACAAATCGATGAAAAGAAGGTATTTTCTTATCTTATGGTGTTAAATTTTTGAGCATCCTTTTATAAAACTGCTTTATCCTTTGAGAGTTCAGTTTATATATGTTCGATACCATCTGAATTTAGATGCATTTTTGAAATTCAAATTTCCTTCTCAGCTGTAGTAGAGAAAATAACTTCAGTAATGTTTTAACATTATTTACTCATGGATTAAATGTATAATGCATAACGCTTCATGAAATATACTCTTCTAGATATTTTTCTTGGATTTTTAACATATATTCTACTTTTTTGTTCTATTTTCGAGTTATTTTTTGTTCTGTTTCCAAGAGAAAATGCAAGTACTCATGGCATAAACTCAAGAAAGGAAATTCTTCTAGAACAAACTGTAAATGGAATTGAGATATATCCTTACTTTAGAAGTATCAAAAAAGCTTTTATACTTTTTGGTAGAGCTGAAACAAGATATAAGAGAAGAAATGCACTTTGAATTTTCATTATAGTCGATAACAAGACATATATACATTGATTTCAGTAAATGGATTTTCACTGAATTTTACATTTAACAGTACCTCTTTAATTATTTCAGAAACTTACTTAAGTGTAGTTAAAATGCATTACGGTGAAAATGTTTTACTGCTTTATATAAGAATTCCAGACAATATGTGATTTAGTACAAGAATGAAATTTCGTGAGAAACAGGATTTCTGATTAATACAAGATCACATTTGATTCTTGTTTCTATCAAAACATTTTATTTAAACCATTTTCAAATTTCACTGACATTTTTCCGCGTAAAATTCTCTTTATTTGCTATGCATTTGTCCCATGTGCTTCAAATAAAGAGTGGTGTTCTATATAAGGCAAACATTCCATTTAAAACAAATAAAATACGCCTTTGTCATATTCTGGTGAACTCATTTCAAAATCTAAGCAGGGTGTTTACTTGTCCACTTAAAATTCTTTTACCTGTCCATATGCTTTATGCGCATGATAAATCGACAAGAGAAGTTTATTTCAATTCCTTAGGCGTTGTATTTTTGAGTTAACTTTCATAAAACATCTAGATATCAAAAAGGCTAGAATTTATGTTTTCAAAGCTATTTGGATTGAAAATTTTATGAACCATATTCGGAATTTAAAATCTTTTTCCACGTTTGATCTTTTAGATTTGACATTTAATATATTTATTGTTTAAATGCATAGCTTTTAAAGAAATGATAAGTATATAACTTGTACTCTTAAACATTACTACTATTTTAAATTTCTCAAGTTAACTGCTGGAACAGTATACAAAATATTATTTATTGATAATGTTACATAACTTTAAATATCATTTTTTTAAAAATAAATAAAATATTTACTGGAAATTAAGTTAATTTCTTTTATCTACTAAACTATCGACTACATTTTATTTATGATTTTAAAGCTATCTGGATTGAAAAATGTATGAAAAATATTAGGAATTTAACTTTTTTTTCAGTTTTGACGTTTATAGTATTTTTTACTTAAATTCATAGCTTTTAAATAAATATTATAATATTCAGTGCTCTAAAAAATTGCTGCTTCTCTATTCCTCTCTAAAGTAGCCTGATGCATAATTTAACAACTGAAACAAACTCTACAAAATTTACTTTATTTTATTCTTACATAACTATAGATAATATATTTCAAACATAAATGAATTTTTTATTGAGTACTAAGATATCTAGTTCTTTCTTTAAATATGTGGCTTCAAATATTCTCTAGGCTTAATAAAAAATTATAAAATATCAAATATTTATTGCATTATCATATATTACATGATATATTTTACAGTTATTTACTTGCGCAAACATGGTGCACAAATTAAATAAGTATACACAATTTTTAGGTAAAAACAAAACCATACGTGTGTCTTTAAAATGAGAAATT
>CM063498.1:114000714-114010714 GCA_032207245.1 Pardosa pseudoannulata
AATCCACTTTTTACATAGTGTTTACATCCCACTTCGATATATTACAAAATTTTTTCCAATTCAAGCAGTAAAATAATGATGATGGCTAATTTTATATGGTTACTTTTATACAGTTGGGTACGGGCCATAATGGATTCCTTTAGTTTCATCTTAAACTACGGGGATAATAAAATTGCTGTGTAATAGAAAAATGGACCAGGTTTGAATACATTGTTAAAAAGTCACTGAAATATAATTAATTTCAATTTATCTGTATAAAAAATTATACTCGTTTAAACGCAAATGATAAACTTTAAAAAAATGTTACGTATAAACTTAAAATATTAACCTGTGTTTATATTAACCTGTGTTTAAAATTATTTACGAACATGGTAAGAACATGTTAAAATTTGTTTATAAAAATCATAGATGCATTAGATGTTGAATCTTACGTAGTCAAACATAGTTGCAATCCCTGTAACTTTATAACTCCCGTAACTCTATAACTTACTCAGTAAGCTAAATATTTTGTAAACTTTAGTTTATTGGCGTTCTTTTGCATTTAACTGTAAAAGTAATTTTATTTAGAACATTATTAGTTCATTTTTATAAAATAAGTTTTAATTTATATAATATGCTAACTGTTTTAAAATGTTTTGTTCTATTTATATTATAGCTTTCAGGTATGAAATTCAAATATATTTAAATTTAAAATATGATTAATTTTAAAATATTTATAATTATTTATAATTAATTATAAAAACATGTATTTCAATCTTATTGTTCACAAACACGTTTCTGGTTTTTTTTATCTTGTAAATGACTGAAATCATATAGAAATTTATACTAGGAGAATCAGAACAATAACAAAAGTTTTACAATGTAACACAATTCTTTCGTTTTATATTACCGATTACTATTTAATGTACACTGCTTTGCACGGAATTTTCAATATCTCTCCTTATTGGTCAGTTTCATTAGCAATATTGATACAAATAATAATAGTGTAATCCGAAATAAAAAAAACCAGTGTGCATCAGAAGATATAAGGCATGAATGCTTTTTATTCAAACTTTTAACAATTGTATAGTTAAAGTAGATTTTATTAAAGTCTTATTTGCAGAGGTATTGCAGTGCTTTTCAAGCGTTTTCTTTGGAGCACTACAGTCTACTGTTTCGTTCGCGAGAGTAATGACGCCGGCATCTACTGATCTAAAGCCAATTCCGAACGACTACGTGCAGTTATGACAGCAGCGGAATTCGAACCTGCAAACTCCGGTATCAAAGAGCAGCTCTCTACCATTCGGTCATCTTTCGGCCAAGCTCTTTTGAAATGACTAAGAATTGAGTTTACTGATGTATGCCTTGATTCTATTTCTTCCAAAGCATGGCTCACTATGTAATCGAAGAGTAAGATATAGTTTTTGCGTTATACTATATCATAGGAAGTAACTGTGTTCCAAGATGTTACCTATCTACAGCTACTACTTACAGCTGTCAGATAATATCTAAGAATGTCTATAATTCTTAAGTGTTGAATGCTGTGAAACCTTATGCGATCATTAAAATTATATAACAATAATTATATTTTTAATTCGGAAATATCTTTTTATTTTAAATACAAATTTCCTATTCATTTATCAAAATCATTTATAGCTACAATTTTTATTAAATTCAAAGTTAGTAGTAAAAATAAAAATAGATAAAATAAGTTATTAAATTTTTCTATGCTGTAAATTAAAGCTTTTTTTAAAGTTAATGTATTTCTAAAATAATTAATGAACTTAATATTAAATATAATTCTTTACTTGTTGAAACCAACATTCCTTTGAAATTTAAGATTCTTTATATTTCATAAGTTAATGGATCTTTTAAACACTCATAAATTTTAAATAAATAAAACCCTTTTTATTTCTTCATCTTTTTATGTAACTGTTTTATAATCTCATATTCAATTATATATAAATTATGTAAGTGGTTTCACTTTTCTTTAGCTTAAAACTGAAAGACGATATCTAGACAATTTTATATATTACACTACTATTATTTAAGTTATGACATCACAGAAAAAGAAATTATTGATAATTATTTATTACTATATAAATGGAGGATTTAGTTCATCAATTGGTTGTATAATATTCTACACCAAACTTTTATTGTATAATAAAAATTATTCGATGAATACATTTCAAAATAATACAAATTATATATTTGAGTAATGAAAGAATGTATACGAAATATTTTAATGATTCATTCCTTAGCTAATGATGGAATTAATTTGAATTCGAATCTTAATTTGAAGAAAGATGGAATTGAAAGTAATGAATAAATGAATTTCAAGGAATGGCGTCATAGAAAAACGAAATTAAAACTAATGAATAAATGAATTTCATGAAATGACGTCATAGAGCTACAAATGTTCAAATAATGATAAAAATATGGAGGTAAAGTGCCTCGCGTTAGGTAATGTGTAATCTTAAAAACGTGCTTGCTGACTAATTTATTTTCAATTACTATAAAAAAATTAATTTTCATTTCGTGAATACAAAAATGACTAAATGTACAAAGTTTATGAAATTTAATGATGTCTTTAAATTGTATTTATTATTTGATAACATTATTGAAAATTTACAGAATACCCAAAAGTAATTTTTTTCACTTTCAAGAAGATCCCTACGTCCAGATCCTTCAAGATCGTCATTTTTTACTAATATATTAGCAATATGCAAAATAGCACATCCCTTATATAATAATAGTCTAAGTTATCTGTCAGTCTTTCCTTAAATTTATGAAGCTGTTTTACGTGCACTGGATAAAGACATCTATATTGGATTCTTGATGAGTTACTGTTAGCAAAATTCATAGCGAGTAAAGGTTATCTTTTTCTAGACTATCGATTCAATTCTAAAATAAATTAGTATAAATATGCTTCATATAACAGCAAAAAATACTGTCTCTTTAAAACGTTCGAAAACCACCCCTTCCCCCCATTTAATGTCATTATTTCAAGTCTCATTTTCGCCGGTTAAGAGCAGGCGATTAAATTTATCAATTTATCACATTATCGGCCTGTCTCACCAAAGTCTTTTAACAGCTAACCGCGATTAACCCATGGAGCCATCCTATGGTAGGACGCAATTCTCAGTTTAAACAGAGATTAATCACGATTATCCGTTAAACGGCTTTGTTGAGACTCGCCGTAAACGGTGAATTGCGTCCCACCATTGGTTGATGGCATTGGTTAATTATTAGTCATTCCTTTAACCATCTCATTTAATCATTTCTTATTTTAAATTATTTAAATATCGTCTGCATTTTTTTCATACGTTTTATCACCGAACTTAGATATTACGTAAATAATTTTCTTTGACATTTGGCTTACATAGTAGATTAGGTACATATGGGATAGTTTTAAATTTAATCATTGATTACTTTTTGTTTTAATGAAAATTTTATTACCAGTATTAACAACAAATTTTTTTTATAAAAGTCTAGTTCTCTATTTCACGGACTAATAAATATCTATCGTTTATGTCACATACATTTGAAAATTCAGAAGTTTCTTCGTTTGTTTGTTTTAACCAATAATTTTTTTACTTGCCTCATAAGGTACTTTATAATTCTCGAAAATTAAAAATTTTTATTGATAACTTGATATGACGGGTTATATGCTAGTAAATATAAATAATAATTCTATAAATATCTTCGAGAAAAAATATAGCCTAACTTGCACAGTGAAGTATTTCAGAGAAATTAAACTTTATATTGATCTTTTGCGTATTTTTTGATGTATTCACTCGAGACATTGAAGTTTCTATCATTTATTTACATAGAAACTGAAACAAATTATGCAATACTAAATAAATTATATATGCTTCTAAAGGATAAAACAATCTGCAATATACTCCATCCCCCAAAATACTTATGTTTTCTTCTGACTTTCTACAGCACTTTTGCGACTAAGTATTACATCATTTCAGCTTTTTTAGGGTAAAAAAAAATTGCTATTAATAAGTATATTTACTTAAAAAATACTTATAAAAAAGGGTATATTTAATATATAAGATTAACATTTTTTGTGTAAAGAGTAAGGATTAAGCATTTTAATATACTAAGTTATGTAACTTGTTTTATCTAAAAAAATTTCAATCTTAAAAATGTTCTGGGATGTGTCATTTAAGGATTAAGTTGCAAAAAAAAACTGTTCAAATAAATTCATAGTGGGGGGGATCTAAGATTTCAGTGCATTTCTGCTTCTGATAAAACATTTTGTATGTAATCGGATTAAATATCTACTTAACTTCTAACCACTTATCAGACAAAAAAAAATAATGAAAATTACATAATTTTAATATTTTTACATTTAGCTTAGCTTTACTTATTTATTATTATTTTAGATAATTGTTACTTGTTTATGATATTTACTGTCACTTTTATTTTAGATTAAAAAAATTTTATTGATTTTGGAAGTAAAATAAATAAGCGATTTATGTATGTGCATGCCAGGTTCGGTTTAGAATCTTGACTGCCTAATATTTATGAAAAGAGTAGTGATATTTGGAAATACTTCTAACTATACTTTCCAAAATAGATTATGTATTTTGTAATAAATTACTAATATAAAATAATGCCTATGTTTTTATAAAGGTGATAGCTAAGCCAGATTACAAAATATGTAATGGAGAATATGATTTCATAATACATTTCATTTATTCTTGAGGAGGATTTTGAGTGATGTAGCTTCCTAAATTTATTCCCACATAACATTAAATACTTAATAATAAGAGAGAACTCAGTAGTAAAATATGCATAAAAAGCTACTTCCTGCATCCCCAATAGATGAATTATTCAAGATTGAAAACCCTTGCAGTTTATATCCCTTTTGAAGCCACGTTGAACACCCTATATCTTGTTATTACTTGCTTTCAAGGGAGAACTTATATTAAACGGCATATCCACTTTGCATCCATTCGATTACATCATAAGAAATAGCTGTAGAGCTCTTGTATGATGAATTCTACAGAGAGATATTACTGCTTCAACAAAACTTTGAATGGAAAAAATGTCCTAGCAATTCTGGCTTTGTTTTTCTAAACATATTCTTTCTTGTACTTTGTCCAGAAATATTCTTTATTTACTGTTTTAGTGAAATATACCTTGTTTTGATGATGCTAAAGTTTATAAATTACAGAGTCAATATTGTTTAACACAGGAGTTTAATAGCCATTTTTATAGTTACAAACTAGTGACTTTTATAAATTCTACTTATGCGAGATTTGTTTTCTTATATGCATGCATCTGTAAATGATTTTAATATATCATAAGATCCGATGGGCCTAAAATAGCGATAGTTCATCAAAATAATTTGGTTAGCCGTTTGCTACATTTTAAAATCCTCTTTGTTAAACAAAAAAAATAACAATTTTACACTTAAAAGACTTTTTTTATATCCATACTTCAGCCGTAATGACAAAGAAGACTGTGAAAATTCTTGAGTGAAGAAGTATCGTGAAGAAGGATCACAGACTTAATAGAATGTGAAATCACCTTTATTTTTGGTTTGGTTTGGTTTGGTTTTGGAGTGTTATAGTCTACTTTTTGCAACACGAGGGCTAATGAGACCGAGATCTACAGCTTAAAGCCGATTCCGAACGGCTACGAACATCCATGCCACTGTGGGATTCGAACCCACAAACTTCGGTACTGAAGGTCAGTACCCTAACCAATCGGCTATCGATCGGCCCTTTATTTTTGGAAGTAAATAGTTGCTATATACAAAGATTGCTATATACAAATATTCTAATATCCCAAAGTAATTCGAAATAAAAATGATTGTTGCTTGGATAACATATCTAAGATGATCAAAGTCTTAAAAGATAATTAAATATTGTCACACGATGGGGAGGCTTTTCCAGGGTGAAAAGCTAACTTAATCTATCCCCCGTTCGGTGTCCTAGATCCTGACGTTCCTTATATGAGCGGACAATACGAGTCTCCCTTACGTAATGGCTAAAAAAGATGGGACTGGTCAAAAGTCACGGAAACCTTCACGCGGTCAACGCACATACGTAAACAAAATGTCGAAAAGTCCCAAGTCACAGAATTCTACGCTTTTTATACCTGGGAGTCAGTTACGGCCCCTCCTACCCTTTTCTGGTCAGTAACGATTCCATTTACCTGAGAACTCCAGCTAAAGTTACAGCTAATTAAATAGTCTAATTCTCATTTGCTAGCTGTCCTTTTCTCAAGGTATTGCTCCGGAATCATAACCAAGACTGATCAGGGCGTGACGCCTATTCAACAGAACTGTCAATATCCCAGACACTATGTCACCGAGCTATTGTAGTCTGGTTAAGCAGGTGGTACCCAGCTCAGCCAATTTTGGTCGTTAGTGATCTGAACAAGGGGTCTTCACAACATGCTTGAATCATATCATTATGTATTGATTGAAGGGTAAACTTTTGTTAAAATTCACGATACATACTCTCTTTACGCCTAGTCAATCAGTATAACAAATAGCTAAAGAAATATATTATGATTTATTTTAGTTCAAGACAAAGTATCTCATTAACATTACTAACTTTCTTTGAAAACAAAATTTTTATAAAAAGAATTTGGACTTAATACGAGCTTGGATTCTTTCCAAGAAATTTGAAAGTTATTTATTATTTTGAGGTGTTATTGCTTATTCTAACGATATTAAGGTAAATAAATTACAGGTTCAAAAGATTCAAAGCATTTTAATCTAGAGACGTGAATAATATATTTTGTGGTGCATGCAAAACTAACAACATTTGGGAATCCTACTAATGAAAGTTCCATATTACTATTTTATTATATCTAAAGAGAAGGGCTATGATGAAATTTAAGTTGATATAGTACTGCTCACAAAGTTTCTCTTTAACAATATTAACTTCCTATAGTAAGGAAAATACACAATTTGGGCTTAGATTTGTACCGAAGCTTTAATTCTTTACATAAATATTCTAACTTTATTTACTATTTCAAAGTAATATTACATATTCTAACGATGTTAAAGTGCTTAAATAACAGATACAGAAGTTTACATTTAATAGATGTGAATAATGCATTTTGTCGTACTTGGAAAAACTAACAATATTTATCAATTCTACTAATAGAAGTTCCGTATTATTATATTTATGTATCATGATTAAATAATAAAAATCGCTAACCCATGCTTATAAAATCTTTATTGGTGCTATTATTTTATAAAGCATTTTATTTATTACTAAGCAAGATATCTCTACCATCCCACATAGTTTCTCCCCACAAAACTACCTTAAGTATTTAATAAATTAACTGATTTTATCCATTAAATATTTTTGTAAGCTCTTTCACGCAACCCAAAAAATAAATTATTGAAGACTGAAAACCCTGTTTTTATATCCTTATTGCAGTCGCATTGTACAAAGGATAAACACCGTACATAGTGTTATGACTTGATTCCAAGGGCAAACTTTCCATTAAACAACCTATCCCTTTACGCCCAGCTGATCCCAGCATTCCAAATAGCTAAATATCATTTTTATGATATATTCTATTGTAATATATTGCCGCTCATAAAATACCTCATCAACAAAACTTCGGATAGATTTTTTTTTATATTTAAAGACAATTCTGGCTTTATTTATAAGTATTCTTGACTTCCTTCCAGAAATATCTCAAATTTATTCACAGTCACAGACTTTTTTTCAATCATGTGCTGCTGTTTTAATTACAGAAGTATTACAGAGATCTTACTAACAGATTTTAAGGCATGTAATAAAATTATTTTCTTATATGTATTTGAGATAGTTTTAATACTTTTCTGCGTTAGTTATCTGAATTTAGTACTTTATTTATAAATTAGTTCTATGTTTATTCTACTATATAGTAATACATAATATAGGATATTTTCATGATTACATTGGTTTGCTGTACTAAAATATAGTTCTTGTGGTCCAAACTACAGTTTAGACAAGCGCAAGAGTTAAAGAAATGTATACATAAAATACATAATTTATGAATTTTTTTTATAATTTATATCTTCCCATATAACGCTTGGTGTGTACAAATCTTCCCTACGTTTTCTTCATATGTTATTCCATGAGAATCCTTCTTAAGGCTACAACGAAGCACATCACTGGACATTACGTTGGTTTACTTTAACAAACTACAGTGCTGATGGTCCAAAGTCCAGTTTAGACAAACGCAGGAGTAAGGAAACGTAAGCATACAATACATAATCTATGATATTTTCTTGATAATTTATGTCTTTCCATATAATGCTTCAAGGGTAAAATGTATCACACATTTTCAATATATGTTATTCCTAAAGAATCCGTGTTCAGACCATAGCGGAACATACTAGTGTACATTGCATTGGTTTATTGTACCAAAATACAGTGCTGGTGGTCCAAACTCCAGTTTAGACTAATTCAGGAGTAAGGGAAATGTAGACTACTACGTTGTCTGGTATACAAATTAACATGATTGAGCACCCTGTAAGCAGTTTTCCTCAAAACTCTCACTCCTGTGATGAGTTTGAGCACTTAACTCCATTGTCTAGTGTAACTGAGTCTCTGTGTCAAACTGTAATTGGTAAGTATGGTTCTTGCCAAATTATTGTTATCCGTCTGTTTACAGTTTTCCTCAAAACTCTCACTCCTGTGATGAGTTTGAGCACTTAACTCCATTGTCTAGTGTAACTGAGTCTCTGTGTCAAACTGTAATTGGTAAGTATGGTTCTTGCCAAATTATTGTTACTTTGGTTGTTATGTATTAGTTTCTATACTTTGAAACCGTTGCCAGAAAGATACAAAGACACACTCAAGCACATCCAGAATTCGAGACGATTTGGTTTGAGATCATTCACATTCCAACATTCAGATACAATTTCCTTTCAAAAGATATGCAATTGACGTCTTTGTGCCATCATTCGCTCTTTTTAATCATTTACCTCATCTTTTAGCATAATAATTGCACAGAACCTGGTTCTCTCCCTATGTCATTTTATACTCATTCTGACATGTGTAGAATGTTTTACAGATATCCAAGTCAACTGCAAGGTCTACGGAAATATTTCACATTCAATTAATGATTCTGAGCAAATAATTTTGAACAATTTATCAATATTTCCTTATTTTATGAATTATCGTTAACTTTCGGATACCAGTATGATTTACTATATGAATTAGTAATAAATATTGCTTCACGAATATAAAAATCATGTCTCAAAAGAAACTTCTAAATAAAGAAATATATATTAAAAACAATTGCTTGAAAGAAACATATTCTTCTTCCGTTATTTGATAAGCTTTATCTTTACTATCTTTGTGAATAAAAAAAACAAAAGATTTCCCGAAATATCACGTCAACGAAAACTTTTGGAAAAAGAACAATTTCTCTTAAATACATTTTGGTTGTTTCCGCCACATATTCTTGGCATTTATCAGAATTATTTTACGGTTTTTTTATCAATTGATACTCTGTAGCAGAGTCCTTTAGTATTTTCCTAATAAAGACGTATTGATATGTGACGTTTAACGGACATAATTTTTGTATCAGATAACAGCTGTGCTTTTTTTCTTGTCTTTAGTAAATGAAAGATATATATTTCATGTTAGATATTTAATTATTATAAATATATTGTTTAGGGAAATGACTTATGACATACTTGACAAGACAGAAAAAGTTATATTTATACTTCAGTGTCACCTGGAAAATATTCATTTATTATCTGTAGTCAGAGATGTAATTTCTGCTTAGTGTAATAATATTTGAACTTTTTAAATCTCATTATAAATCATTTAAATATACCTATTGTAATACTACTTGTAAGAATAACATACTATATTAAAGCAAAAATAAGCCTGACGTAGATTTTAATAAATGATTTAAAAGAACATAATGCCTTTCGTGACTTAAGATCATCATTATAACAGCTTTTTTGTGATTCCACCATAAAACAAGTTGTGCTCTTTTTAAATTGAATCTATAAGTTTTTAATACCACTTCAGAT
>CM063498.1:114015714-114030714 GCA_032207245.1 Pardosa pseudoannulata
TAGTTTTGAAGTAAGGTTGCACACAAGGTTCAAAATAATAGTTTTGGAAAGTTTAAAGTTAAAACTTTGTATAATCTGCTATATATTTTTAACAAAAATTCAGTTAATTTCATTTTTAAATTTTCTTAATTTTTATCAGATAAAATTATTCAAACAATAAGATTTTTAATCAATTTAAAATTATTTTCCCCCTTAAGGTAATATTTGATAAATACTAGAAAGCATGATAAAACCTAACGACTTAGATAGCTATTACCATATAAAAATATTTCTAATAAACCATACCTCAAGACACGAAGAATTTTAACTACTTTCTTTTTGTAGAAATTATAGTCATTATGTACAGGAAAAATCGATAATTCCCCTTTTACATATAGTTTTATTGTCATATTAAAGGAATTATCTAAATTAAAATAGCCATATTAAGTCTAAAAGAGATCGACATGTAAAAATTTTAAAAAGCTACTTTTAACATAAATAAGAATTAAAATTAACAATAACCTTCAAGTGTTAATAAATATTTCCCAAACATTGAAGTAATAATGTATTCAGTTTCCTAGTAAAGTGATTTTTAAAAATTTTGTTTCGAAAGTCGACTGTTGCCTGAAGGTGGGATGGTAATTTTCCAGACATAAAATATTAATTGCAGCTGTAAGTTTTTGATTCATTGTAAAATAAAAATAAATTGCTAATTTTAGAAAGATTTTTTGCAGAGTTCTTTCATATAGTTCTAATTTTGAAAAGATTATTATTTACTTTTGCCATTTTAAGTAATTATTTTTAAATAACTAAAAATGTATACAGATATAAATAAAAAATATTCAAGTAAATTATTTTTAAGATGCCTTTTGAAATATCTATTTACGAAACTAAATTTTAGATCACATTGAATCTAAATATCTGTTTCATTCTGTAAATGTAAAATTTTAAAGGTACTGGAATTTTAATAATAAACAACATTAAAACCGTTAATGAATTGAAAATATGAAAAATGTATATTCTTTGTAATGCTTTAAATTAAAATTATCACTTGTATTGATATAAATAACGTTTACAGAATAAAAAAATACAATTTCTCTGTGATCTGGTACTTGAATCAGTTTCTAATTTTAAAATTTTAAAAGTTACTTTCTAGGTCAGGATATTTTTATTTTTTATCCAACTTGGTGTATAATAGTTTAAGACTTTTAATTTATATTAATTCCTATAGCAAAACTAAATATTTTGTTCAAAGACTGTCATTAATGATATTGTAAAATTGTATTCTAAGAAAAAAAGAACTTTTTATTTTATGGCGAATCTATGATAAGCTGTTGCAACAAACAATTTTCAAGTTAAAACACACTGTTCCCCTTTAAGCTAAAAAAAGTTAAAATACTATTTTTCAAGAATTTTCTGTTACAAATTGATAATAACAACCAAATGAAAGCTTTAGCTTTTGTACAACAACAATGATAAAACTCAAAGTTTTTTAATGAAATATATAAATCTAATCGAATAATTTAATTACAAAATATAATCCTCACATAACTGTGAAAGAAAAATTCACTTGACACTAAGAATGGAAAACATTCTTTGTGACTGAATAAGAAAGGAAACTAATTTACATCTCAACAAGATTAAAATTCTAAACAAATGCTTACATCTTGTCTCTGATTGAAAAGTATTCGATTCAATGAAACTTGAAGTGATTCTATTAGCGTTCTCTGATTTGGCTTGTTTCCAGAAGATTAAAGAGAATTGAGGTCGAACGTGCAAGTAATGGAGACACGCTGTGATCGGTAGATATTTTTATTTACGAATTCTGTTTCACCTGAAGCAGTTAAAGTTGGATTTTGTAAATTGAAATTAGTTTTATTAGTAATATTTTATCATTTTCAGACACTTAAACTAAAAACTACAGTTTTTTGAATATTAAAATTGATTTTTAGGTTCCATATTTTTGATAATCCATATTTCTATTATAAAAGGAAACAGCAGTTTTAGAAAATATGATTAAAAATCAACATATTCATATCTAATTGTGTGTTTACAATTTTTAATTCGTGTAGTAGAACGTAGATCACAATAAATAAGTATAAATTATAATTTCGAATCATGGAATATTAACTTTTGAAAAAAACAGAGATTTAATTTTTAATTAAAAAGAGAAAAATGTTCAATTTATTTGCTGTTTGTTAATTTGTAAGTCTTTTCAGTCAAATTATTTTAAATTGCCAATATTTTATGAGAATATATTAAACTTTGGTTATATTTAGGTTTACTGACTAATTTTTTTCAAAATTCCACCACGTACTATAAAATTTATTTAATGCCGTTTATTTTCAATATCTCTCTTAGCTATTAAAACTAAATCAGAGTTAATTTTTAAATTTGCATCTGTTTAATGATAGTATAATCCTATTTCCTACTCTTAAAAATATAGTCATGTACCTTATAATAATCTCCATTTTAAATTATTATTCTTATACACACACATATTATATATATATATATATATATATATATATATACATATATATATATATATATATATATATGTATATATATATATATATATATATATATATATATATATATATATATATATATATATATATATATATATATATATATATATATATATATATATATATATATATATATATATATATATATATATATATATATATATATATATATATATATATTATATATATATATATAATCAGTCTTATTCCTAATATATTGTCTAATCATATTATTTAATAATACTAGATATAATAAATGGCTTTTAAGTATAATACTTTTCTTCGAAATCAGCTATTAAATCCAATTCTCAGCTAAATTTTAAGTTTGTGTATGATTAATCATGGCTAAGTCACATCTCTTACACTTAAAACATAATAGTGTGCTTTGTAATAATCATTTTAATTTATTATACATATAAATGTTTCATTTAAATACTTCCATAAACACCAATGTTTATCCCTAGTTACATAATATTAAACATCATAAGATTATTATTCCACAAGCAATTAATGACTGTTTATGAGAAGTCTGTTTAACAATATTTGATGCTGATTTTAATTTTAATAGCAGTAATTTGAATAGCCTTTTGAATGTATTAATATCCAAATTTAAAGAAAATTTATTTCATATTAACCCGTCCAGCGTCCTATTTATAGGACAGTTATTTTTCACCATTATAATATATTTTTTGCCTATTCTTTTAACATCGCAGTAATTTCATATTACTTAAAACATACATTATTTTTCAGTGCTGCAGATATTGAGCTTCTTCATGAGTTTGTCTTGCTGAATTTCATTGTAATCGTAAGAAAAGGTTTTAAAATTAAGTTTAAATATTTTTTCAGAATTTAATTTCATTATTCTATTAACAGTTTATAAATTAAAAATATTTTTCATATTATTGCAAATTTACTACTTTCATTGAGTTTTTGAAATTTTCTGAATTTTTTTCATTGTACGTATTTTTAAATAAGTTTAAATATTATTTTCAGAATTTATTTCTATTCTTTATAATATTCTATATTTTATAAATTTATTTTACTTTATTAGTTTTATTAACAAATTTAAACTACGTAAAAATAGATTATATTTTTTTTTTGATATTTATTTCATAGGTAATTCGCTGAAAAAATTCTTAAAACAAAATATGTAAAATATCTATTTTAGAGAATTAGATTAAAATGATTGCTTTTTGAATAAAATTATTGAATTGATGAACAAATTCTATTGACAAATTTGGATAATTGGCTTATTGAGTTAAAAAATTTTGATATAAAAATGAACCAGTTGACAATATTTTTTAATCCAATTTAATTTAAATATGGATTTCGAGAACAAGAAAATAATACAGAAATGGAAATATTGTCCCATAAAAATTGACCAATACATGGTTCATTTCTACTTTATGATGTGAAAAAATAAATTACTGCTTTTAAAATTGGAATGATAACAAAATGTTAAACTTGCTACAATTTTATAAAAAAAGCCATGTTGAGCGGAAAAACATGGTGGGTGTAAATACCTGTACATACAACAGTAAATGCAGAGAAAAAGAAAAAAAAAAAGACAAGGTAAAAAAAAACAACAGGACAAAATCGGTTGACCAAGTTATACAATTTCATCTCGAGTGAAGGAAATAGACACAGTTAGACGTGACGTAGTTGGTCATATAATTGGTAAAAGAGAAAAGCAAAGACTCTGTCAAATGCAAAACTCTTTGGGAAAACCTCTTACATTTTGTATGAAATGTAATGTAACTCTGTGTACAAAATGTTTTCCAAATTACTATAAATAGTGTTCATATGTTTAAACATAATAAAAAAATGTCAAATTTATTTGTGTTTCATTTGTTTTTTCATTAAATACTAAAGTTCAATTGTTCGGGTACAGGAACGTAATCAAGTAACTAAAACCAAAGGAGAAGTACTAAGTGTTCATAAACTTCAATATCCGCCCAGCGTCCTATTTATAGGACAGTAATTATCTCGGATCCTAAATTAATGGTGTGGAGTTTAATTGCATATTATATTTAATTCGAGTTTGAACGTAATTTTAAAAGTTTTTAACAAAATTTCAATTTTAATATAAGTAGGGAGTTAACGGGTTAAGGGCTGATCTCACAAAAGCCATTTAACGGCTAACTGTAATTAATCTCTGTTTAAACGGCGAATTCAGTCCCACCATTGTTTGGAGCCATAGGATAATCGTAGTTAGCCATTTAAAGACTGTGGTGAGACCGGCCGTAAAAATAATACTAACAATTATAAAAATGTGTATCCAATTAACTATTGAAAATTGTATTAAATATATAAGCAACTTATGGTTTGGTTTTGATTTGGAGTGCTACGGTCTACTTTTTGCAACACGAGGGCTAATGACCGGGACCTACAGCTTAAAGCCGATTCCGAACGGCTACGAACATCCATGCCACTATGGGTTTCGAACCCACGAACTCCGGTACCGACGGCCAGCCCCCTAACCAATCGGTCATCGTTCTGCTTAAACAACTTATGTGTTAGTAGATATGTGTTAATAGATATGTTTCATATTAAAATTTTTGTCAAAAAACTTCATCTGAAAAGCTTTCAAAAAGTTGAAAAAAATGTCTAATATTGAAACAACTATGTAAAATAAATATATATATTTATATATATATATATATTTTTTGAAAAATTCTAGTACGAATGCTAATCTGTCACTGAAAGTGATTATCATAAATCATGACTAAAATATGAGATAAAGTTTCAGATAATATTTTTTCTATATAAAGCAAAAAATTTAAACAATATTGAAAAACTTAAATATGCAAGAATTTTCTTTTCAGGACCGAGTAATGTTTAAAGATATTCAAATTGTTTCTTTCTCATATCTTCGGAAGACAAGAAATTATTTTCATGAAAGACTGTGTGACTTTGATTTCAGAAATGAATATTAAAAAAAAAAAACTTCAGCTAAATTATTTCCTTGCTGAATTTTAAATATTGTTTAAACTTTATGCTCGAAATTATCTTTTTCACTACAAAAATTTCAAATTTTCTCTTTCTGGGAGATGGAAAAACAAAATATCAGTGTAACTGTAAAATAATTTAAAATTCTTAAAAATACACACAATTTTTGGAGGTTTTTAAAACGAAATATAAATTAAATATTTTATAAAAGTATAAAATGGCTAGTAGACGTAAACAAGCATTTTTATAAATAATTAAAAAAGAGATGCAAAACTTTGTACGGATATACACAGAAGTATATGCAAACTGATAATTCTGTGTATGCAAATTAATCCAATGTTATTTTGGTTTGGTTTGGTTTGGAGTGCTACGATCTACTGTTTTGCACAAGAGGGCTAATGAGAGCGGGACCTACTGCTTAAGGTCGATTCCGAACGGCTACGAACATCCATGCCGTAGTGGGATTCAAACCCACAAACTCCGATACCGGCGATCAGCGCCCTAACCAATAGGCAAGCTTCGGCCCAATGTTATTTAAATGATATATTTTTGAAAAACTTATTTTTATGCAATTCATTAATATATTTAAAAATGTTTCTAGCAAATGATTTTTAATACATTTCTACAAAATAATTAACAGAAAATCTTAAAATAAACTAAAATACATTTTTGTTGTTACGTTTGTATTAAGTTAAAATTTCATTTATATTATTAAAACCCAGTCTAAATTTCGAAAAGTCCGAATTTTATCATGAAAATTCAACGAACAAAATTTAAAGTATTTTCTATAAATGCATAGCACACTTTATCAACATATTAAATGAGATATTATTGTAAAACTTATTTTTATGCAAATTTTTAGTAAATTTAAAAATGTTTCTAACAAACGATTTTTCATATATTTCTACAAAATAATTAAAGGAAAATCTTAAAATAAATTAAAATACACTTTTCTTGCTACGTTTGTATAAAGTTAAAATTTCATTTATATTATTAAAACCCAGTCTAAATTTCGAAAAGTCCGAATTTTATAATGAAAATCAAAGTTCAAAATTTAAAGTATTTTTTATAAATGCATAGCACACTTTGATAACATAATTAAACACTATTTTACCAAAAGCATAAAAAAGCAATAAGTAACTATAATAAGTAATAATAAATTCATTCGTTAGGAACATTTTGAAAAATAGCAAATAATTATAAAAATATTTTCAAAAATAACCCATTTAAAAATAGCTTTAGTTGAAGTTTATTTATTTATAATTCCGTTTATATGTGAAGAAATAACTATTTGTAATATCTAGCTTTCCGTTAAATGTAATTTGTTTTCTGATTACTAGCCATACAAACAAAGAGCTGTATTAAACAGGCAGTAACATTTTATCATTTTCTCTCCCAAACGCATATAACGCTATACGCAATAAAAGGGAAATTTTGGAAGTGGACGATTACATCACGTTTCGTATTCAAAAAGATTCACTTCTAGGAACTTGAAGTTATTTTATTAACCTTTTTCGATTTGGCACACACCCAGGAGATTAAAGGAACTGAAACTGGCCGTGAAAATAAACCTGAAATTGCAACGGGATACGTTTTATTACTCGTCCCACTTTAAATGCAAAAAATGCGGTTTAAATGCCCTATTCCAGCAATAAAAATAAGATATTTCTTTTTCATGAATCTATAAACAGAAGAATTTTGCAGTATAGTTGTTCATAAATAGAATTCGTTTTAGTAGACATATTTAAAAAAAATAGATTAAATTGAATAAAACGTATTCGCTATATCATAGTATATCATAAATATAAAAACGCAATAAAAATTGTGAAGAAATTTTAATTATCCGAAATTAAACATAGAGTTGTAGAACATTATCTATTCTTATGGGAATGAAACATCATTGACTTAAGTTTGTGGCAACGAGATAATTTTTTTACTTGTTAAAACTAAACACAATTTTTAGAGGTTTTTAAAACGAAATATAAATTAAACTTTTTTATAAGTATAAAATGGCTAGTAGACGTAAACAAATGTTTTGATAAATAATTAAAGTAGAGATGCAAAACTTTGTACGGATATACACAGAAGTACGTGTAAACTGATAATTCTGTGTATGTAAATTTATCCAATGTTATTTAAATGAGATATTTTTGAAAAACTTATTTTTATGCATTTTTTTTATTAAATTTTAAAATGTTTCTAGCAAACGATTTTTCATACATTTCTACAAAATAATTAACAGAAAATCTTCAAGTAAATTAAAATAATTTTTTTTGTTTCTATGTTTGTAATAAGTTAAAATTTCATGTATATTATTAAAACCCAGTCTAAATTTCGAAAAGTCCGAATTTTATCATGAAAATTCAACGTAAAAACTTTAAAGTATGTTCTATAAATACAATGCACACTTTATCAATATATTAAAACACTAATTTACCAGAATTATAATAAGACAATAAGAAAGGGTAATAAGTAATAATAACGCAAAAGGTGAGAATTAAAAATTAATTTGTAAGGGACATTTTGAAAAATGACAAATAATTTAAAAAATATTTTCAAAAATTACCCATTTAAAAATAGTGTTAGTTGAAATTTATTTAATTTTAATTCAATTTATATGTGTCGAAATAATTATTTGTAATACCTAGCGTCCCGTTAAATGTAATTTGTTTTCTGATTACTAGCCATAGAAACAAAGAGCTGTATTAAACAGACAGTAACATTTTATCATTTTCTCTCCAAAACGCATATAATCCTACACGCAATAAAAGGGAAATTTTGGAATTGGACGATTACATCACGTTTCGTATTCAAAAAGATTCACTTCTAGGAACTTGAAGTTATTTTATTAACCTTTTTCGATTTGGCACACGCCCAGGAGAATAAAGGAACTGAAACTGGCCGTGAAAAGAAACCTGAAATTGCAATGGGATACGTTTTATTACTCGTTCCACTTTAAATGCAAAAAATGCGGTTTAAATGCAGAACTGCAGTAACAAAAATAAGATATTTCTTTTTCATAAATCTATACACTGAAGACTTTTGCAGTATATTAGTTCATAAATAGAATTCGTTTTAGTAGATATATTTAAAACAAGAATAGATTAAAATGAATAAAACGTATTCGCTAAATCATAGTATATCATAAATATAAAAACACAATAAAAATTGTGAAGAAATTTTAATTGTCGCAAATTAAACATAGAGTTGAAAAACATTATCTATGCCTATAGTAATGAAACATCATTGACTTAATTTGTGGCAACGAGATAATTTTTTTACTTGTTAAAACTAAACACAATTTTTAGAGGTTTTTAAAACGAAATATAAATTAAACATTTTTATAAGTATAAAATGGCTAGTAGACGTAAACAAATGTTTTGATAAATAATTAAAGTAGAGATGAAAACTTTGCACGGATATACACAGAAGTACATGTAAACTGATAATTCTGTGTATGCAAATTAATCCAATGTTATTTAAATGAGATATTTTTGAAAAACTTATTTTTATGCAATTTTTTATTAAATTTTAAAATGTTTCTAGCAAACGATTTTTCATACATTTCTACAAAATAATTAACAGTAAATCTTATAGTAAATTAAAATACATTTTTGTTTCTATGTTTGTATTAAGTTAAAATTTCATTTATATTATTAAAACCCAGTCTAAATTTCGAAAAGTCCGAATTTTATCATGAAAATTCAACGTAGAAACTTTAAAGTATTTTCTATAAATATAATGCACACTTTATCAATATATTAAAACACTAATTTACCAGAAGGATAATAATGCAATAAGAAAGGGTAATAAGTAATGATAATCTCGAATTTAGTTAATGAAAATTAAAAATTAATTCGTAAGGGACATTTTGAAAAATGACAAATAATTTTAAAAATATTTTCAAAAATTACCCATTTAAAAATAGTGTTAGTTGAAATTTATTTAATTTTAATTCCATTTATATGTGTCGAAATAATTATTTGTAATACCTAGCGTCCCGTTAAATGTAATTTGTTTTCTGATTACTAGCCATAGAAACTAAGAGCTATATTAAACAGACAGTAACTTTTTTATCATTTTCTCTCCAAAACGCATATAATCCTACACGCAATAAAAGGGAAATTTTGGAATTGGACGATTACATCATGTTTCGTATTCAAAAAGATTCACTTCTAGGAACTTGAAGTTATTTTATTAACCTTTTTCGATTTGGCACACACCCAGGAGATTAAAGGAACTGAAACTGGCCGTGAAAAGAAACCTGAAATTGCAATGGGATACGTTTTATTACTCGTTCCACTTTAAATGCAAAAAAATACGGTTTAAATGCAGTACACCAGTAATAAAAATAAGATATTTCTTTTTCATGAATCTATAAACAGAAGAATTTTGCAGTATATTTGTTCATAAATAGAATTCATTTTAGTAGATATATTTAAAACAAGAAAAGATTAAAGGGAATAAAACGAATTCAATAAATCATAGTATGTCATAAATATAAAAACGCAATAAAAATTGAGAAGACCTTTTAAATAATCCCAAATTAAGCATAGAGTTGACGAACATTATCTATTCTTATGACCATCATTGACTTGAGTTTGCAGTATATAGGTTTATTTTTACTTGTTCTACTTTATACAAATTTCAAGAATATAACAAAAATTATAAATCTAAAAACAAAATAATTTTGCACTATATATTTTTTAGAAATTTTATTTTATTTTACTGGATTAGAATACAATTTATGAATGAAGAATAATTGTTAAATCAATATATATTAAGTATATAATTCATATAAACATGCAAAAAATTTTTACTTAGAGTAAAATTTCGAATTTGAATACAAAAATGATTACAATAAGCTATGTTTATAGTAGTGAAAATTCAAAACTGTAACTAACTTTTGGTTCCTATTTTAAATTTAGAATTTAATTGTAATATTATAAAATTCGATTTTTGGGGGGTATGACTCTATATGAACAAAATAATTTGGGGGAATTAAAAGAATTTGAATTATATTTATTTTCATAAAATAAATTCGCTTTACTAGATTTTTATTCGTATAACCTGTGTATTCTGTATACCTGTACATACCTGTATATATGAGCAATAATTTGGGGGAATTAAAAGAATTTGAATTATATTTATTTTCATAAAATAAATTCGCTTTACTAGATTTTTATTCGTATAACCTGTGTATTCTGTATACCTGTACATACCTGTATATATATGAAGAATAATTTGGGGGAATTAAAAGAATTTGAATTATATTTATTTTCATAAAATAAATTCGTTTTACTAGATTTTTATTCGTATAACCTGTGTATTCTGTATACCTGTACATACCTGTATATATAAACAGAATAATTTGGGGGAATTAAAAGAATTTGAATTATATTTATTTTCATAAAATAAATTTGTTTTGCTAGATTTTTATTCGTATAACCTGTGTATTCTGTATACCTGTTTATTTTTATTCGTATAACCTATGATTGTATTAAACCATCAAGTAAAACAAATTTTACTTTTTAAAAAGTACACTTCAAAATTCTTCTATTCATAGATTCATAAAAAAAAGAAAAGGAGAAAAAATTTGTGGATAAAAAACCCTGCCTAAATTATGGAAGAATAGAATAAATTTTAACATGCAAAAATTTTAAAAACATTTATAATTTCGCAGATGAAACAGAGATTTGACATTCAATATCGTTTTTGTGGTGAAAAAAGTTAAAATATTGAACAAAGTTTTGATCATTTCAAACTCTAAAGTTGTATACGATATTGCATTTGAATAAAAAAAAGTGTATGTAGATATTTCTTGTAATTTTATTTTGATGTATTATAAATTCTAAACAGCTGAAACTCAAAAATTATGATTTTGAACTTCCAAAAAAGAATTTTACACTATTGTGAATACTCCCCTTTGTCCGAGCACGCGCCAAAACAGCTGATCGTAGTGCACCTGTACCTGGACAATAGCGTGGCTTCGCAGAGTCGGGGATCTTGACAATCGGATTGAATAGACGAATGCGCCCCTGATGGATTTCGTTAATGAACGCTCGGAAATTCCGTGAAGAGAGAGCCAGCGAATGAGAATTCAGCTAAAATGTATAACTGTAACTTTAGATGGAGTTCTCATGTAACTGGGATCTTAACCCTCCGAGTGGAACACACTGGGGATAAAAGTCTCCAAAAAATACGATAAAGCTTTATTGTGTCAGTGACCAAAGTGTTCTATGATTTTTTACTTCACCCTTTGTCCCACCCTCGTTATTGTCCCTTTACTTCCGGTTATAAATAGATATATAAATAGACATTATTGATTGTTAATTTTTAATACACATAAAGCTCGTCAAGTCTCGAAGATCTTCATATAAAAAATAATGTATTCTAAAAGTCGAATAAATTTTTTTTTTCGAGAATTATTTATATTTTTTACTAAAGTCATCCAAGATATTTCAGTGGTGCAATTAGAGATATATATGTTACCGCAAACGAAATACTTCGAAATAGAGATTGACAAAGCCATGAGAAGCTATCAGCGTCTTTGTTCCTCAGAGAGTAGGGGTGCATCCCTCAATAAATGTCAGTCAAAGAGGGGTGAGTTCCTAAACAATCGACCTGATCCTCCTACCTCATAATTTCATGGGGGAAAGCACTATCAAAAATGTACAATATATCTATTTTTGGAACGGTTTTAGAGGTCAAAAATTGTCTGTGACAGCTGGCGGAATTGTACGTGCAAACCGCTTAGAGGGTTAACTGAGAAAAAACAGTGGCGGGACCGTAACTGACCCCCCAGGTATAAAAAGCCTACAATTTTGAGACTCAGGGCTTTTCGTCATTTTTTTTCGGAGGTGTGTTGACCTCTTGGAGGCTTTCGCCTTTTTACCAGAGACAGCTTGCTAGTTCGGGAGATTCGTAAAGTCCGCTCATATAGGGAGCGGCAGAATCTCGATAAATTGGATTATCGAGGATAAATTGGGTTTGATTGCACCCTGAAAAGCCTCCCCATTTGTAAGAGATTATTAAATCTCTTGTTTTTCTTTCGACTGTGATTGTCGTGAGGAAGTTTTATCGGCAACCATCTTTTGCAGTTCTAGATGATTTAGGAATTAACGTTCATTTGTAAATAGCCGTATTTAATCCAGAATTAAAGTGAATTTCCAATTTTATTCTTTGACTGTGATCCATTATTCACGTTACCTCTCATTTGAGAATATTGAAGGCGTCACACTATATTTGTTTATCAATAGAGTTCATTTTAATAGATGTTATAGTATAAGATTAAATTGTTGAAATTAATACTATTCAATAATGTTAGGGTATATCAGAAATATAAAATATGAAATAAATTTTTTAAGAAATTTTAAATTTCACATTTAAAGCACAGATAATCATTATTTTAATTTAAAATAATGAAAAGTACCAACATGTAATACAGTTTCAGTTTCAGAAAACGGAATGCCTTTTATTACTCGTAATACAACAAATTTAAAAATGTGATTTAAATGATTGCAAATACTTAAAGAACTGCAATTATGATTTTGAACTTCTAAAAAAGAATTTTACACTATATTTGTTTATAAATAGAGTTCATTTTAATAGATGTTATAGCATAAGATTAAATTGTTGAAATTAATACATATTCAATAATGTTAGGGTATATCAGAAATATAAAATATGAAATAAAGTTTTGAAGAAATTTTGAATTTCACATTTAAAGCACAGATAATCATTATTTTAATTTAAAATAATGAAAAGTAACAACATGTAATACAGTTTCAGTTTCAGAAAACGGAATGCCTTTTATAACTCGTCCTACTACAAATTTAAAAATGGGATTTAAATGACTGCAAATACTTAAAGAACTGCAAGAATATGGAAAAAATTAAGTTTTTATGAACGAATAAATAATTTCGCAGTTGCCATTTCTTAAACAAAAACTAACATATGATTATAGGATTTATTATTTTAAATTGGACTTTTATTTTAAAATATTATGCACTGGAAAAATATAGGCAAATAATGGAGTTAAGTGCAAGAAACAAATAAGTATTTTTACTTTAGAAATGGCAACTATGAAATGTAAGCCAAATTGAAATATTATTTCAACTTTTAATTAGCTTTTAAAATGAATTTTAAATTATATAATTGTTCTTGGTGTTCAAGCGTTATTTAACAATTTCGTTTTATCCATTCGTCTGGTATATTTCATTAATTTTGAATTATATTAATTTTGAATTATATAAAGAGTATTTTGCGGTTTATTAAGTAAAACTAGTTTTATTTAAATTTTTAAAATAAACACAGATTGTATGAATAAGAATGTATTTATTAAACCAGGAACACATATCAAAAATACAAAACATCAGTTAAAATTTTGAGGAAATATAAAATCTTACAAGCAAAGCATAAAATCAATACATTTTTGTTATGAAATGAACATTGATTAAAGTTTCAGCCAATGAAATATGCTTATTTACTCGCCCCACTATAAACTTATGTATGTGTTTTGAATGAAGAATTGCAACAATATGAAATAATAAATTACTTTTTTTATGAATCTATGAATAAAATATTTTTACATTGAATTTTTTAAAAAGTAAAATTTACAATCCTCCATATCTCCCATCTGCAACCTTTTAAAGGCTTCACCAAACACAGCAATGACCCACATATTTACCACCAACTTATTTTATCCTGGAAAAATTCTTATCAGAATTACGAAGATGTATACACCGATGAATATGAAAACTACGTTGGCTTAGCATATTGGAGTAACTCTGGCAATTGTAGCTACAGTCTTCCCTCTTTTTGCTCCATCTTTACGGCCGAAACGATTGCTATTCACGAGGTGTCGTGTAGTCCTCGTTATATATTTAAGTATCAACCTGTGATCAAATGTATAGTGGGATTTATTTTAAATTGCGTTGTGTTAAATATTTGTTTTACTAAAATTTAACCACAGGTTATGAGCAACTACAGACATAAATATGAAGAATAAACTAACCTCTAAAATGATAGCAACTGAGACTAGCTTAATATAAAAAAGAGTAGATTTATTATAAAATGTTTATACATCTATTTACAAAAAACAGTAATAAGTAATAAGTAAATAATTAAGCTTAGTCAATCTATTCAAATTACTTCTGACAAATTTTTTATACACTTAGAAAAATCTTTGTAAGTAGAGAGAGGACCTAATCTCGATTTCAAAATGTAATGCAAAAAAATGGGTACCTTTGTGGGTCTAAAGTGTTGGGCCCGGAACACTTCTGGTTGAAGGGTATGAGAGGGAATCTTTACATCATCCGTTGATCTGTTACAGACATCGTCAGGGGCTTTCTCCTGAGTCTCTGGGGTGCGGCCGTACTACTTTGTGCAGGAAACTTTCTGGCGGACTTGGCTGGAGTATCGAGCAACTTCCTTTTGGGACCTCCGAACCAATCTCTTCTGTGACCTCCGAACCGATCTTCTCTTCTGGGACCTTCGAACCAAACTCTCTGGGGCCTCCTAATGCATCTCCCTCTTTTAG
>CM063498.1:114040714-114083214 GCA_032207245.1 Pardosa pseudoannulata
GTAGAAGATTTTAATTCATAATATAAAATTGACTATTTATTTCTTTTTAAATTAAAAAGAGAAGAGTCTTGTATAAAACACCATTTAATTTTGTATTTTAAAACACATAATTTATTGGAGTTTTTAGATCATTCGATATTTCATTCTTAATCTCGTCATCTAAATGGGAACTTATACATTAGAAATAATTTAATTAAAAATATTTAATCAGAAATAATATTGAAATTAATCTTTTGTAGAAGATATCAATTTATAATATAAAATTGACTATTTATTTCTTTCTAAATTAAAAACAGAAGAGTCTTGTATAAAACTCCATTAAATTTTGTATTTTAAAACACATAATTTATTGAATTTTTCAGACCATTCGATATTTCACTCTTAATCTCCTCAAATAAATGGAACCTTATACATTATACATATGTAATTTCTTTCATATTTCTCATGCAACTACTTTATAAAAGAAATTCTTGAGTTTGGGGATGATGAATATCTGTTTTTAAATGAACTAAATCATTTTATATATGCAACACATTATTTACTATTTATGTATAAATGTGCGTGTGTGTCCTTAGGCATACACACACATATATATTTGGGCAACGCAGAGTACTTCAGCTAGAGTAATATTAATCTTAAGAGCATTAGAAGGGATCATACTTTGGATTTGCCATAGATGCTTTCCAATGAAGGCAATGAAGGAATGTTTCTACTTGCTCATAATATCGACCGTTATTGATTTCGGATACTGCAATTCTTCACATATATATAACATCCCACTGCAACGACATTCTAGAATCACGTTCATTGCAATGAAACTTTGATTCGGATAATTTGCTTGTAGATTGTGTGTATACCTAAGTATTAATGATCTACCTATCAGTGGTTGCGAAATATTCAAATAAGGAAACATACTCAGATGGCTTTTGTAAGTATTTTCAATAGCATATGAGAGCTTAGAATGAGGAAGTGAGGCAATTAATAAAGCAACACTTGCGACGGTAATTTCTTTCATGACTTTTTTGAACTTTTACCCTGAAAAAGTTCCTGGAATGCTCTATTGCTGTTGAAAGTGGTAATCATTAGATATAAAATTATGTTTTTTTGTTGTTGTGGTTACTTTTATAAAGATTGTGTAAAGCTGGAGAGATATGAAATTTTGTCAACGAAAATTTTAAACATCGAATATTTTAATTAGTTAAACTTACCGTTTTTAATAAATTTTATATTTGTTAGCTACATATATTTTTTCATTGTTTCCGAATACATAAAATCAAACGTTGGGTAAAACTACATTCTTTCTGTTTAAATAATGCCTCCAAAATCTAATACATCCTGAGTACTAATTGGTTTAGCAAAATAAATTCGATTTTAATAGTTAAAAAGGGCCGTTTTATTATAATTTAAAAATAACAAATTTCATACGTGAGCAGAAAAACATATATAAACATTTTTTTTTAATTTCTGAACAGAGACAATTTCGTTTCAGCAGTTGTTCCAACTTTTAGACATTACTTTCCAACTTTTAGATAAATTTTCAAATTTTCAAATTTGAATTGATTTATATAGCTTAAGTTCTTTGTAAAGTTTAGTATATAATTAAAGAAAAAATATGTTATAATTTAATTGAAATATGTTTCGAAACAAATTTAGAATAAATTATTTAAAAATATCACTAAAATATAAAGACAATGGCTTCATTTGAAGCTTTATTCAACTATAATGAAATCTAATATATATTAAAATAATTAATATATATATTAGTTATTATAATTAATTTATTTATTGATATAGGTAACTCATTCATCAATTGATTACATACAACAAATAATAAAATTGCATGTAGTGATATAAAAAATGTATGAATTATAAAGTCATATCTAGAACTGTATATTGTCATGTAAAGAATTATATGCTGTCGCAAAAGGATTATATGTTTTCATTTAAGAATTGTAAATAGTTACATAAAAAATATCGTCTAGTTATATAAGACAATATGCATTTCCACATAAAGAACACCTGAAAAATGAAAAAAATAATTTTATATCACATCTTTTTTTATCACATTTCTTGCAATTCCATATTAGCTTTCATATGGAAAATATGAATCTATTCTCTTTAAAAATTTACTAATGCTATAGTGTATGAAATTTACTAAAATAATATATCCTATTATTTTACTTAATAAAACTTACGTTTTTATTTTAAATATAAAATTTTTGTTATAAAAACGAATTAAATTTTTCGAATTAGTTAAGGGATCATACACATACTACATTTTATTTCCACTTGGACAAATTTACAACTTTGCAATATTCTACAAATTAACTGCATCATCAGAATTAATTAAATACATGATGGCTGGAAAACTTTAGAAAAATACATTTTTGTTATGCGCAAGAATATAAATAAAATTCATGGATATTAATTTAATTATTAAAAAGTTTGCTACATATTCAACAGAATATTTCTATGGGTCTCTAAATTATTTATAATATTATGGTTTTCTTTTGTTAGATGTCAACTCTTATAATCAACTTTGGAAAATACAGAGGAGTCGTCCCTCAGTCGACAAAGGCGTCGATCTCATAATCTAGGTTTCTGGGATTAAGATTCGAGTTAGCGAAAGTTCCCTAGTATTCAATGAGGAGTCTGGAGCATGCAAAATCGGTTGGTAGTCACAATGCCCTTTAATTTCACGAACGATACTTTAGGAGGTAGTAGGCCAAGCCTAGGGGTTTTATGCTTGGTGATAGCTTGTAAATTATGTAGACCTATTTTCTTTGTGGTGTCCTTGAAAGCAAAATTACGCCTATACTGGGCTTCTATAATAACAAAATGGTCAGCAAAAATCCGTAGCGTTGTATAGGTGAATGCTTAGCATGCAAAAGCCAATTCTTTATTAAAAATAACTCATGGTTATACAAGAAGATTCTTGAAATTCTCGAAATTTATTAAATTTATAGCAGTTTAACGCTAAATAAAAGATGTTAAATAACATTGTATGGTTTCACTGCAGTTTAGGGTGCAACCGGAATTTCATATTAATCTACATTCATCATAGCCGAGTATGCCAGTTTTCTCACATGTTGCATTCCGATAGTTTTTTTTGCCAACAATGATATATAAAATTTGTGTAGACATTTTCAATATTTTAACAATCATAATTTATGCTTTCCGTTGCATTTTTATTGCTTTAATAAAGTAAGGACTTATATTTTCTCGTACACTTCTGTAAAATTTAGTAAATTTTAAAAAATTTACAAACTTAAAAATTTGGCACAATTTGTTTATGAATATATTCTTTAATATGTTGTTTTACTACTCTAATGCTTATAGTTTATGCATTTTACTGAATTTTTATTATTCTTATGGATGTTTATGCCATAAACTGAATGTTGGCTCTATTAGTGCCAAGAGAATATGGGGGTACACCGAACTGCATTTTCACCAATTACATGCTTTGTACTTCTAACTAGACTAAGCTAAAATGCTTTCCAAATTCATAAACTGCAATTTATTTATTTATTAAAAGTTTCATGCTTAAATTATAATATAATCCCCTCTAATATTAATTCAATATAATAAATCTTATAATTTTAAAATATCAAAGCTTTATTATAATAGCTATTTATTAGCCCAGTTAACATCTTTATAAATTTTATTATAGTTTATATATTTTACATATTTCTCTTTTTCTCTAAGCAAGAATCTATATTTCTCATAAACTTCAAAGTTTTCAAACTCTAAGGATATCATCGCAAATTCCAAACCGTAAAAATGCCCATTTTTGTTTACGAAAAAATGGAAGCCATTAGGCACAAACTTAAATTAATTGCCCACATATCATTTGTTATCTAATTACTCCCGAAAAAAAATTATCCTTATTAAAAAAGGAATGATTTATTAGACTATTTAACATACGCAGCTCTCGTCGTATTAAGCAATAAAATATTTTTTTATGATTAATTATCATTAATTTTAGCTTAAGTAATTGGGCTTAAGGATATTTAATTTAATTTGCCTTATACTTTAATGTATAAACAACACACACATTTAGCGTCTTAATTCATCTCCAAAATTCTATGGGAGGAATGTACTTGAAGTTTTTAGATTGCACTAATAAATAATCTTTACATTCTTCTTAAACAAATCCTAAAAACTGTTTTAGTCAGGAATAACATGGAATAACGTGTTGATAAAACTATTATTTAAGATTTTTCGTTCCATTTGCAATTGCACGAAGGTGAACATAGTTTTTGTTGCCATATATAACTACATAGAAGGTTTTGGTGAATTTTATTCCTGATGACAAAGATTTTCCATTAGTAAATGAAACTGGAATTTTAAAGAAATTATAATATTATTTAGCCGAAACCAGCCAAGGGTGTTTTGCTAAAATTATCTTCTATATTAAATCCCTTAATTTATTATTTATCTTCTTTCTTTCGTTATTAATGTATTTTACAATGTACATGTATTGTAAGAATGGGGGGGGGGGGGGGGGGGGGGGGGGGGGGGGGGGGGGGGGGGGGGGGGGGGGGGGGGGTATATAAAAGGGGGGGGTGGGGGGGGGGGGGGGGGGGGGGGGGGGGGGGGGGGGGGGGGGGGTTGGGGGGGGGGGGGGGGGGGGGGGGGGGGGGGGGGGGGGGGGGGGGGGGGGGGGGGTTTATGGGGGGGGGGGGGGGGGGGGGGGGGGGGGGGGGGGGGGGGGGGTTATAAATATACAACAAAAATTCTAATGTTTCGTTTTTAATGAAAATGTTATCTGTATCAATTTTCATAAGTTTAAATTTCACATCTGCTCGTACATCTGTACCTACAAAAGAACTTTAATTCAATTTGCAAATTTTAACTATTTTCGTGGGATGTATGTACGTACAAACATATGTACTTATGAACTTATGATATCTCATATAATTCAAACACTATTAACCGTTAAAGGTTAAAATTAGAATTTAGGACGAATAATTTCTCACACTTGCAGCTAACCCAGAGGGTTTTAAGTTGCCAAGGTTGTATTTACAACTGTTATAATATCTATTTATTCATCTTCCTTTTTGATTCTGATGTGTACTCTACGTAACAAAACCTAGAACGGTAATCAACTCTGCGTAAAATTTCGAAATTTTCTATTTACAATGATATTTTATCTAGTTATGTACAGGAATTTTAAATGCAGTGCACATTTTATTTAACGAAATTTATCAGTACGAGAAATATTAATGATAAAGATCAACCATAATGAAAGAAGAAGACTGAAATTTATTTCCATGTAGTTAAAACAATGCTTTTTAAGCAGTTACAACAATATTTTTAAGCAGTTGCAACAAATCAATTTTTAAGCAATCATGCAAATACGAAATTAAATTATTAGCAATATATTATTTTCAAAAGAATTAATTTGAGCTGTTATTTTTATATTACTTCCTGGTATAAAGTAATGAATGTACTGTGATCATGAAAAATTGAAGTTTCTTTATCTTTTTCTTTATTTTATTACTTAATTTATATGCATATGATGAAGAAAACTCTATTTAACGGATAGTAATGCTATCGGTCACCGCTAGATGGCAGTATTGGAGATCTACTCAAACTGAGATGAATCTGTAAAGAAGTGTGCGAATAATAATTCTGATGACGCATTATACTAGATAAAACTAAATTCTGTGTTAATTAATGGATGTATGACACTTTAAGCATGTACGGAAGTGAAGTAAAGTCCAAATCAATTGCTTTTCAATACATCATAGGGGCTATTTCATTAATATTTTTTAATTTATGACATATTTGTATAACTAATAAAATGAACTGAAATAAGAGAAAAAATTGATATACTTAATATAAATACTGTCATTTGGTGTTAAAAACTGAAAGCTAGTTCGAACTAATCACCGTTTTGTCATCCAGACCAGAAGTGTTGATTGAGATATTGACTCTATGAATAAGGGTTCAAGTAGTATATATCTACTTCAAAAGAATGTACACGATTTAGAAAATCTAAGTTACCACACTATACATATTTTCATCTGACTTGATTGAACAACAGGGTGTCTCACGAACTTGGCGATAAATCTCTGAACATGGCAGCCTAACATTTTCTTCTAATCTCGCCTTGTCCAAACAATCTGTATCTATATTTTGATTTATAATATATCTGTATTCAGCTCTTTTTCCGGAACTCATTTCTTATATATTAAATGCACATACTGCTTTAAAAATATTAGAACCATTACAGATTCACTATGGCTAATTTTTAATAATTTGAAACTGTTGGCTTTGTATACTGTTAAGGGATTAACTGCCCATATATGTAAATGCCATCTCTCTCAGTGGTACTTGTTAATTAAGAAAATGTATATAATTCTATTACAATGGCACAATCTACATCCATTAAAGTCGCCAAAATAGCAAGGGATACAATGTTGTTCAAGTGTTTTAGTATACATCACCAATAATTTCACCAAATTTACCAGGGGCACACTCTTCTTCAGGAGTAAATTTCATCTTTTATATAGATTGTAATACCATGATATAAATTATCCAGGGGTTCTAGTTATAACTTGTTTTTTCCTGTAATTTAATTGCTCTACAATTTGATTCATGGGCGATGTAAAGTCGATGTTATACAGCGATATTAAGTCATTTATATGTGAATGAAACAAGGAATGATTTTTATAAACGTAAAGGTAGGTATTGGATAAATTTTCTATGGAGATGATGGTTAGAAACGCACTTTCACATTATTCTTAAAATGGAAAAAAGTTTTTAAATATTTATTAGTAACTACTGTTTTACATGTATTGGTGATATATACAAATATTAACAGATAATGAAAATTTAAAAGAAATAAGCTTAAGGAATTTTGAAGTTCAGTGAAATATTTTCAATCAGAATTTTAGTTATAAATCTGAAACTAACACAGTCGTGTTGAGTCTTAAATAAATAAATTAGAAGATTTTAAACATTTTACCCTTGTTCTATATTTTCTTTCAAATAAACGCCAAACATTTCTGATGTTCAGCGATTAAATTTTCATCGATTGCCACGTTTCGGTAAATGTTTCCAAATTTGTATTCAAAACAGTGAAAGGATCTTTTGGCCTCTTTTGCAATATGAGGCGTTTTGTTTCATTTTTATCACTAAATTTTTATTTTTGTTTCACCCTTTTTTATCAAACTTTGTACGTCGTTGAAAAATGATAATTACAGAAATAACAATTACAGAATGTAAAAGATAATGAATTGTACATCGTGAGCTATGTTTAAGAAATCATTTTAAACATTTTCTATAAATGTAAGCAATACGTCTCTTTTTATGGTTATGCATATGATAATGAAATGTGAAAATAACGATTTTTTTTATCAGTGTTTTCCATTTACTCTGGGTTATTTACCTTACCCTCGATACAACTATTTTACTTATTGATTTTCAAATATAGAAGCATAGTTAGATTTATATTAATTATACAACTCATAATGTTTTGTTGTTTGTAAATTTTATTTTTGCTTCAGCCTTTTTTATCAAACTTAGATAGATTTTGATAAAAAATGATGATTATGGAAATAACAATTTCAGAATGTAAAAGGTAATGAGTTGTACATCATGAGCTATGTTTAAGAAATCATTTTAAACATTTTCTATAAATGTAAGCAATATGTGTCTTTTTATGGCTATGGATAATGAAATGTGAAAATAATGACTTTTTTTTCAGAAATATTTTCCATTGACTCTGGGTTATTTATCTTACGTTCGATACAATCGAGTTTTTAAAATATAGAAGCATAGTTAGATTTATATTAATTATACAACTCAATTTTTTGTTGTTTGTAAATTCTTAAGATAATATTTGAGATATCTTTAATCAATTAAGAAACAAAATAAAAGTTTCAAGAAAATAGTTAAAACTTTCATTTAATAATCCCATTAATCACCACATTTCCCTCAGACATATTTGAAAGTTTTAAACATTAACTAATAAAGTTTAAATTCTCATCTTAAATAAATAAATTAGAATTTTTTGGTCCTTCTATTGCTGTGTTATGTTTTCTTTCAGATGAAATTTAAACATTGCTGATACACAGCAATTAACGTTTCATCGATTGCCAAGTTTTAGACCATGAAACTAAATTTGTATTCAAAACATAAAAGGTATCTTTTTTACTTCTCTTTTGCAACATAAGCCATTTGGTTTTGCCTTTTCCTCGCTAACTATTTCTTTTCTTGTTTCATTTTTTCTCAAACTTAGTAAGTCGTGGTAAAGAATACAAAACGTCAAAGATAATGAACTGCATATTATCAGCCTTATTTCAGAAACTTTTTTCTTCAAATTCAATAAGTTTATACAACACTTGTCTAATTAGGATGATGCATATGGTACTGAAATGATAAAAGATTCAATTTCTTCTGGAGTAAGCTGCTATATATAGTTGTTTATGCCTGTGTGATCGTTTCAAGGTTTTGTAAATTCTGTAATTATACATAAATAAAATAAAGTTCCACGAATAAAGTTGAAAAAGAGTCAGTTTTTTCCGTCGTATATTTTCGTTTTCATCTGCCCTAATACTTTTCAATAAATATTAATCTTAATATTTATCGATGAATAATATTTACCTAATACTATTTTTATAATTTTATGTATAATATAAAAAATTGTTTTTAGAAGAGTTCATATTTTCCATTTTTTTTCTCGTTCGCTTTTCGGACACTGCTTGTTTGAACGAGAAATTATCACAGAAAAATTATTGTTACACGTTTATGGACCGCTTTGAAAGAAAAAACTTTAGTTTGGTTCTCCATCTTTGATAAAGCTGGAAACAACCGAACTGATAGGTTGCTGTTTGTGTGTACCAGTGTCAGTAGATTTAAATTATATTTGCTGACATAAGACTAGTAGCTTGAATGTTCGCTGCTTTTCGAAAAGGCTTAAAAAATTAAGTAATTTAAAAATTAAGTAAGTAGTTTTCCATATTGGAGAAAGGTAACACTACATTATACGTCCCAGTTGGCAACTGTTTTCGATTGGCAACTTTTTTGTCACAAACGACAAATGGCGACATAATAAATATACAATGTTCAATAAGAGAAATTTGAGAAAATATTATTTTAAACTTGTGCTTAACCGTGCTTTGCGCGATTTCTGGAACTTAGGAAAACCACAATACTGAAATAGGGTACTTATAAACTTCATGTTTTGGCGCCTCATGCAAACTCTTGCTTATGATCACTTAAGTTTCTAAAATCATTGAGACAAAAACAGCACAGAAAAGTTACCCAAAATTCAAGCATAAAAAAATTAACAATAAAGAAACAATAAAGAAAAAGCAATTATATATTAAGGAAAATATGAAACATAATTAATCTCAGCCAAATAAGCAAAAAAGCAACAAAATCGAAAAGAGTATTGTACATTTGTTCCGTAAAAAGACGAGTGAAGTATCTAAACCGTATAACACATGTACAGTAAAAAGTTGACTATAGCTCCTAAAGCAGATAATATATATATTTATCATAAAAAGCTGACTCTAACGTCCAAAGCTTACAATACATCCTGACCGTAAATAGTTTACTGTAGCATACAGAGGATACAAAATCGTAATTAATGTAATATAGTGTTTTCTGCTGAATTTTTATTATTCGCTGAAAAAAAAAGTATTTTATTATCTAAGTTTACAAAATAGAGAATTTGCAAACTTCTCTTTATTTCTTCAAACACCATGAGTTAATACAATGTAAATTCTGAACATTAAGAATAACTAACCTACATATTTATCGAAATTTTAAAGAAAACTTCGTAATTCTTTTCAAAAATAATTGTTTTATTCATATCTATCAAAAAATACTATGAATATTCTCAACATGGATAAATATATTATTCAGTCTTTATTTAGAGCATCATAAATACTCGTAGCAACAATTACTCTATAAGCTGTACGCCTGACCTAGAGAACAAGATTAAGAGATATACATTAATCCTATATATTGCCTCCAAAAGTATCACTATCGCTAACATGTTAGAACAATATTGATATTGGAGTTATTTGAGATTTCTGATTATTTCTTGATGCATTTTAGCAATAACAAGAGCACGCCTTATTGACAATATGAAAAGGGCTTGTTGTTTGAATTGTAATTCAAAATGTGTGTGTAAATTATACTTAGGCACTCTATATTTTCATATTATTAAATTATTACAATTATATAATAATAATAATAATAATAATAATAATAATAATAATAATAATAATAATAATAAATTATTAGCTATAATAACAATAATAATTATTATCATTATCAAAATTATATTTATTATTATCATTTATTATAGTTCAATTTATTTAGGGTAGGCAAGTAATCTTCAGAAATGCTATGTAAAATATATATAAGAAAATATAATAAATCATAAAATTGCAAGGTTCTAGATATGTAAGAGAAAATTTAGATACCTTTTCAGTAAAATTAACTTTAGTGAAACTATACTAAACAGTTTCGGTCAAATTATTAAACATAAAATTATTAAACTTAAGTGTTTGTGTTGTTAAGTTTTGTTAAGTGATTTGTGACAACCGTTTTGTGATATGGTGACTTAAATTTATACCTTTATTATTTATTTTTAATTAACATAATAATCAGCAAAAATTTAAACACAATAAAATAAATTGTGGGCAATTATTTGTATAACAAATCAGTACTTTTTTAATTTAATAAAATTCACCAAAAAGATGTTAATAAGACAAAAAATTAAGTTTTAAATAAGAATAACATTAGATAGATAATTGATCTCAATGATCAGGGAAATAATCATTCCCTGAACAATGTTTTGATTTGTTAAAGTTTTGAAACATGTGAAATATATTGATCTTGAGTAATTATAAAATTCCAATTTCGTTACAATTAAAAAAAATAAATGTATGATTGAACAAAAAATTTTAAAATTTTAATATTCTAGTTTAATAAAATTGTTAAATTTTGATTCATCATAAAATCTCTTAATCAACTGTTAAAATTCATCATTAGTTGGTCTCAGTACTTTGATAAATCATCTAGATGTTCAGGGAAATAATCATTCTAAGTGCTGGAATTGTTAAACTTTTGTAAAATGTGTGATAAATTGGTTTTAAGCGAGAGTTAATAATGGGTAATTTCCAGGAAAGCTCTACAGCTATAAATTAAAAGACTAGATATTCATTAAGGTTATAATGAAATGCCACATTTGGTTACAATTTGGAAGATTAAATGTATGTTTGAACAAAACAATATTTAGGGCTTAACACTAATATAAGCAAAAGAAAATCGTAAGAAGCCTCCGCAAGAAGCGTTGTAAAAATTTATAAAAGGAAGTGGTTAGAGTGTTGTGACACTTCAGGACCAAAAGACATTAATTAAAGACAGAAAATTACACAACATGAATTATAGCAGTAACTATAGTCAGTACATGTCACCACACGTTATTTTAGCTTTTTTATATACTTTTTTAAAGGAAATTACAGAATATAAATGGTGTGGATAAATTAAGAATTTAAGTGTTCGTGAAATGTTAGCCTCATATGTATACATATATAAATACCTCATTTATATACATACATTTGTTGCACTTGAATTTTGATATTTTGACAGTGTATACATGCTTATATATATATATATATATATATATAGATATATATATATATATATATATATATATATATATATATATATATATATATCCATACATACATATATATATATATATATATATTCTAAGAATTTGTTATTGAACCTTCTATTTAACATGTGACTGTATGGGTATCTCACCAAATTGGCATAATATCGGCTCGTTAACAACAATTTTGGCAATTTATTTTTGTCGCCAAGTTTAAATATAGCCAAGTGTAGCCAAAGGTTGCCAAATGTGGCGATATTTTACAACTTCTGGTTTCGGTTTATGGTGAAATCTGGAATACTCGAGCAGTTTCTTGTTGGCCTATATAAGGCAGGCTGAACCCCAAACAGTTAAGTAGATTTTGCTGTGTTTTACCCGTGCTTCCGTTTTGTTATATGCTGAAAGATATACGTGAGAAAACAGGCTTCTGCTTGAGTAGTTTAGCGATGATTTTGTAAGCTTGGTACGATTTTGCAGTACCGTAAACTTGACGCCTTTCTGACATTGTATTTTCCAACTGAGTGTTAATAAATAATTGATTTTGTGGTGTCTTACTTAAAGTCCATTCAATCCTCGAACCCAGCTGCGTAGTTCGTAACAATATATATACATACATTCCTGCATATATATATATGTGTGTGTGTGTGTGTGTGTGTGTGTGTTACGTGAAACACCAAATGATGTGAATAATATTGACAGCAATGAGATGACACTTATTTATTTCTGGCAAATCAACAATGAAAATGAAATTTCCCCAAATTTAACCATTTTTATTTGGTTTTATTTAATAGATTTTCAACTCATTCTAATTAAGGTACATCTTTTCGTGCTTAACACATCGTGCTTACAACCGTTAGGGAGAAGATTTAGGCCCACATGCATTGTTAAAATCAGTTTAACCGTTTAGTAACCTAGAGTAACCATGAAGAAACCAGAAGTAACAGTTAAACTACTATTTACAGTTAGTAACCAAAAACTTGATAGAAATCTACAATTTTTTATAATGTATGCAGGCTAATTTTGATTTCTTTAAATCAAAATGCATTTTGTAATAAAGTTAAAGTTTACTTCCAGTCATACAAACATAATTTAAAAAATAGTATTTTTGAACTCATTCAGAACGAGAAAATTAGTTAAAATCTAGAGATCAGATTTTTGTAATGATCAAGTTGATAACAGCTCCGAGTACTTATGAATCCCACGTCTTGAACACTGAACCAAGACGCACCCTAACGTTAATAGCACTGTAACATTTTTAAATCTCTATAGCGCTTATTTTAACTACTGGTCGATTTTTATAGATACCATTAAAATATCTATTGAAAATAACTTAGAGACAATAACTATCGGACCACAAATCAGGCATCTGTTACTTCGTAAATTATTTTTCATGGAAATTCTCTCAGCTCTAGTGGAATAAAAAAAATCATGTAATAAGTTTATAAATTTGTTGCTGATGCCCTTATTTTATATTGCAGAAAATTTTAATAAATTGTATTTTGAAATATCTCGTAATAATTAATAAAATATGAAATTATTATATATTTACATGCTATAAAAATCATATCAAGTACACAAATCATGAATTGTAAAAAGTAATTTTGTTCACTTTGGGATAAATTCAGCTCTGGCAAATACTGTTTTAGGAGAACAACTGTTGCAAGAGCACAAAATTTCACTTTTAACTTTTGAAATTCTCCTCCCAACCAGAGAAATTTAGATTGTAATGAAATCGGAAAACAGATCGAATAATGCTGATTAAACAGTACGAATAGTAAATTTATTTGCACTGAATATTGGTATTGCATTAGTTGCTTTGATGTAATTTTCAAACAATTTACCTTAAACAAAGACTCTTCTAATTTAAGTTTGGAGGAATTTCCAAATAGTAAAAATAATTTCCCAAAATCTATTTATTTTCGAGAATATACATTTCCTCAATATGTGAAATCCTGAAAAAAACTCAATAAGAAGTAATCTTTACAATAGCCTTGATTTCATTAACACTAGATTGCCCGAAATTTCTTGTATACCTATATTGCCCAAAAAGAGTCAAAATGACTGCATTGTGAAAAAATAACAAATATGTAAAGAAATTTGTTTAAAATTAATTTTTAATATTTCTTATATTATTTACAATTAAACAACAAGTTATTAGTAAATAAATATTAACAATAAAAAAAATTTACTTTCATTTAAAAAAAAATAATTTATGCATTATTATTTGTACATTTTATGCAAATGAAAGTGGAAATCTTTTTATGTGTACATCTTCCTCAAACAAACTTTTGACATTTTTCATATATATTATTTGTTTTGTTATTGTGACAAAGTCGTACTTGACAAAATTTGCATTTGTGAGAATGGGTTGCATTTGATGATGTTGCAGTTGATCTTTGTGGGTCTTCATGTTCTGATAAATTTTTCTGTCTTGCAACTCTATATTCGTTGGAAAGAAATTTCAGAATTTGTTGCATTTGATTCTATATCGGAGCACTCTTCACTTATGTTCGTTAGCTTTTCCAATAACTCATTTCTGTTCGACATTTTTTTCATAAAGTTAGGACGCAAAAGAAATAAAATAAACAACTTGTTAGAACAACACTTTATAAAGTTTCGAATAACTAGTACTACTTTAGCTTATTGAGCAACTGACACTTATCAAGTATACGCCCAAATCGACAATTTATCATGCATCGGTATGTTACCGTAATCGAAAAAAAATGTTATTTCAATACAAAGCCGGATAGGTCATATAAGAAATTTACTCAATTCAATAAATAAAAATCTTTTGATTATTTAAAATTTCCCATGCAGTCAAAATGACTGCTTCTGAGCAATATAGGTATAACACACACACACATATATATATATATATATATATATATATATATATATATATATATATATATATATATATATATATATATATATATATATATATATATATATATATATATATATATATATACGGAAATAAAGGAAAGCGGAAGTAAGTACAATTATTCATAAACCCATTTATATGTTATAGAAAAAGTCACCAAATTCTAAGAAATTGTGTCATTATATTTCATAATTGTTTTTCTAATTGAAATTAAAAAACAGTCAAAATGACTGCCTTGGGCAATCTAGTGTTAAACACTGTTTATTATGCGATATTATTACAAAAGTTATGATATATTTTTTATATCGATTTCAAATATAGTTAGTTTGAAGGCTTAATTTTAAGAAAAGTAATTAAATCATAATATAATAGTTACAGACGAACTCTTGCTTTCGTTTCTTAGCCCTCTTGTGCAAAACTGTAGATCGTAGCTCTCCATACCAAACCAAACCAAACGAAATCTTGCTCTCGTTTCTGTTAAAAGATTATTACAAAAATAACATATTTGTTTAACTTTACACTTTTGAGCAATTATATGGTAATCGTGTCCTGTTTAGGACCCCAAACAATATTCCTGGAATGCCAAAAAGTTTTAAATATCAATAAAGTGAATAATAAAAATAATACATACGGTACTTGTTAAATTTTCTTTGAAATTTGTTTTTTTTTTCTCTTTTATAACTTTATATTCATTGGGTTTGATATATGAACGAAGTAATTCAAATCTATCCTTCATAGCTATAAATCTACAAGAATAATTGATAGATATTTTTGAGTATTTGTACAATTTTTGTATATTTTGTTAAATTTAAGACTTCTGGAAAATTTCAGTACATCAAAATTACAAAACTTATTTTCATATATCTTTTATGTTTCAAAAATGGTTCTTAAGTATTTTCTTCAACAAACCTATAATGTAGTTCGTAATAACCTTAATTTACAGTTTAAATTGCTATATTTTGTTAAATTTAAGACTTCTGGAAAATTCAAGTACATCAAAATTACAAAACTTATTTTCATATATCTTTTATGTTTCAAAAATGGTTCTTAAGTATTTTCTTCGACAAACCTATAATGTAGTTCGTAATAACCTTAATTTACTGTTTAAATTTCTATAGTTTGTTAAATTTAAGACCTCTGGAAAATTTCAGTACATCAAAATTACAAAATTTATTTTCATATATCTTTTATGTTTCAAAAATGGTTCTTAAGTATTTTCTTCAACAAACCTATAATGTAGTTCGTAATAACCTTAATTCACTGTTTAAAATAATTATTTCTTCTATTATATTTCTTTAATCATTTAATTTTGTGTGCTTCCAATGAGATATCAAGAATAAAAATTGTTTATTTATGAAGAGAAAAAATATATGTCAAAGAAAAACTATATTATACTTTACTCGATTATTCATAGGAACATTCTGTAACATAGTTTTCAAAATTTATGAGCATTATAGGAAATTTCTAACAAAATGACATTTATATTTCATGCATAACACTGCTTGTCATTCATTACAATTTTTAATTACGATAAAACATTTACTTTGTAATCAAAATTTATTATTTAATGGGAAAAGAAGTTAAATAGCTCTAATCATTTGTGCTGTTTCAATAAATGTTTATGTATTTATTTCTATTTTATTAGAATTTTGTTCTGGTCCTATGAATAATCTCTACTGTTATACTTAAATAGATTTGCATTAACATGATCATTCAGATCATAATATGAGACGTATGAATTTGTTGGGGGGTAATTTGATAGTTTATTCTTATATTTTTTGTCATTATGTTTAAGTATAACTTTATTTTATTTAATTTATGACTTCTTTCTTTTGAAGTCCTTTAATTCGTGAAAATTACACATGATTAGCAATTAGTCAATATTTACACCTTTTATATTTCTAAAAAAAGGCTTTTCATCTAAAAATTGAAAAGCAGTTATTCACACTTCCCCTCATTTCGTTTTTGTAATTATTACTGAAGAAAATTTTCATTTACCTGAATCATCTAATTTTGTATTTTATCGTTGATATATATAGTGAGTAAAAATTGTTATTTTGAGGAAATGAAATATATTACATGTTATTTAAAAACTATTTACCTTATTTGTCTCAAATACGTAAGAAAACTTTATTACCATTGGAGAAAATTCCTAACAAAATGACATTTATAGTTCATAAGTAATAGAACTACCATTCATTACAACTTTACGGTTATGATAAAGATTCTACTTCAAAATCGAAATCAATTGTTTTAATGCGAAATGAGGCTGAAAAGTATATAAATTTTAACGATAGCTTCGTTCAATATATGTTTGATTTATTTCTAGTTTATTAACACTTTGTGATATATTTCTTTGAAACAGAAAATATCAATATTCTTACAATGATGTCTTACGATATTTACGAGGTAATTTAAATCTGTCGAGGCTATAAATCAGTTAAGGTATAATTTAGTAGATTTTTTTTCCGTACCTTTTCTGTGTTTATCAATTTTATATTTCAAAATGTAATTATTTATTTGTCATTTTTAAAGCTTATAAAGCATTACTAATAAACTGCATTGCAAGTGACTTTTGTAATTACTAGTCCTAAAAAATCTAAATTTCCTTAATCATCGTATAATCCATGCTATCTTTGATATCTCAAACGAATATTTACTGTTTGAAGTAGAACTATAAAACATTAGTTGTTATGGAATATATTTACCTTACTTGTCGCAAATACATAGGGAAATTTTTTAATATACTTATCAAAATTTATTACCATTGTTAGAAATGTATAACAAAAGTAGATATTTTGTATTTTTTGCTATACCTTTTCAGTGTAATATTTTTATTGTATTTTTCCCTTTCGAAAACATTTTAATCCTTCAAAATTATTATTAATTTATATTTCAAAATATAATTCTTGAGATTTTTAAAGCTTATAAAGCATTACTAATAAACTGCACCACAAGTGACTTTTGTAATTGTTATTCCTAAAAAATCTAAATTACCTTAATCATCATATAATTCGTGCTATCTTTGATATCTCAAACGAATATTTACTGTTTCAAGTGGAATGATAAAACATTACTTGTTATTAAAAATATTTACCTTACTTATCTCAAATACACAGGGAAAATTATTTAATGTAGTTTTTAAAATTTATTACCATTGTAGGAAATGTCTAGCAAAAGTAGATATTTTGTATTTTTGCTATACCTTTTCAGTGAAATATATTTTTATTGGATTTTTCCCTTTCAAAAACATTTTAGTCCTTAAAAATTATTATCAATTTTATATTTCAAACTATAATTCTTTCTTTAACATTTTTAAAGTGCATAAAACGCTACACTGCAAATGACTTGTGTAATTATTATTCCTAAACAATTTAAATTACCTAAATCATTGAATAGTTCATGTTATCTATGATATCCCAAAAATAAAAATTACTGTTTCAAGTGGAATGATAAAAAATTAGTTGCTATTAAAAATATTTACCTTACTTGTCTCAAATACATAGGGAAATTATTTAATATCGTTTTCAAAATGTATTACCTTTGTAGAAAATGTCTAACAAAAGTACATTTATATTTCATAGATAATAATAGTGCCATTCATTACAACATTACGATTATGATAAAGATTCTACTTTGAGAGCGAAATCTATTATTTTAATATGAAATGAGGTTGAAAGGTATCTAACCTTTAACAATAGCGTTGTTCAATACAGATTTGATTTATTTCTATTTTATTAACACCTCGTGATATATTTCTTTAGGATAGGGAATATATCTGTTCTCACAATAATATCCTATAGATTAAATAATTAGGTAAATTTAAATCTTTCGAAGCTATGAATATATTGAGGGCTTATTTGGCAGTTATTTTTTATATACTTTTAGCTTATTATTTTCAGTGTTACATTTTTTTATTAAATTTCTCCACTCTAAAAACTTTTTAATCATTCAAAAATGTAACCAATCATTTTGTATTTATGTCTTCGATATTTCAAAAATTAGTGTTTAGCTTTTTTACAAGTATTTAATATGGAAGAATTTTAAATTACATTATTTTATGTGTTATGCTTAAAAAATATTATTTCTTGTAAATTGTAAGATGCATACCGTATTAAAAAGTTATTAATAGTTATTAAATAAAAATATGTTAGGTTTTAGATTCAATGAATATGAAACTTGTTCAATATAGCTTTCTGAATTTATTAGAATAAATAAAAATACTTGATAAAATAACATTTATATTTTCTCATTAAAAAATATTATTTCTTGTAAAGTGTAAGATGCATACCGTATTAAAACGTTATTAGGAGTTATTAAATAAAAAATGTAAGTTTGAGATTCAATGAATATGAAACTTGTTCAATATAGCTTTTTGAATTTATTAGAATAAATAAAAATATTTGAAAAAATAAAATTTATATTTCTTGTATAATAAAATTGTCAGTGATTTCAACTCCCAAAATTATGACAAGTGTTGCAAGTCTAAAACTTATTATTTTAATGTGAATTCTATTACTTCAATGTGATATGCAATAATTTTAACGCCAATGCGATTAAAAACATTTAATAATTATGATAGTTTTGTGTCAATGAATTAAATTTGTTTCTGTAATACCAAAGGTTTGTGTTATATTTTTTCTCAATGAAAATATCTCCATTCTTATTGTTGACTTATGCTATTTAGTGAAACTAAGCACGATTGAGCCGGGTTGAGCTCGTTTTAAGGAAAAGGGATGCGTCTTTCGTTTATAACGAGCACCACAAGGGTGAAAGTAGGACTTATGCTCAAGTAGATAATCGTAATTTTGAAGCAGCGGCCAAGCAGAAGACATGTAGACTTGGCCTGCCAACCCCAAAGGAATTAATTGAGAACTTAGAGGACATTGTGATCACGAACATATTTTACTTGTCCCAGTCACCTGAAAATATCTCAATTCTTATTGTTGACTTATGCTACTTAGGGAAACCAAGCACGATTGAGCCGGGTTGAGCTCGTTTTAAGGAAAAGGGATGCGTCTTTCGTTTATAACGAGCACCACAAGGGTGAAAGTAGGACTTATGCTCAAGTAGATAATCGTAATTTTGAAGCAGCGGCCAAGCAGAAGACATGTAGACTTGGCCTGCCAACCCCAAAGGAATTAATTGAGAACATAGAGGACATTGGGACCACGAACATATTTTACTTGTCCCAGTCACTTTTAACGAACACGGTGGATCTTAGGCCGGCTTGGGTTCCGAACCCGCAACCTCTCAGTTGCGAGCCTACATTTATCATAATAATGCATTCATTCTTTTAAATCACCTGTTATGATAATTTTTCTGTTTCGAAAGAGAATTCTATTATATTAATGAGAATGTGTGTTGAAAAGATGGAAAATATTTAGCGGTAGTGTTTTAAATAAAAGAGTTATTTTTTTTCTTTTTATCCAACATTTTAGCATATTTTTGAATGGTAATAAACAGGGGATGGAGAAAAATATAAAATCACATAAAAACTATATTACCATTCCTTGAAAGACGCAGGGAAAACCGTTGGTTATCAAAAAAACTTAATAATATATAAATAGGATAAATACAAATTCTTTATGAATTCCAGTGGAGTTTTATGCCCTTCTTCTTGGAAATATTGGTAAGAGCAGGAAGCTATGAGGGAGGTCAATAGTAAGCATCCACTATACTTAAAAAAGTAGACCCCTCCAAATAATGAGAGTTGGTGATTATGGGGATCGGGAAAGATACCACATATCATCCTCATTCTCATAAAAACTAGTCCTGAATGACGCAGTCAGCGTAATCAGAACTCTGTCGTCTTGGAATACATTCTCACTATTGGCAAACAAATATTTCGCCATGGGATGGACTGGATTATACAGAATGGTCATATAAACCTTATCAGTATTTTGACACCGCACGTTAATCAATGTTTCCATAGAATATAACAGTATGGCTGTCCAAATTATGACCGATAAAATCATCATATTTTATTCTTAACAGAAAGACGTCTTTATCGGCTTGTAATGACGTTCGCCTGACGTTAACTCTTCCTTAGTCTAACTCTTTGACCGGTTTAGTCTAACAAGACTCAACCAGCCAAACAAATTCTTTTCCCAAGTCCATAGTCCATGTTCTTGGGTTTTCTTCTCACGTTTTTCATTTAGAGGCATTTGTTTCGAAAATGCTTAGGATATCCCTAAATATGGAGTTCCAATCTCATTACTTTCGTGCTGATAGGTTTTGAAAGCTCAACATTCAAGTAAGCAGTAAATTTTGCAACTTTCTTAATTTTCATCATTAGCATTTTTGATAAACTTCAATCAGAAGCAGTCAAGAAATACTTTTCTCCGCTTTCTAACCTACTGGATTACATTTTTCCGTTTTTCTACTATGCATCATAAATATTCGGTAATATGCCTTAAGTAATAGAAAAATAAGTATTAGAAATATTAAAAAATCATAAAATCATAAATAAATCGTTTCGTAATAAATCTACAGTTAATCCTATTAGAAAAACATAAAAATCGTACCATTAATATGATAAAAGTATAATCTTGAAAACCGACCTAAACACATTTTTCAGTTGCTTAATCACGTTTATCGCAATACAAACAAACATAAGGCGTTAACACATTTAAATAGAATATTTCCCTTCACAGAGAAAAACTCAACAGTTTAATTAAAATATTGAAAATATAATACTACATAAAAGTGCAATGAGTTTAATATTATTTAAGACAAAGCATTAAAAATCACTTTTTGTTTAAAATTTTCAGGCATATTTCACAAGCAAAATGAGCGGTGAAAAATTTTCTTTTCATTCTTGAATTAACCTTCATTCTAAGTTAATGTGAGAAGATTTTGATACTTAAAATTAAGACTTATAAAAAACGTTTAGTGTTAAAATATTATTAAAAAAAATTTCTTACCCGATTCATAAAAAAACGTTTTGTCTTTTCTCGAATCTAGAAAAAAAAAAACTTTTTTTTACAGCTTAACCGGAACTAAGTAATAAATTCACTCTTTTCGGTTCGGTGCTTACTAAAGCAAACATTATTTTTATTCAGTTTTATAGCAGTTATATTTATAAATTTTTAACAATATTAGTGCTACATTACTATTTACGATAAATATTTAATATATTTTTGGTTAAGTAGACTGATTATTAATCTAAAATTTTTATTATTTAATATTTAATAACTTTTTAAATTTTTATTCATAGATAATATCAATTTTTTATATATATATATATATATATATATATATATATATATATATACAGTCTGTTCCATAAGAGCTTGCCATCTATGTCTCTAAAAATAGAAACAAATTAGTAAAAAATACATTTGTACCATGCAGTATACATATTAAACTGAAATGAATTTCACCTAATAAGTTGTCCAGTCCCTATTATTATCGATTATGCAAGAATCACTTTATCATTCGATTTTGACGTTGAGCGGCATTTACCCCGCTCCTGTAGGTCGTCAACAATTTGTACCGCTTTATAACGTGCTACCTACTTCTTGACAAACGACTCTGACTTTCTCATGTACCGAGCTGCAGCTGCACAAGACAATTTTGGTCCTTTTTGATGGTTACACAGAAACACTACCTCAAAATGGCTCGCATAACCGGCACTTATTTTGGAATTGGTGATTTATACACAGCAAAACAAATCAAATTAAGAATATAACCGTAAAGTATTCTTCTCTAATGTTTAGTTTGGAGTTCGACGGTCTACTTTTTTGCAACACGAGGGCTAATGAGACCGGGACCTACTGTTTAAAGCCGATTCCGAACGGCTACGAACATCCATGCCATAGTGGGATTCGAACCCACGAACTCCGGTTCCGAAGGCCAGCACCCTAACCATTCGGCCATCGTTCGGCACTCTAATGCTTGAAGAGCACGTGCAATTAAGCAGGTATCTGCGCGCAATCTGTTGACGAAATTATGAGCGACACACTCTTATGGAACAGACTGTAAATATACAGATCAACAAAACCTAAATTAACTTAGTTTCTAAAATTCAAAATTTATATTATTTAATTTTAAAAGAAACATACACCAAAGATCTAATTAAAAAATCAAATAATCTTAAATACAGATTTTTAAAATATTCAACTTTTGAATTCATAAGATCATAAATAATGTTAATTATCAAAGCACTAGTCAGAAAAAAATGTTTTTGTTGAGATTGAAAACTAACTCATAAATTTAAACAAAATGTTATGTTTCAAAATTATACTTTTCCTTTCAAAACAAAGAAGATCAATATCATTTCTTAATTCCTATACTGCATTGCATTTTAGCAAACTTAGCTTTAATTAAGATGGTCTCTAAGACTTAGCTTTAATTAAGATTTTCCTCTCCACCGTAAGTTTACGCATCTGTAAGTACTCCAGTTGTACATGGATGTGGGTCATTGAATAACTAAATAAGGACAGAACCTGGGTGGTTCTGGTATCTGTGTGTTTTCCCTTATTTTAATAATTCCTATTTTCGACACTATCAGCTTCCTTATCCACATCACTTATCTTTCACACAGCTCGAATCTCATATAATTTTCATTTTTTCACAAGGACAATGCAGGCTGAACAGTCTTGCAGTAAACATTCTAAAGGCTGAATTCTGCTGAAGACGTCAGAGGGTAGATCTAAAGAAAACATTTTTATGTAGTTTTAAAAACAGTTATCATATTTATAAATTGTTATCAATATTTGTGCTACATTAATATTTACGACAAATATTTAGTATATTTTCGGTTCCGTAGACTTCATATTGATCTAAAATTTTTATTATATAATATTTAATAATTTTTTTAATTTTTGTTTTTAGATAATATCAATTTTTTATATATAAATATACAGATCAACAAAAACTAGATTAACTTAGCTTTTAAAACTCAAAATTCATATTATATAAATTTAAAAACAACATACACTAAAATTCTAATTTAAAAAATCAAATGATCTTAAATACAGATTTTTAAAATATTTAATTTAGAATTTATAAGATCATAAATAATGTTAATTATCAATGTACTAGTCAGAAAATATATTTTTGTTCAGATTTAAAAATAATTCATAAATTTAAACAAAATGTTATGTTTTAAAATTATACTTTTCCTTTCAAAACAAAGAAATTCAATATCATGTTTTAATTCCTACACTGTATTACATTTTAAAGAATTTTGCTTTAATTAAGATGTTAGGAGGGTTTTCCACACCAGCGTAGGCTTTCGCATCTATAAACACTTCAGTTGCATATGGATATGGGTGATTGAATTACTATATAAAGACTGAACCTGAGTGGTTCTGGTGTCTATGTGCTTTTCTTATTTTAATAATTCATATTTTTGGCACTCTCAATATCAGCTTCCTTACCCAGAAACTACTTATCACTTATCTTTCACACAGCTCGAATTTCAATTAGTTCTCATTTTTGCCCAAAGCCAATGAAGGTTGAACAGTCTTGTGGTAAACATTCTGAAGACTGAATTCTGCTGGCGACGGCTGAGGGTAGAACTGTCCTATATATAAAATCTCAACAATCTACGGCTATTACTATATGAGGTACACGACATGCATACATTCGTATCTACGTCAATCTCAAATCGGAACTATTCAAAGATCATTCGGAGAGGGGGAGGATGAGATCAAAATTGATGATTAAATTTCCCTTAAACAGAAACTTAAATAAAACAGAAACTAGTCAAAATCAATTCCAGTATTATCAAAATCTGTATTTCCAAAGAAATATAAATAATGAAAATTTTCACAGTTATAATACTATATTTCGTAGAAGAAAGTAAAAATAAGATTCCCTAAAATCAAACAATTATTGAAATTTTTACAATATTTTGCAAATTTATTTCATTGTATAACACTTTAAACTCAGCAAAGTACAGAACGTCTTAAGAATATGTAGTTTTATACAAATCATATTAGTAGATAATGTCCAGAATTTTTTAATACAAAAGTAGTGATAATAATTCATAATGCATCTATAAAATTTTGAAGTCTCCAGATAGGAAAAATATCAGGGAAATAGCTGCTTTCATATTTAAAAACAAAGATGTGAAATATAGAATATTTTTACCATTTTATCAGTTGATTTACAACATTAAATATGCATCAAAAGTGAGCCTTCATCTACTCCAGATAAAAAGGGAAAAGTATGTTTCACTCCAGCATAAAACCCAGTCGACATTAAAGACGAAAGAGAAGGGAAAGAAGACAATGTACAAAATATTTGCAAAATGAAGCAACAAATTTTATTTTAGATTTTAGCACTTACCTTCTACTCTAGTCTTGCCCTAATTTGAACCAAAGGTAGAATATTTCATAATATGATCTACAAAATTAAACTATGTTTCAAACTTTTACGGTGTTTTAGAATTTAATTTTTTTATGCACTACATTACATATTTTAAAACTACGTAGATTTCGAAATATCTTATAAATGAACACTGAGTTTTATCATACGTTTTACTACTCAATGTCTAAAATGCTGAACGAACTGCAAATAAAAATAATTCTTTTCAGACATTATTAAGTCGCGAATTAGGTAAAACAACGATAAAATAAACTAGGTTTCCAAACAAGGGAGCAAAATAAACTCTTTTTTTAATTTATCATTAGATTAAAAAAGTTGCAACTGATTATATATGTGTACACTTAGCTTAACATTTTTAAGTAAATATATATATATATATATATATATATATATATATATATATATATTTGATATTTTTAGCGAATCTTGTCATTTTTAAAGTCTATTTATACGTTAAATAAACTTTCAAAATGGCAAGATTCGGAAAAAAATATCAAATTTTTTTTTCTTTTTTTACTCTTGTAGACAAATATTATACTCTACTATACAATAATTATACTCTTTGTAGACAAAATATCACTAAAAGTTTCTAGCATTCTTTGATTCAAACATTGAGTTATTCAAATAAGATCCTGTCTGCTAAAAAGTAAAAAGATTTACTCTGAACTTATTCTAGTAATATAAATTCTTAAAAATACTCTTCTTATGTTTTGTATATGCTACAAAAGAGGAAAAAATTTTATATAGAATTTTTTTCTATGAAAACTGGAAAAATCAAAACTGGATATACATTCTTCAATGTTACAAAGTCAAAAGATGTGTAAGCAATATATAAATTGACAATGAGTAAGAAATGGATATAAAAACAACTTTTTAAAAAATTATGATTCTTTCAATATCAACGTTATCAGAATAAAATAAATACGTAATATTATAGAAAAGTATATAATTCATCCTCTGTAGTTAGTATCAGTTTCTAATAAGTTAACTGCATTGTGTTGATATTTTTGTTTCTATAGAAAAAGTCATCAGAGCTAAATGAGTTTAATCTTTTACCAGTTTTTTTTACCTTTAAAACTTTAAAAATCTTTATATCTTGTAAAACGATTGTAGCTAGTATGAAATAAAAACTATACCTGAATGTCAGATAAATAAAAAATATGAAATAAAAACTATACCTGGAGGTCAGATAAATTAAAAATATACTCAAAAAAGAACATACAACATTTGAAACTTGTATGCATAATATATTGTAACTTTAATATTTAAACAGAAATGTTTAACACCCAGTGAGGAAAACATTACTTGTGGTGGAAGAGAACTTTTAATCCTGAGAACAATCTAGAAAGACTAGAAGTATGTTATCCAATAACTAGTTTTTGTTGTTTGTAGCATTTAAAAAATTCTTCTCTCTTGTAAAACGATGACGGCCAATTTATGATGACTAATATAGAATAAAAACCATACCTGAAAATATGAAAAATTTTAAAAACATTAAAAAAGAAAATAAACATAAAAAGTTAAACACTTCTGACCATAATATATAACTTAAAACAGATATTTTTAAGAACTCAATTAAACAAAAACATTACTCAGGATGAAAAAGTGATGTTTGGAAGTTCGAACACAATGTAAGGAGTAATGTGCTGGACTAGATTTATAGTATTCCAGGTTTTACTGTGTTTATTTGTTGATGTGTTCATTTTTATTATTTTTATTTTACACATTCATGTCATCTTTATGCTTTTTGTAAATTAACCTATAACCTTTTTTCCTGTATTATAACTTATGTTGGCCGTGACTCATAGTTTTTCTCTAATTTCTTATATGCATTTTGTGTCTTTCTCTGTACTTTATTAAAATTTTACCCTTTGTAAGGCTTTGACAGTAGCGTAGTTTGTAGGAGACAGCCTTTTGTCTTGATCTCTTAGATTGTTGCAACTATTAAGGCAACAGTAGTCTTCCAAAATTAATTAATTTTAGGCCATTTAGCTTGTATAATGACAATTTTATTACAAATACATTTAAGTAAAAGGATTTACATTTTAGAATTGAAATTTTAATTATTTTCTTCAAGGCTTTCAAATATTGATTATGAGAATAGAAGCATGTTGAGAATGTTACATGCACATCCCTCTTACATATAATGGGGTTAATTTTATCCATAGAATACCTTTTAGACAGTGAAATAAAAATGATGTTATCATTTGCTGGAAATGCAGATAGAAAAACTTGTAATTAAAATATTCATTTTTCTAGTTCATATATGTCTAGTGATTTCGTAATTTTATAAAAGGATTGGTTATGGCTGTACAATATGTGCTAACTTTAAATAAACTTTTATTTCATAATCAACAAGATAAAATTTTAATAATTCCCGAAGGTATATCGTAATTATAAATATATATGAAAATTTTTAAGTTCATTAGAAAATTCTAAAATTTATATTTTAAAATTTGTTTAAAGTAGTTATCAATTATAATAGAAATTGTCTTTTGTGTAATTATTATAATATAATGTGATGGGTATTAAAAAGCCCTTATTTATACACACTGGAATTTCTATTTCACAACTTAAGGATAAAAAATAATTACATTTCAGATAAAATTCACATAGATCATGGTCCAACATAATTAAAACTTGAGTATAAGGTTTCTTAATCCTGTGAATTGGCCGGACATACTCCGTACTTACCAGAACGTTAAAAAATTTTACTTGCAATTTCTAAATAGAATGTTTTCATTCGAAATTTTTATTTATATTCTTTATACCATATTATCCATTTAAGATTTGAAGTCTGTAAAGGTACTATGTCTACTTAAATAAGCATTTAATTCCCCGTTAGCAATCGCAATATGATATGTGACCTCTACCGTAGTAAACATGCCAAACGATGGCCGAATGGTAGAGCGCTGCTCTTCGGAACCGGAGTTTGTGGGTTTGAATCCAGCTGAGGGCATGGATGTTTGTAGCCATTCGGAATAGGCTTTAAGCTGTAGGTCTCGGTATCATTATCCCTCATGTGCAATACAGTAGACCGTAGAGCTCCAAACAAAACCGCAGCTAACATTGTACCGACTCCAGCTGAAACGGGACTCTTTTTGATATATTTAAGTATTGCAGTGCATTCTATAAAATACTGGTTCTAAAGCCTTCTGCAATTTTATTTGATAAGAATTTTTTCACTATTATCCCCAAATATTTTACCAAATAAACATCAAAACCTGTTTAATTATTTCCTTATACAGTTCAAAAAAACTTAACAGAAACAAATTTTCTTGGGAAGTTACGTTTTCCCAATTCTATATTTTATAGCAATATTATTTTTAAAATTATGTAAAAACCTATATTTGCTTAAATGTGTAAATATAATGGGTATCATTACTAACCCCTTTAGGGTCCCTAAACTTGTATAACAAGTTTGAAACTAATGGGAAGTCCCTATTTTTCTACTTTTTCTAGGTAATTCACTCATTTATGTCCTTGAAGAAGAATGAACGAAGATAAACTTTATTTATTCCCCATAGAAACGGAATTCCCTTTTAGATCGAATACTAAGAGTGCGGACCAGATTTATCTTTGAATGATAAATACTTTTGCCCCTCAGAACCGGTCAATACGATTACTTGTCATTCTTTCGTAGTAACCAATAATTTCCAAATAGTGAAACGGGAACATAATATTAAGTATAAGATTTACTGTTCTTGATAACTGACTTCCGCATGATTATTCGATAAAATGAACTTGGTATGTTTTTAGTTTCATGTATAATGTTTGCCAATTGTTTGATTTAAGCTGATTATTAACTAATTTTTTTCAAATTAAAGCATTTTGTTTCAGAGCCTAAAAATTACCTTTTATCTCATGGAACAGCATATCTTGTTGATATTTGAGCTTGTTGAACATCGTATGAGTATACTACAGAGTTGATCTATAGTGCAATTGCTGTCGTATTGTAAGAAAGTCTGGGCTTGAAAATACCTCAATTACGAAAATCCGGTGTGCCCTAATAATTAAATAGCACTTCTATGATATCTGGCACTTTTGGCGTGGTATTTTCTCTGTAACGTTTTATATGGCAACTATTTTTAGTCGCCAAACTTCACTAAATTGCCTGCAGTTTTTGAGACATTTGGAATCAGGTATTTCCGAAAAGGTTAAGTGCCCAAATTGTTATTCGGTCATATGAAAGGAAGGTCCAAGATAGTTAGTTCAGTTTATTCAGAGAGTTGTAGAGCAGATTCGTCGTTTCTAGTGAGAGGTTGGGGAGTACGCCACATCTGTTCATTTACAGTTTACTGTGTTCTTGTATATTGCGATTATGTATTGAAACAGGTTCCGCAATAGTGATACGTTCAGCACCATACACATTAGTATTTTTTGATTAATGATATTGATCCGAAGTACTAACTATTTAAAAATTTCAATAAGTTATATTTACCTTTACTTTGTAAGCTAATTCAAGTTGTGAACCAATAAATTCGCAACAATTTGAAGAGGATTAGGAAAACATAGATACCCATCTGTATTAAACACTTAGGAATCCAGCAAAATATTAATATGTCGCTCCCCAGCCGATTCTTTCGAAACCGCTATTTAATTTATATATATATAGATATATATATATATAAATATATATATATATATAATATATATATATATATATATATATATATATATATATATATATATATATATATATATATATATATATATATATATATATATATATATATATATATATATATATATATATATATATATATATATATATATATATATACATATATATATATATATATATACATAATATATATATATATATATATATATATATATATATATATATATATATATATATATATATATATATATATATATATATAGCTTCATAATAATGTTCTCCGCATTATCGAATATTGATTCTAGTGCATATAAAAACTGTCTTGAGTATTTCCTTAAAATATTATAAATCAAGTATTTAGCGTTTATGCACTTTTATTAATTTCAATTAACCTGTCCCTAGAACTTTATAACAAAGATATTTTAGCCGGAAGATGGTAGAGCGCTGCTCTTCGGAAGAATTCGTGGTTTCGAATCCCGCTGCGGACATGGATTTTTGTAGCCGTTACGAATCAGCTTTAAGCTGTAGGTCCCGGTCTCATTAGCCCTCGTGTGCAAAAACAGTTGACCCAGCACTCCAAACCAAACTAAACCAAACTTGCAATATGCACTCTTTCAACTTGCGATTTACATACAAAGTTATACGTTTTTCCGTAAGGTAATATTCTGTGGAGTAACTGATATTGGAATCTACTGAAGTTGTCAATGACTGTTTCCAATCGATTATTTCATGAATAATAGTCAATAGTTACCAATTACATTAATACTCTTTAAGTTTCATCAAACAACCTAGCTAATATCTATAAACCATCAGCTAATATCTATAAACCAATATGTAAGATGCAGTGTTTCTAATCGAGATTTCTATGCAATGTTTCATTTTATTTATTAAATTATTTCACAAATTAATTTTAAATTTTTGGGAATATTTTACAGTGTTCTAAATAAATGTTTTATACCATTGTTGAAGAAGTCATTGCGATGTATATTATATTAAAAAAATTGTAATTTGCACCCTCAATTAATCTTTTATAGTTGTTTTTATCTAATTTAAATTTTATGTAAAATATGCACTCATTACTAATAGTATAGCCTCGTAAACTTCTTGGATAACAATTTCAATTTTACAATGAAAAAATTCCTCAGTAACATTAATATTTACAAAATTAATTATTATTTATAAATTTTTCATGTCTCTTTAAATATACTATTCCAAAAATTTAAAGTTAATTTTCTGTGCTTAAATAATTACTGTTCGTTGAATCACTTTGTGTCACATATTGTACTATTTTTAACATTTTCAACCAAGTAATTAGAAAAAATGAACGAGTTTTACTAAAAATTTTAATAAGAAATGTCACTCTTCTTATTTAAAGTATTTCATAAAGCTTTTAATATGAATTGTCGTTCTTCTTCTATTTATCTATTATTCATTTTTATTTATTTCTTCTCTTTATTTCTAAAAGAATCAGCCGTCAAAACCTAATCTCGTTTAAGAATATGAAAGTTAAAAACGTTCCATAATGCTTCTTTTAATGATATATTTTCAGTTTTATAATGAAGTAACTCTAAAGAGAATTTCTAATCTTTATTTTAAAGAAATTCAGAATCAATCATGCAGTATGGATATTTTCCTAAATGATAAAAACATTTTCCACTATAAGCGCTTTCCAATTTGTTCTGCATCTTGGAACTAAATATTAAACTAGCTAAACTTAATTAAATTTGAATAAATTTAGAAAAACATTTTCTCGTAAATTCCCCGTAAAATGGAATACTGGAAAGTATTTTTACTGTAAACAAGAATAATTATAAGATTTAGGCAATTCTAGGAAATAAAATTCAAATGAAGAATAAAAAACTACTATATTTGATACTTAAAGAAAGATATTTGACATCGATGATATTTTTCCTGCTTTATTTCTATAGATAATCTCTGAAACAAAAGCTCCTAATAAAATGTCTGATACCAAACTCAATGTATACAAGATTAATTCAAGCATTCGTCAGAATTCCAGTGAAAGACTAAGGTAATTTTATTGTCTTATTTTCTAAGATTCGATTTACTGTTCAGTTAAGCAAAATAATTCCACTATCTTTTCACGAGAAGCATTTGAAATATCTTCAGAAATCCCTATGACCTTATTTTTCCAATGCTTCTGAATTTCAATACATCTTGGAAACTCGCTGCCAGAAAATTTGTTCTAGAGAATAATTTTGGAAAGAATATATTTAGATTTTTCAAGACAGTTTCATTCATTTTTTTATGTCACAACTTCAGTTCGTTTCAACTACAGATGTTTAAACTATGGTAAAAGAAGAAATGTTGTAGAAAAAGAATAAAATTTAGGATCTTTGATTACATATTTTAAAGTTTTAAAAAATCATCTTTGATAAAAAAAAAATTATGAAAGAGAAGACAGAAAACTTACCTTTGCCTACATAATTTTTTATTACTTTTGGATACTAAATTTATATGTATTACGCTTTATTTTAGATACAGGATAGACACTTAATAAATTTTAATCCTATTATGAATTAATCTACTTTAGAAATATAGTTATAATTTTTTAGGAGATGGAATTGCAAGTTTTTGGGATCGATTAAATATTTTTCTTTCTCTGAAATAAAAGATTGCATTAATTTAATTCTTCTCTATATCGATAACTGTGTAGTCAGATATAGAAAGTGTGTTTGACTGACCTTTTTAAATAAACTTTATATGGAACCTACATTGTTTTTCATTAATTATTCCCTAAATCTTCCTTTATCCTTTATTTACAAATTCAATTTATTCATTAGTAAACCTGAAATACATTGGCAATATGCTGAGTTTATAATCATGCAGCTAAATGTCGAAAAATATTATAACTTTTGGAGCAATGAGTGATAAGTTAATGTTTCTGATGCTTTGATGGAAATAAATATGTATATATATGTGAGAGTGTGTGTAACTGTTAAAAATAGTGTTCACTGATCACACGGTATAAATAACCCATATTTCTTCTAGGTTTGTCCATACAATTTCCGGTTTTTATTTGGTAACGTAATTTATATTCACTCGTAGTAAAGACTCAGATTCTTACTCAGAACTCTAGAATATGGCAATCTCTTACTAAAAATCCTTTATTTTTATACTAAGGATGAAGGTGTAACAGACTCTTTTTACACAGGCACAAATCACACCTGAATCTGCTTGATATGTAAAAATGTCGTCTGTACAAGGAGAAAATCACGTAGATGAATCGTAATGAGAGCGTTTTCTTTGTGACTTATTAAAATATTAGTTTCTCAATTACATACAACGATCTTAAAATTGTAAACATCTTCATTTTTTCTTGAGAGAATTGATACCTGGAATAAAGAAGGTAAAAAAAGCAATTATTAATTCGAGAATAGAGCACAATTTACGTGTAACAGTCATTATCTCAGTCTCAAGATAATAATATCTTACACTGCTCCAGCAACTAAGAGAGTTGAAGAGATGAATTTTCACAGTTGCAAAGGATAATAATTGGACTTAAAATGAATAAATTAAATGAAGTTATATTTAATAAAAGTAAATAAGGTAAATGAATAAAATATATACAAATTTTTGACGCAGTCTGCTTGACATGTATGACACGTGTTGGGAATCACTCGTGCACCACAATCCCACCCTTCTACATTGTTTGAATTGCTCACTTGCTATTGCTTCTGTAAGTCTGGGGAACATGAAAATCTCTGAGAAAAAATCAGAAGAATAAAGTGAGTATGTAAGGCAATTATATCTCATATATTGCACTATGGAAACACCTGAACGAACCGAATAGGATGACACTGGACGTTGCCCTATGTAACGATCCACCTGATGTCAGAATTCCTTGTGAAGAATGTATCCTGATTGCAGAGGAAGGGGAAATGTGTTGCAGAACTGTATACAAAGTACTGTTTACTGTCACTCCCTCTCCGTGAAAAGTTTCTGTATTACCTCATTCATATCTCAGAAGAGAATAGACAACCTTTTGTTAGATAGTGTAGTGCAAAATTGTTAACTTTGGAAATTAAATCTTCTACCATACTTTTTTATTTGTTCCATCGAGCTTTGTACCAAGATTTTGTACAATGTCGGTGATCCTGCAATGGATGTTGAAGAAATAGTCATCTTTATTATTATAAATATGCATCACACATTGTTAATTAACGTAATATGCATATTGACAACGGAATCTTTTCATCGGTGTTGAATCGTTCATTTGTGTTAAAGTAACTGATTGTCAAATTTGCTTTTCAATCAGAAAAATTAATAACAGCTCTATGATCAACTATGTAAAGATACGTAACTATTATTGATTAAATTCCATCGTATCTTTTACTTTTTAATTATGCATTAGGTATACACTGTATATTTTTGACAGCTGTAAGGAATATTCAACTAAAACTTTTATAATACTTGACAGGGAAAATCCCTAAGATTACAAATTAAAATTCTAAATCTAATAAAAATGTAGAAATGTATTTTTTAAACAAAAATATGCTAATACTTTTTTTAATAAACTAACATTTATTTTGAAGATGTGAAACAATCTGCTTACTAACATTTTTAAAATATCTTAGAATTTTAATTTAAATTATGAAAGTAAATGCCGTTAATTTATTCAAATGAACATATCTCTCATAGCAACTTTGTAAAGCATTTTTTTTACCATTTAAAGCAGGTTCTGTTCATGGCAAACGCATTCAAAGATATCTTAATAGAATTCGAAAGTAAAATTTTTACAATAGATTCTATGATTCATTTTTCTTTGCTTTTTAACAGTTTTTTATACTCCATATATTTTAGACTCAGTAACAAAAGGTAAAACTTGATCAGTTAAATAAATATACTTCTAGTAAAATATTTGCCTCATAGTTACATAAAATGTCTTCGGACAATCTCCGATCGCTACTTAAAATATGTTTATAACACGGAAGGGTATAATAGTAATTACGCATAATAGTAAAACGGATTGTGTTACTATTATGCGTAGTAAATGTATCTAATTATTGGTGTAAAAAGTATGTTGAAGTTTACAATATTTTTCTGACAATCTCCGATCGCTACTGAAAATATGTCTTTAACACGGTGGGGAGGGGATTATGAGTAGTAAATGCAACTAGTTATTGGTGTAAAAAGTATGTTGGGGTTTACAATACTTTTCTAACAATCTCCGATCGCTACTAAAAATATGTCTATAACACGGAGGGGAAGAGGATTGTGTTACTATTATGCGTAGCAAATGTATCTGGGTATCAGTGTAAAAAGTATATTGAGGTTTATAATATTTTTCTGGTAATCTACGATCGCTACTGAAAATATGTTTATAACATGGAAAGAAGGGGTATTGTGTTACTATTATACGCAGTAAATGTATCTAGTTATTGGTGTAAAAAGTATGCTGCTATTTACAATATTATCTGTAAACGAATAGGCAAAACATATAAATTTGTCAATCGAAACAATTGTAGGGGTATCTCAGTAACTGAAAAAAAGTAGTATATTTGACATGACAAACACATTTCCTTATTTAGTAACCTTCTTGTATCTTTAAAGATTAAATTCTCATGCATGAAATTTCTTCTAACTTTTGATCACTTTGAAAATTCCTTATTCTATTGAATCTTTAACATTAAGGTGTCACTTAGTTTTTAATAATGAAATTGTTGGGTAAATGCCTATGATAAACTTAATACTTTTATAATATAAAGTTTGTAAACTTTATTTTTGCAATATATTAATAAATTAACTATTTACTGGCTTAAAACAGTTCCAACATGTTTAAAATGTTTAAACTTATTTTAAAATATAATATAATTTTAGTTGATGAAATATTTTGTAATGCATAAAATGCATTATAAAATAAAATTTATTAATTTTGTAATATAAAAATTTTGTAATGCATAAAAATGCATTATAAAATATTTCATTTATAATTTATACATATTTTCATGCATAAAAATCTTTTAATCGGATATTTTTATATGTAATACAAAATGAGGAGGACAAATGCTAGTAACACTGTTCTTGGTACTTTCTAAAAATTAATTTTTTAAAATTTAGTAACATTTATATAATAATTCCTATCTATTTTTTTAGAAATTTTAAATATTGCTAAATTTTATCGCTTTAGCTTCCAAACTATCTTACAAACATTGTAGCTTTTTGGCAGTTATTTAAGCCATAACTGTGAAATCGTGCATCCTACCTCATTACCAACAAACATAATTTGAATAATCTATCATGAGCAGAAAATAAACAATCATGTATAAAACATGCAAAAAAAGACTTATCGATAAGTAAGTTTAAATTTTCCAAATGTTTGTAATACTGCAAGGATTAACTTATTCATAAGTTAATACATGTAGCAATAACTTGTTAAATTGGAAACGGTTACTTAATTTCCTTGAATGTACTCCTATATTTACTTTGAAATACAATGCAAACACAAAATGAATCAGAAAATATATTCTCATGAAAAGAGCACTCTTCTCCTTAAGAGAGCCGAGCGATGGCCGATTGGTTAGGGTGCTGGCCTTCGGTACCAGAGTTCGTGGGTTCGAATCCCACTGTGGCATGGATGTTCGTAGCCGTTCGGAATCGGCTTTAAGCTGTAGGTCCCGGTCTCATTAGCCCTTGTGTTGCAAAACAGTAGACCGTAGCACTCCAAACCTAACCTAACCTAACCTAATCTCCTTAAGAAAACTTTCTGTTGTTCTGTATATTCTTTTAATTTTATGTGATTTCTTCGTAGTCTACAAAGATTTGTAGGATAGAAAAATCTTTATTTATTTCTCAGAAATCAGCTGGCAGTACAAACTCCTTTATAACATTTAGTCTATTCTTTTCAGCTCAACTTGCTTTTTAATGCAAAATTTTCCGTGGTTTGATTTAAATATTTTCTAACACACCATTCTATTATCTCAAACAATAAAAGCATTTTCTATTTTCGCAGATACCTGACTCCTCAATCATATAAAACATGTATAGTGCTTCCCTCATTTGTATTTTTATGAAATCTTAAACAAAAATGGAGTCTCTCAAACTGACATACCGATTCAGTTCAATTAACCAATGGTTTCAGTATTATTGGTATTTAATTTTTCTCTCCTACAAATTGCCAAATGTAAACATTTCTTGTGCAGAAATGTGCGCCAGTGTGCTTTCTAAAGCCAAGTTGAGCAATAGTGATGACAACAGTGAGAACTATCATTTATTAAAGCCCACTCAGTAATGCAAATAAATGTGAGACAGTATTAAGCAGTTCTACACACGTAAATCGCAAGTAGATCACACATAATCACAAGTAAAATGGCCGCTCAAATTAAATCAAACAATTTCAATGACTGTCTTTATCACAGAAAATGGTTGCGTATCAAATATGGTACCAATTAGTGTAGATATATGGATTTGTACAATGAATAAATATTTCCTAAGCATCCTGAAAGAATTTGGATAGGGTATGAATGAAACATTATTTACTGTTTATAAATATAGTTGAATCATTAATATAAGTTACGAGTAATTCTATTTAACGTTTCAAAATCTTCATCTACATTTGAATAGTCTGAGTTTTTTTATATTAGCTCCTTATATGTTAGATAATAACTTTTATATGTACTAGAAATACAAGTAAATCCTAAAACATCTCCCACTTTATACCTAAAATTACTTTTTTAAATCATAAAATCATTAGTAATGAATGTCTTAAATATGTATTTTCCGTTTTTAAAAATAAAATATTTTTTCACTTTAAAAGTTATATGATTTACTACCGAGCACTTCACTTATTCAATACGTTTTTTAAACTTATAAAAAAAACTCGTGTAAATAAATTTAAAAGAGCTTGCTTATTTCGTAGTACTAAAAATATATAGTTGCTGTTACTGAATATAAAAAATAAATCCCCTAAATAAAGCTTAATTTTTAATATTTTATCACTATCTGGAAAACTTTTTCCGCAACATATTTCAAAATATATTCTTCCATCTTGAAACATTTACATTTAATCAAAACAGAAATTATCCTACGTCGGATATGAATCATTCTCACTTTTAATATATTACTTTTAAGGTTAAGTTGAAAGAAAGTATGTTCTCCTTTTCCATTTAAATTTATACCAACATTATAAAATAATTCATATTCCAATTAAACTGTATTATAACCGTCTACCTTATTATATAATGTTCAAAGTAAAAAGGCCTTTTTTCATTTGTTATATTTTTTCACTAAATGGTATTCTTGTTTATGTGTAAAGCAATATTGCGTTCGGAATCACCTTTCTAAAGAGATTCAAAGACCTATAAAAAGTTGGAATTTTTAGTGTACAAGATTTCAAAATATAACTAAATATTGAATTTTGATAGAAAATGTTATGCTTATATCAAAATTTTATGCTATAAAAATGTGCGAATTTTTTTAATCATTACTAGTAAAGAGGAAAAGCAAAGACCAGCAAAATGACAGTCAAATGTCTGATTTGTTGAAGAATTAAAAAAATCAGACATTTAACTAATTTAATGCCTAAGCTTATCTATGCATGAAATTTGTCAACAACATTAAAACATTAAGTTGCAATGCTTGTGTTACCATTTGTAATCGAGTACTAAATCAAATTTAATGTGATTTATGAACCCTATATGTGTAAGTAGTGTCGCTAATGATAAAAGTTTGTTAAATAATTCTTTTAAAGTATATTACTTAAACAAGGAGCCTAAAGTAATTAATAGTTGAGCGAGAGGGTAATTGCGAAAGTGAATTTAACAAACTTATAATCCTTATACTTAAGTAACTACATAGTGAATACAATATAATGGAATTGAGCATATTGATTAGTATTTTACTGAAACCACTGATACAAACATGCAAATTATATCTATTAACAATATACTCGCTTCCCCTTACACCTGACAGTGACCAAGCAGTTCGGGAATTCAACAGAGCAGTAGTATTCGAAAGCTGTGACTAATTCTATGCAAGACTTCAAGGGAAACGAAGATGTATTATTACCAATATGTTTATCTCCTACTATCCATGTACATTGTTAACTTCTAGCTTCAACCAAAATGACTTTCTGATACGCTCATAAGAAATATTTATAAAATTTTTAATGAGTAATAAATATTATCGGAAATATTACTAATAAACTTAGTTTGCGAAGTTAATAGTAATAATTTAAATATTTAATAGTTACAATAGTTTAAAATATTAATAAAATTAAATTAAAATATTTTTAAACAGCGACTATACATATGAAAATAACATTAATTTTAGATTTACGAAGAGCAAATGTGCTTTTTTAGGTTACAAAAACAGTATATTGATAGAAAAGTCTTACTTTAATTTTTCGGAATATAAAGAAAATATGAAATGTTCGCAAAAATGTTCGTGATATGTTGAAACACACGCACACACACACACACATACATATATATATGTGTGTGTGTGTAATATTAAAATCCCTTATTTTCATATTTCAATATTAATTTAATAAATTCTGTTCATAAATTGCTTTGGGCTTTAAACGGCAATTCTGATTTTTCCCTCCAGACACGCTATATAGTTAATCCAGCCTCTGTCTGTACTTCATCGATCAATAGCAAAAGCGTTCTTTTTTAGGCATGAGTATTTTTATCACGTGAACAAATATGCTTATGAATTATTCTTAATTTTTTACCTAAAAAATCTCTACTTAAAAGGTGAGAGTGCACGATGTCCTGGAGGTTTTTGAACTGTTGTATTGATTTGATATATTGTCAACAGAAATAAAATGTCTTTGCTTTTCCACTTTACTAATAATGATTAAAAAAAATTCGCACATTTTTATAGCATAAAATTTTGATATAAACATAACATTTTCTATCGAAATTCAGTATTTTGTTATATTTTGAAATCTTGTACACTAAAAATTCCAACTTTTTATGGGTCTTTGAATCTATTTAGAAAGGTGATTCCGAACGCAATATTGGTTTACACATAATCAAGTATACCATTTAGTGAAAGAATATAACAAATGAAAAAAGGCCTTTTTACTTTGAACATTATATAATAAGGTAGACGGTTATAATACAGTTTAATTGGAATATGAATTATTTTATAATGTTGGTATAAATTTAAATGGAAGAGGAGAACATACTTTCTTTCAACCTAACCTTAAAAGTAATATATTAAAAGTGAGAATGATTCATATCCGACTTAGGATAATTTCTGTTTTGATTAAATGTAAATGTTTCAAGATGGAAGAATATATTTTGAAATATATTGCGGAAAAATGTTTTCCAGATAGTGATAAAATATTAAAAATTAAGCTTTATTTAGGGGATTTATTTTTTATATTCAGTAACAGCAACTATACATTTTTAGCACTACGAAATAAGCAAGCTCTTTTAAATTTATTAACACGAGTTTTTTATGTTTAAAAACGTATTGAATAAGTGAAGTGCTCGGTAGTAAATCATATAACTTGTGCTTTTTGATGAATCTTGCCCATATTTCATATATATATATATATATATATATATATATATATATATATATATATATATATATTATATATATATATATCTATATATATATATATATATATATATATATATATATATATATATATATATATATATATATATATATATATATATATATATATATATATGTATATATATATATATATATATATATATATATATATATATATATATATATATATATAAATATATATATATATATATAATATATATATATAAAATATATATATAAATATATATATATATATATATATATATATATATATATATATATATATATATATATATATATATATAATATATATATACATACATACAACAGAGCAATTTAAACGCAGGTTGCAATAAAATTGTAGCCCCTATTGTTTTTACTTACAAGAAGAAGCCTAGACAACTAGACTATCGGTGATGGCAGGTTGCAGTTACCATGAAAATATGTAGGGATTACAAAGTTTGACCCCACAGTTAGCGACACCTAGAATTTTCCCAAGCTACCGGCAACATAGACAGCTAATTTAGCAATAAAATTACATCAGGAGAAAAATGAATCCTTTGCCAGCTATAGCTGGAAAATGCGGGGAGTGGACAGATTATTTTCATCTATTTAAGAGAAAGATTTGGAAAATTGGTTGGAAGAATTTTAAGTCGAGGACACTCTTTTAATTAAGACACTTTGTTGATGGTAAAATAGATTTTAAGGAATAAAGATTGGAAAGGAAAATTTTTAAGTTTAAGTATAATAATTTTGATATATTACAGATATGTATATATAAGTGTGTGTGTGTGTGTAGGAGAGAGAAAGAATTGGTTTAGCTTGGAGCGCTATGGTCTACTGTTTTGCACACGAGGGCTAATGAGACCAGGCCTACAGTTTAAAGCCGATTTCGAACGGCTACAAACATCCATGCCAGCAATGGGATTCGAACCCGCGAACTCCGGTTACGAAGAGCAGCGCTCAACCATTCGGCCATCGTTCGGCGAGAGAGAGAGAGAAAGACAGAGTATGTTTCTTTGGTATTATAATATATTTTTATTATTATTATCATAAAATGAATTTTTTAGGCTCTTTTATATAGAATACTCTATTTTAACGCTAAAAGAAATATAAACCATGCTCTCGAATTTAGGAACTTTTCCGTATTTTTAATACGTTTAGAAGTTAAAATTTTCCGAATTTTACACAACTAATGTTTACTAATAAATACAAAAAGGAATGCATTATATATTATATTAATAACAGACTTCTGAATTAAACATTTCGGGTAACTTTGTCACTGAACTCTGTAGTGTTTATAGAATAAATGATTTTTTGTTGTTGTCAAAAAGAAAAAAAATGTTTTTAACATCTTAGGGAAGAGCTGTAAGTCACGTTTTGTATGTTTTTTATACTGAACTAAGGATGTTTTTATGAAATTTCTTTATGAGCACTTTTGGGACTTTAAATCTCCATTATAACAGCCTTTTATCAATTCATAAAAATCTAAAAATTTTTGTTCCTTCTAAAATGAATAGCATAGATAGTTTTTATGATCTCAAAGTGGGGAGATCACATTTAAATCTTTAAAATCTCGAATTTGTTTTTATTACTTAGTATTAAGTATTGAGTTTTTTTTTTTAAATTAAGTCAATACTTCAGTTAAAACCGATTCTATGGTTAGAAATTATTAGCAAATTTTTCCTTTAAACTACTGTTGCTGAACACAATTATTTCGAACCTTATGTGCAACGTTTCTTAAAAATTAACAAGTATAGAATTTTAAAATTTTGCTTGTATCTGTATAGGATAATGTGGCATACTCTGTACCTGGTTTAACTAAATGCAATATTTTTGAAGCATTTTTGTTATTTTTAAGTTTTATCCCGTATTTCAATTATTTAGAAGTATCCTATACTTTTCATTTTTTTAATGCCGTGGAAAACAATATTTTTATACAAAATATACTAAATATTTTAAGAGTAGATTATACATTGACCTTTTAAAAATACATATTCTAAAACTTAAAATTTTGCGGGGAGTGGTAAAAAAACATGCAAGCTATTCGTTCACATCGAAATGGCAATTTGTAAAGCATTATATATAACATCATATATTTTGTATATAAAAAAATTGACTACACTCTTATTTTTCTATTTCAATATAATAGCTTCAACAGATAATTTAGTATATTCTATCCTTAAAAAATATATTACATTAATGTAACAGTAAAAGAATAACAAAGGATTCAAAAATAGTTTCAAAATAGTCGTGCTAATGGCTTGTAAAGGCTATTTCCGCCTTAATACCGTATAAGTTTTATAAAGTTATTTAACTTTCTCATTTCTGGCAGTAGATTTTAATGACACATAAAGTGTGTGCTGAGTTAAAAATATGAAACTCACCGAGAACATTTGAAGTAGATAAATTAGAACCTGAATTTGTGTTTCCATTTGAAAAAAGTACATGTTTTATTCTGTAAACTAAAGTTTAAAGATACT
>CM063498.1:114088214-114090714 GCA_032207245.1 Pardosa pseudoannulata
TTTATATTGTTCCAAAAACAGAATGCTCCAATGAAGACATTTCAGCTTTAAAAATAACATATTCCCTTTGACTCATCATATTTTTAGTAATCAAGTAATGAAAATATATTGATTAACTCGTACTTATTTTATATTATAATTTTTTTTTCAGAAAACTTCTTCGAATTTCCATAGCAATTATAAATATAAGTTCTCGAATAACATTTCTTTTTTTTTTCAAGTAAATAAATTTCTATTTTTTCACTCGATGTGTGTATTTTATATTTTTAAAACATATTAATTTAATTAGTAAAATTAAATAATTTTAAAAAGTTAAGTTCCTATCAGTGATTTAGAAAATGTTTTACGTTTAACAGAAAATTATTTATATTGTTCAAAAACAGGATACTCTAATGAAGATGTTACAACTTAAAAGATAATATGTTCCCTTTGACTCACCATATTTTTAACAATCAAGGAATGAAAATATATTGATTAACTCGTACTTATTTTATATTATATTTTTTTTCCTAAAACTTCTTCAAATTTCCATAGCAGTTATAAATATGAGTTTTCAAATAACAATGTTGTTATTTTTCAAGTAAATAAATTTCTATTTTTTCACTCGATGTGTGTATTTTATATTTTTAAAATATATTGATTTAATTATTAAAAATTAAATAATTTTAATAGCTATGTTCCTTTAGTGATTTAGAAAATGTTTTAAGCTCAACAGAAAACTTTTAAATTTATATTGTTCAAAAACAGGATGCTCTAATGAAGATGTTACAGCTTAAAAAATAATATATTCCCTTTGACTCATCATATTTTTAACAATCAAGGAAAGAAAATATAATGATTAACTCGTACTTATTTTATATTATAATTTTTTTTCAAAAAACTTCTTCGAATTTCCATAGCAGTTATAAATATGAGTTCTCGAATAACATTGTTAAAGACAAAATACCGTCATTAACTCATACCTTACTGCTTCCAGTCGAAAGAAATTTTACGTTTCACTTTTAAAGAGCAATAAATATCCGTAGTTCCAGTCTGCGATTCGTATTAACAGGAAGCCTCCGCCTAATTTGGAGAAATCTCTAAAAGTTCCCAAGTCTTGTTATTTCCTAAAAATAGCGAAAAGTAGCGCTGACTGGGTGTAACGTTTTACATAATGAGGAATGGATGGGGACGAAAAATTATTGCTTTCGATTCTACATAATTCAGGACATCGTCATATTTATGGCGCTAAGATGAAAAAAGGACCGCAAGTAAGAGAGAACATGTTATAAAGTTAATGATGTTTAAACTTTTCTATTGCAGAAGTTTTGCTAGAAATATTAGTTCATAGAAGTTTATTATGACTAGCATACTAGGACTGCTAGTTATATAGGACATTTTTAACAAGGTTTTTAATGATGCTCTACCTTTTGTTTATAGATTTTCTCATTTTAAGTAGCATACATCTATAAATAACGTAGAAAAAATACAATTAATGAAGAAAAGAAATTCGCTTACAGGACGTAGGATAACTTTTAAGATATGTTAGAACCTAATTATTCATATTAAATTTAAGTAAAATATCTCTTTTATTATTTGATGTTTAAACTTTTCTATATCAGAAGTTTTGATAGAAATATTAGTTCATAGAAGTTTATTATGACTAGCACACTAGGACTACTAGTTATATATGATATTTTTAACATGGTTTTTAAAGATGATCTACATTTTATTTACAGATTTTCTCATTTTAAGTAGCGTACATCTAGAAATAACATAGAAAATATACAATTAATGAAGAAAAGAAATTATATTATACGACGTAAGATAACTTTTAAGACATGCATTTTAGAACCTAAATATTCATATTAAACTGAAGTAAAATATCTGTTTTATTTTGTAAATCTCGATATTTAAAGGATAAAAACCAACTTCAAAAAGTTGAAAAAACTTAAATTTATCGACGTTTAAACATTTTCACATATAGAACTTTAGTATATTTTTTTTAAAAAAAATTAAAGATAATGGAGAGCTTTGGATTCTTGTGAACATGATTTCCAAACACCGTCAAATTCTTACCTATAGTTTGGGAGCCTACAGCTGTGACATACATACTGATGGACGCAGTGACAAAAGTTTTTAGAGTTATAAATTATATGAATGACCTTTTTCAACGAAAACTGTTTGCAACTACTTTTTCTAAACATATTTTTATAGATTAATATAGTCGATGCTCCATTAATTCGGAAAACCTTTCCATTAAACGTCAAAATACTTATTAAAGAGATGACTTTGAACATAACCTCAATTACTAATATAGTTTTTCAAGATCCTAGTCAAAATATAAGATTCTATTTATATTTATTTTAAGTGAAAGTGAAATACAGAAATTGAACGTGCTTCTACAAAAGAAATAAAAACAGTTTCGTAAAAATCTGCTATGTTGAGAAAATGTTGTGTAATAAATTCTTTGCTCAGGATTTTCGCTGTTAACTCTTTTTATGGTTATAGTTTTTAGAGA
>CM063498.1:114095714-114098214 GCA_032207245.1 Pardosa pseudoannulata
CGAATTGCAGCCCGTCAACCCCCTCCCAACTGTCTATCGGAACTTCGGAGGGCATTGCTTGATGAGTGGTGTAATTTTCCCCAAGATCAGATTGATAATCAGATACTCAGCATACGTAGGCGTTGTAACTTTTGCATTGCATCTTCCGGGAGACATACTCCGTATTAAACATCATACTAACCATGTTATACTGTTTTCTGTAAATAAGTTCTTTTTTAAAGTTTGCTCCTGGGAGTAAAAATCGCAATTTTTATTAATTATGTCAAACATATAGCATCTTTTTTGCTCTTTACCTTTTGTTTAATAAATAGACTTTACAAATAAGTCAAATTTGTTTTGCTTTTGTCTCTTTCATTGCCTGAACTTCATTATCCTTAATTTATGGACATGAGTGTAAATGCGCACAGACTTGCCTTAATTTTAATAGCCTTTGACTCACGTCTTTGGTTTGTCCAAGAACCATAAGTAACAACAATAACAAGTTTCTCTCCTTATGCGTCATCATCTGTCTAACTCTTAACATTCTTATTGACTGGCTCAATAATGCCCCACACCAGATGAAAATCCGATATTACACGTTTTTAACGACAAAAGCGCCATAGACGATCAGTCTCAATAAAATGTAATATTTTCAAATTCAGTTATTGATATTTTCTCTTTAAACCTACGAATTCAACTGTCCAGCATAGATACCAGTTTTCATTTGTAGTGTTTCTAATACACCCATTATAAACACACATAATGTTGTATAATATATATATATATATATATATATATATATATATATATGTGTGTGTGTGTGTGTGTGTGTATATATGTATATATCTATGTGTATATATATATATATATATATATATATATATATATATATATATATATATATACATATATACATATATATATATATATATATATATATATATATATATATATGTAATATATCAAAATTATTTAACTTTAATATTTCTTCAAAAGCCTAATCTCTCCAATTTTAATTCTTCTAAATCTCTTTCCCAGCCTCTAAATGGTTTGGTCAACGAAGTATTTTCCACTTAACATTCCTTTCTGTCATAAAACTGTAAACTTTCTGTCTATACAGCAGTTTCCCAGGTGTGTCGTTTCCAACATGTGTTCGTGTTTTGCTGATATTGCAGTTAATTCGCTTAGTAAGTTGTTTTGTTGTGGGAAAATTCTTGTTGTCAGTGCTCTTGAGTGTACTTGTGTGTGAGCAGAGTGAACTCTGTGGCATTTGATTTTATATTGTCCAGAAGGACAGATGTGTGATGTTGCCGCTCTGAAATAAAGTTTTAAAGTAGACTTCTGAGTTCTCTTGAATATGAAGCCCGACTGCATTCTCATTACTTATAGCTGTTGAGTTTTCTCCTTATAAAGGAGTTATATAAAAAATGGATTACATATATATATATATATATATATATATATATATATATATATACGTGTGTGTGTTCTGCGTAATTATCCTCGAGACATTATTTGACATTCAAAATAAATGTACTTTTATTTTAAATATTTTATCTTAATTAAATTGTTATCAGCCTTTTTCTTAACATATAACAAATTATTCCTTAAAACTGCTTGTACTTATTTATAGATTATTCTTTGTAATAAGGCCATGGATATAATATTTGTTAAAGCTGCTACTTTGGAATAAAATTCTAATAAATTAAATTTATTATATTAATAAATAAATAAATATGTAATCTTAATTAAGTTATTAACAGCCTTTTTCTTAATACATAACAAATTATTGCTTAAAAGTGCTGTCTTGTACTTAATTATAGATTATGCATTATAATAAGGACATGAACTAATGTTTGTTAAAGGAGCTACTTTCTGGTGAAATTCTAGTAAATTCAAATTATTATATTAATAAATAAATAAATAAATATTTAATATTAATTAAGTTATTATCAGCCTTGTTCTTAATACATAACAAATTATTTCTTAAAATTGCTTTCTTGCACTTAATTATTGATTATGCTTTGCAATAAGGTCATGAACTAATATTTATTAAAATAGCTACTTCCTGAGGAAATTGTAAAAAATTTAATTTACTTTGAATAAAGAACAAAAATATTTTTTCTATTTTATTGTATGCATTTTTTAAAATTGAAGAATATAAAGATTTAAAATAATAAGTATTCAACTTAAACAAAGAAATAATTGAAATAAGTAAAAAATAAACATTATCAAAAGAATAAAAATACGGATAAAAACATTTTTTACTGGCGAGTAATTTATTTTCATGGAAATATATTTTTTGGCATTTTTCTGTTTCAAATAAGGGTGATTTTTAATGGATCATACATGAATTCAGCTATTACTTCATTGAAAAATCTAAATGTGCTTTAATAAATTCCTTTATCTTCGATATGAAGCATAAATCTATATTAATACTTTCTCCTGGGAATAAAATACATAATACTATAATAAGTTTCTAGAGAAAAGGGTTTTTAAAAGAAAAAATATATTCTATTGT
>CM063498.1:114105714-114150714 GCA_032207245.1 Pardosa pseudoannulata
CGGTGTCGTTCAATGGTGTTCTCTTGGTGGTAACGGGTACCTGGCGCTCTCCATATGAAAGTCCGGCGAGAATCAGAATGTAAACTGAACCTGGACTCGTCGGAAAACATCACACAAGACCACTGTTGCGGTGTCCACAATGCATACTCTCTAGCCCAGCATAATCGCTGGCGACAATGAGTTGCGATAAGGGGAACACATCTGACAGGCCTACGAGCATATAGACCAATGTTCCCTAAGCGTCTGTACACGGTCTGCTTTGAAACTGTCCTACCGTTAGCTGAAGCGAGCTGACGAGACAGGTCTGATGCTGTGCTCCGTCTGTTTCTTTTGGCAGTAACTGCCAATTACCGATCATCATTCGGCGTAGTAACTCGGGAGTGACCTGTGCTGTAACGTCTACTCACATTACCATCATGTTTGAATCGTTGCCAAAGCCTGGAGATGACACTCTGGGCGATTCCAAGTTCCTCGGATACTTCCAGCTGGGTACGTCCACATTCCAGTCGTCCGATAATTCTACCACGTAAAAAATTATCCAAATGCTTCCTTTGTGCCGTAACTATGCGGTTATTGCACTGAAAGACTTTTAAAGCGCTTGTGAACAATTTTACTTCTTTGCTACCATTCCTTATATACCCCTTTCATACACTCTCGTCATTGTGACGTACTATCTGCGCCATCTGGTGTCCTGCAATTTGCATATTCTTCTTCAAGATGTGTGTGATAATTCTACAGGTGAAATTTTTTTTTAGAGCTCAATTTCTGTGGGATTCTGAATTATCCTTTATTTATGGACATGAGTGTATTTCAAGAGTATATGTTGTAAAGAAATTTTATGATTCATAAAGCTACATGAATATTTCCTATTTATGACTGATAAAAGTTCTTATGATTTTTAAAGATTAAAAATATATACTATGTCCTTCTTTTAGTCTTATTTTGAGTAAAAAAATTATACTAAACTGTACATTATTAATGTGTTTTATAGATGTAAAATAACCAGAGAGAAGAATTTAATTTTTATTAGGAAAGTCATTTATGCATTATTTCTAATATATATTATGGTTTTTAAATATTTTTTAAGCATTGTAACTCCTAAGTTTAGAAAAATCATTAGAAATTATTAGCAAATTATATTTCAAAACATTTCGTTAAAAACATAATATGAAGTATCAATTTCAAACTGAAGGTTGTTTTCTGAGTTTTAGAACATTGAATAGAGGTGTTGATACGAAATTTCTTAAAGTCCTCTAAACTTTTTCCTTGTAATTTCCTTATAAACTATTAGAAGGAATTGATTGAAAAACATTGAAGTTTTTAACGTCTAAGCTTATATTTCTATAACTTTTTATAAAACCTCCTGTTTGAAATTGATATTTGGAATTTTGTTTTCAAAGAAAAGATTCTGATCTATTTCGTATAATGATTTATAATATTTTTAAGTCTACCAGGTAAAGGGATTGAAAAGAAATTTAACACTCCAAATAAAGCAGAAGTTTTCAATCAGTGACTTTTATAACATAAATTTTCCAATTGCAATATCTGAAATGTACTACGTAAAATTTGAGTTTGGAAAATTCGCTAATTAATATTTAAAGTTATGATTTATTGAAAAGTTGGAATAAATTTTTTCAATTAATTATGCCAATTTGTTTATAACTTTGTCACAAATAAATTTTTCGTTTGGTAGATTTAAAATAAATAAAAGGTATGAGCTTAATTTTTAGGAAAATAAGATAAAAAATCATAGGTCAGAATAATAAAATTAAAACAGAAAATATAAACAGAAATTAAACAAAAAAGTTGTTTATCTTAAAATTTTTGAAAACTTCAGAACGTTTGAAAATGTTTTCAAATTTTCAATTTCTTATCTGAGTTAATAGCTCTTTTCTTCCTAATTATGCACTCATTCCAATTATAAGTCAAAGAAAATAAACAGAATGTGAAACTTAATTATTTTTTATGTTTAAGAAAATTTATATAATTTACAACATAATCAAATTGTCCTCATTGCAACATTTATAAACAACAGTATTTACAAAAATTTTACATTTACTACTGATGAACATATCTGACGAGTAGTTTCATTGTATCAAAATTACTACAATAAATGTTTTTAAACTTATCACAGCATGTTGGATATAGAACGAAACAACAAGTGTGTTCAATTTAATTTTAATTTTTTTTCTAGCAAATGTGATTCAGTACTTTTCTTTAGTGTATTTTCTTTATGTGAAACTTTGTGCCTTTATCACGCTTTTAAAAAAAGGTTTGCTTGCAATAATAAATTGATGCTCACAAAAGGAAAAATGATAATTAACTTTTATTTGTTGTAAAATGATTTTTTAATTAAGAAATATCAAAAGTTCTTTTGTGGGTGAGCGAATTTCGTTTTTATCAATTATGCATATTAAGTGTTTCTAAAAAATACATTGTTTCATATAATACAACTAACTTTTTTATTGCAAAGCAAACTAAATGATTATCTAGAGATATTTTCATGCTAAACAGAGCATATCATTTACACAGGCTGTGCTAATAAAGTTTTACAGATCAAAAGGTACTAAATCTCATAAGCAAAATTAATTAGTTTTTCAAATTCTAGTATCGCCTTAAAAATCATGTCCTTGCAACTATTGTCTAACACTTATATTTTGAGTCGCAAATCAGATTTCACATAAGTCAAAGAAAACACCATTGAAAAGAATTACAGGGACTTATATTTGCCATTTCGTACCCATAAATGAGCATGAAAAATTGCCAAATAAATATGTTATCATTAAGTCATACTTTTTCCAGAAGAATATTAAAACTTGTTCTCGTTAGTAAGAAGAAAAATTACTCATCCTCAGTACGATGTTTAAACAAGTACAAAAAATCCTCTACTTGAACAGAGATAGCCATACGAAATATTTATTTTCTCTTTATAAATGCAGTTGTAAAACTTACAGATGTTTCGTTAATTCATATTTATTTCGAGATGTGTGTTCACAAGAATGCATTTTTTAAAAACACCGTACTTAATTTTAATTAGCTAGTGGTTGCATTTGAAATAAGACTTGGTTTAATTAGCATTCATGCCAATCACGAGTGGAAAAATCGAGTTTAATTCCTGCGATAATCAAACATGTTTTCCATGATATGCATGCAATCAAATCAAAATTCAAATTTCTTTGTGAATGGAGTTCTGTAATGAATAGGAATATACATTTAGAAATAGAAAAAAATTCCCATGTATTGATTAAAAGTGTTCTTTTTATATTTATCTAACTAATTAATTTATAAATGCGTCTAGAATTATTAATATAATAGCCAAGATCTATGATCCAGTAAACATACCGGGTAATGCTTCATGTTTTTATTTGTATCATTTACTAGCTGCTTTTTAAATAGATTACAGCTTGAAGATTTCTACTTTTCTTAACATTGAGGATTAAACGAGGTTCAACCTAAGGATAAAAATACATCGGTAAATGCAATAAATGTTTTAAAGTTCTGCACTGGAACAATTTGTCGTAACGTCAAGAACTACTATAATATCCTTCCCATTCATTTTCATGTTTACAACAGCCAATGGATAAACAATAAACTGCCCTTCCGTTTGAAACTAAAGCCAGAATTGTCATAAGTTTACATGTTCCCTGCTGCTTGAAATCGCCTTCTTGGTCAAAAAATAAAAGCAATTTGTGATAGATACCATATTGCTGAGGAGATGTTTCACAGGTTACATTAGCATCAGAACGAAGTCAGAATTCGGCATAATGATGACAGAAGCTGTCAAAGAGAGGAACTCATGGTACCAAAATTCTACTTCAGGCAATATAGGGTGAGACTACATTGCGATCGAGATATGTCCCAGGTGAATTTCGCGTCATAATGATGTAAGAAATTGACAAGAAATGTTAATTTGGTGTCAGAAATTCCTCTCTTTGGCATTATGTATAACGACATTATGTATTAACTTCTAACGCCATTATGTTATAACGACATTGACATCATTATGACGTGGAAGTTATCTATGACATATCTCGACTAAAATATGGTATCATTCATGGTAGAACCATATTTTTATGTTTTCATTTCTATGAATAATTAACTAATTCGTGAATAATTTAAGGGTGCTACTATATTGCAGTCGAGATATCTCACAGGCGACTTCCTCGCCATAATGATGTCAGAAAGAGTCATAATAAATTCAGAAGTCACTAAACAAGATAATTTATGGTACTCCATTGCTATCTGTTGAGAATTCTGACTTCACTATGACGCTAAAGTCACCTGTGACATATGTCGACCGAAATATGTTAGCTCCCATAAAATTTGAAAATTTCCAATTTTACAAATATTAGGGGTTATTTTAAAATTAAAATTAATTTAGTAAATAGAAGAAATATTTTAAACATCTTTATTTGGGACAATAAGAAAAATGAATTTATGAATTTTATTCTGTGAACAATATATTTGTTACTAAAGACAAATAAAAACATATATCACGTATATTACAAATACCGTAAAAGTAATATCCTGGATAAAGTAAGGTGGACTATTGAACAAATAATATAAATAATCTATTCTTGAATTGTTTAATTGCTTAGATGAATATCACTGCAGTCTAATATACCAAAGAAGTAATCATAATTCATCTCGGACTCAAATTTATTATGGAAAAATCATTATAGTATTGTGTGATTTTAGAAATAGGTAAGCCTGATATCCCAAAATAAAATCATTGAAGAAATAATATAAATAATTTGTTCCTGAATTGTTAATTTAAAATGTTTTATTTCTCTAATGAATACCAGTGCAGTCTAACATACCAAAGAGGTAATGGCAATTTATCCCGGACTCAAAATTATTATGCAAAAATCATGGTAGTATTGTGTAACTTTAGAAATAGGTAAGCATGCCACAAAATAAAATTATTTCTCTTCAAATCTTTATTTAAATTTTAAAAGTAAAATAATGACTATTTAAAAACTGTACATTCATCAGTACCAGGCCTCATGTAAATATATATAATAGTTGTTGAATTTTATGCATAAAACATTGCACATATTTTTTACCATAAATTAATTTATATTTTATGTTACAATCATCAATTAGTTTACTATATTTTTATGGTTAATATGTTTATTTTATTCATTTTCAATCAGTGGGAAACATTTTTTAAGTATAAACTGGTTGAACTGGATGGAAAATCCATCAAATAAAAAAACAATTTGCAACGTCATACCATGGCAGGTATTATCTCAAAAATAATAAAGAAACATGAAATGAATTATTCTACCTTTCGTTATTAAAAAAGTTTCGTTAGCAAGAAATATGTTTACATTTAGCTTACATAACTTTATATGTTCAGAGAATTTAACAGAATTTATTTTGCTTCATAGTTTGTGACTTACTTACTATCTGAATTGGCTTCATTTTATTACAGTTAAAAACCGCAAATAAAAAAGTTACTTTCTGCGTAAGGCTTAAAAGAAGGGGTTGATTAAATTTTATATCCTATGGTTTCTTTCTATCTAAAGTTAAAGACTTGTTTCTGCTCCTTTATCTCACACTAAATAAAGATTTTCTTTTTCTTTAGTAGTGCTTTAATTTAATCTCTTTCTTTTAGCGCAGTTCTTTTTAAGTTACATCTGAAAGAATACATGCTGTTGCATAGTTTCAGATTGCCTTAACTTTTTCTTGTTGTAAAATTCTTATGAGATTACATTATGGACTTAATGTAATCTCTTAAAAGTTGTACTGATTAAATCGACGACATTAAGTAACGATCGTAGCTAGATATCAGCCTTCTTCTTTCACATCCCTATTTTACCAGCTCAACTACCTATAAATGTTAATTCCTTTTTATTTTCAAATTAAGTTGTCTCCCTAATACTTTTGATCTTACCTTTCTCTTGCTTGTATTTATACACTGTATGAGGCCTCCTGCTTTCTCCAGGCAATTTAATAATTATTATAATAATTGAATTATTAAAATATTCATTCATAGATCTATTTGTAGAGGTAATGAGGCGTATTCCAAGAAGGTTACCTTCAGGGAGTTCCTGTAAGATGTTATTTCCTAAATCGTGGACTCCATTAGAATTAGGAGAAATGGGAATGTAAAGTTGCCAGTTATGCAAAATTATAAATAGCAAGTGACAATCATCATAATTGGAGACATTTTACATAAAGACTTTAAAAGACTATCGTAAATCCTTCGGGACAGACACTTTCATGATATGCTAAGCCTGTAATAAAGAATACTTCAAAATAATTTTCTGTTTTGCATCTAGAATAAAAGATTATCGAATTATCAAATGGTTTTTAACGCTATATTTGTATCTGGACATTAGTAAGTTAGATAATTTTATTGTAAGCAATAATTTACATAGCGTTTACCATTAAAGCTTTTGAAAATTATTTTTTAAATTTAAATATAGATGGTTTAAAACCTGTTTAAATATATATATATTTCCACACCCTCTAATTTTTCAATTTCCTCTATAGTTTAAGAATATTTTCGATTTAATCATTTGATGCATTTATTTATTTATTTATAATTTAAATTACCTGTGAATTCTATGGATTTTTAGAAATTGTGACGGTTTTGAATGGACTGTCACAATAGCTCCATAAGCTTTCACGATCAAATTACAATAATTATCTCATTGATTCAAATTACTTTACCAAATGGCAACTGGATTATCAAATAGCATTTATTAATAAATTAGATAAATTTGAAGTAAGAATTAATATTACATAGGGTCTATCATTAAAACTTTTGAAAATTATTTTTAAAATTTAAATATAAAATGTTTAAAACATATATTCAAAATATATATTTCTACTGTCTCTAAATTTTCACTTTCTTCTATAAGAATATTTTCGATTTCATCAGTTAATGCATTTTTTTATTTATTTATAATTTAACTTTCCTGCGAATTCTATAGATTTTTAGAAATTGTAACTGTCTTAAATGGACCGCCACAATAGCTCCTAAAGTTTTCACGGTTATATTATAATAATTATCTCATTAATTCAAATTACTTTACCAAATAGCAACTGGGTTATCAAATAGCATTTATTAGTAAATTAGATAAATTTGAAGTAAGAATTAATATTACATAGGGTCTATCATTAAAACTTTTGAAAACTATTTTTAGAATTTAAATATAAAATGTTTAAAACCTATTTCAAAATATATATTTCTACTGTCTCTAATTTTTCAATTTCCTCTACGGTTTAAGAATATTTTCGATTTCATCAGTTAATGCATTTTTTATTTATTTATAATTTAACTTATTTCTACGAATTCTATAGATTTATAGAAATTGTAACGGTTTTGAATGGACCGCCACAATAGCTCCTAAATCTTTCACGATCAAATTATAATAATTATCTCCTTGATTCTAATCACTTTACCAAATAGCAACTGGGTTATCAAATAGCATTTATTAGTAAATTAGATAAATTTGAAGTAAGAATTAATATTACATACAGTTTATCCTTAAATCTTTTGAAAACTATTTCTAGAATTTAAATATAAAATGTTTAAAACATATATTCAAAATATATATTTCTACTGTCTCTAATTTTTCAATTTCCTCTATGGTTTAAGAATATTTTCGATTTCATCAGTTAATGCATTTTTTATTTATTTATAATTTAACTTTCCTGCGAATTCTATAGATTTTTAGAAATTGTAACTGTCTTGAATGGACCGCCACAATAGCTCCTAAAGCTTTCACGATCAAATTATAATAATTATCTCATTGATTCAAATTACTTTACCAAATAGTAACTGGGTTATCAAATAGCATTTATTAGTAAATTAGATAAATTTGAAGTAAGAATTAATATTACATAGCGTTTATCATTAAATCTTTTGAAAACTATTTTTAGAATTTAAATATAAAATGTTTAAAACCTGTTTCAAAATATATATTTCCACAGTATCTAATTTTTCAATTTCCTCTATAATTTAAAACTATTATCAATTTCATCAGTTAATACATTTTTTATTTATTTATACTTCAACATTCCTTTGAATTCTATGGATTTTTAGAAATTGTAACTGTCTTGAATGGACCACCACAATAGCTCCTAAAGCTTTCACGATCAAATTATAATAATTATCTCCTTGATTCAAATTACTTTATCAATAGCAACTGAGGTTATCTTAGTTTTTGTTTGTATTTGAAGTTTAATAAAACATAGGAGTTTAATTGCCAAACTTTTAAACTATTCTAGTGAATTTAAATATAAAAATTTTAAAAATATATTCAAAATATATATTTCTAATGTCTCTAATTTTTCATGTTTATGGTTTAAGAATATTTTAATTCATCAGTTAATGCATTTTTATTTATTTAAAAATTGTAACTTTCCTGCGAATTCTAAAGATTTTTAAAAATTGTAACTGTCTTGAATGGAGCACAATAGCTCCTAAAGCTCACGATCAAGTTATAATAATTATCTCATTGATTTTCTTTAAATAGCAACTGGTTAAAAATAGCATTTATTAGTAAATTAAAAATTTTGAAGTAAAAAAATTACATAGGTTTCTTATTAAAGCTTTTGAAAACTATAGAATTTAAATATAAAATTAAATTTTAAAAATATAAAAACAGTATCTAATTTTTTATTTTCAAGTTTAAAAAATTATCAATTTCATCATGTTAATACATTTTTTAATATACTTTAAACATTCCTTTAATTCTATATAGAAATTGTAACTGCCTTGAATGGAACCACATTAGCTCCTAAAGCTTTAGATCAATTATAATAATTATCTCCTTGATTCAAATTACTTTATCAATAGCAACTGAGAAGTTCTGTAGTTTTTGTTTGTTACCACATTTGTTACTTAATACCAAGGAGTTCAATTGCCAAATAAACTTGTATTTAGTGAATCGGTTTGGGGTAAATGAAAATTAGAATCACGTAGTGAATTATTATAAAATATTTTTCATGTTTAAATGAGATGATTATATTTTAATAGATTTAAATACGTTATTGAATTTTACGAATAATTGTACGAAATTGCAAAGTCTCTAAATTATTTTTAAAAATTCTATAGTAGGTTGTAGAGCTACAGTTTAGAGATTTTTTGCATTTTTTTTTTAAAACTACGAAATAACTGCCTAGGAATGTAAAATTTTAACATATTTTGATATGATAAAAAATTTTAAGGTTAATTAAATACAGAATAGACTTTCAAAAACTAATAAAAATACGGAAGATAAAACATTAATTTTAATAAAAAACAGTTCCCATTTTTATTTTCAATTAAAAAAAAAGAAAAAGGAATGTCAGCATATACTTCGGGAACATGCTATGAAACCATTTTTAATGAATATTTAAAAAGTGTTTAACGCTATTAAATATACAAAGATGCAAAAATAATAAACTGGATGGACCCAAACTTAGAAAATGTTATTTAGTGGTCTTGAATTATTATTGGTTAGGTCATATAAATTCTATTCCATATTATACTCTTATATTTTTCTATTCTTATTATTATTCTTAGAATATCTTTCTATAAAAGAAAGATAAAAGTAAAAGACACGGGTCAAAGATAAAACTGACAAAAAAAATTGTATGAAAATATTTCCTAAATTATGATTTCCATCATTTAGTAACGATTCTCAGTAACTTGATATGACAAATTAAACTGCAATGTAGGATATCGGACGTAATTCTCATTATATCTAGAAACATACTACGCTTTTGAATATGATTTTCTTCTACTTATTTATATATTAAAGCAAATGATAATGAAAAGACACCATGATTTATCTTATTTCGATATAAATTGTTGTTCTTTCAATTATAAATTAAAAAACATTTAATTTTAAACGAATTAAAATATTAAAAATACAGTTATGTGTTGCTTTCTCTCCTTCACCTGTTAATCATTTTCTAAATATTTAAAACATAATTCTAAGGTACTGTCTTATGTATGTTTTCATTTCGGAACCTAAGTTACTATTAAAATTAAATCAATATTGTTCCTTTGAAAATGGATAAGAAAATAAATTGAGAGATTTAAAAAAATTTCTTTTTCAGAAAAGTTCGTGGCTGTGTCTCAAATATTGTATCATGTATTCTCTATCGACTGATATAAAAAGTGTGATACATTTAAAATTCATCCATAATTCATATGAAAAAACTATAAAAAGATTTTATTACGAAGAACTAATTTAAGTTATTTCAACATATTTAGAATTAAATTTGAGCAGTTTGTTAATAACATTTCTTAATTGAAAACTTGAAAAATTTTGGTAGAATAAAATAAATTACAAGAGATCTCTCTAATTTTTTAACCACATTAGAGTGTTTAAAACTGCCTATTTCAATGGAATAGATCTGTTTGATAAATAACGAATTATACTATCTACTTAATTGATTCTCAAATGTTATTTTTGTGTTTAACACTACAACCAGTTTTTACTTACATGATAATTAGAATCAGTACCTACACCTTAAAGTCGAGTTTAAACGGTTGCAATCATCGCGAAAACCAATGAAATACGAAACTGGTAACATTTCTTAATTGAAAAGTTTAAGAGTACTGTTTGAATTATAAATGACCAACTTTTCTAAATTATTAACCACATTAGAGTGTTTTAAAACTGCTTATTTCAATGGAATACATCTGTTTGATAAATAACGAGATATATTCTCTACTTAAGAGATTCTCGGAGGTTTTGTGTGTGCTTAATATTACAACAAGTTCTTGCTCAAATGATAATTAGAATCAATACTTATAGCTTAAAGCCGAGTTTAAAACGTTGCAATCATTCCGAAAAACAATGTGATACGAAATTGGTAACATTCATTAATTGAAAAGTGTAATAATATTATTATTTGAATTATAAATGAACAACGTCCATAATTTTTTAAATCACTGCTTTTCAACCTCGAACAGTATTCTCCTCTGTTACAGATCCATTATATTAATAAAATACAACTCTAAAATGTGAAAGCTAAACGCTAAAATGTAAAACACCTTTACAAGGTGAAATAGGTGTGAGTTGTCTTTTTCATATTTCAACCAATATTCATTAATCCAATAGTTGAAGTATTTAAATTCGCATTTTTTTTATCAAATGCATGAACATCAACATACAGATAAGTGTATCTAAGAACTTAAAATAAATTTCTGTTGGTGAGTCTCACTGATCGAATATTATCAGTTACACCATTCATTGTTTACTATCACAAAAAGTTAAATAATAAACTCATATTCAGATACCGAAATACCTCTTTATTGTGGGTCCCTGGTGTCATTTTGGGTACCTTCCTTATAATGGACTAATTCTAGAATTTAAATAGCCATTACAACTATGATTTTCATAAGCAAATATTGTAGCAAGGTACTTAGTAAATAAATATCCTAAAGATTTTCTGCTACTATATCGATCTTTAAATTCAAATATTTCATTCATCAATGCAGGTAAGTAAAACATGTGTAGCATATAAGCAATAGATGTTAACCCTTTAAAGGTCACCAAAATAAATTCATGGGAATTTAATGTAATTTGTTTATATATGTTATCTATAAGCCTTGGATATGTAAAATATATAAAAAAAAATTTTATATTCCTTAGGAGGGTTTGCCTTAGAGGATACCAAATTAGGGTTTGAGAAGAGGTTTAACTGACTAACCCCTACCCTTATACAGCTTGAACATTATGCCTTTTTAAAAGTTTAACTATACTGGAAGAACAGTAAATGACAATCCTTAAACTGGTATAATAAATTATTTAGCTTAACAACTAAAAAGTGTTGTTTGTATAGATACTTTCATTTAAGGTCATAAGTAAGATAAATTGAATCTGACTTCTCTATATATAAAAAAATACATATATTTCAATAGAAAAAATTATATAAATATATATATATATATATATATATATGTATAAATATATATATACAATATGTATATAAATATATATATATATATATATATAATATGTATATATAAAATATATAATATATAAAATATATAAATATATATATATATATATATATATATATATATATATATATATATATATATATATATATATATATACATATATATATATATATATATATATATATATATATATATACATATATATATATATATATGTATATATATATATATATATATATATATATTATATATATATATATATTATAAATATATATTATATTATATATATATTATAAATATATATTATATTATATATATATATATATATAAAATCGAAAACTCATCCATGTCTCCAAAAAGTTTTTTTTAATTGCAAAAGCTCTTGATTCTACATCATTGGTTTCCATATATCACAGATGTATGAGATTGGAGCCGTAAATAATTACAAAAAGATAAAATAAAGTAATCCAAAAAGTAAAGTTTAAAAAAAAAAGATGTTTAATAGGTGGTTTTGCTACGAAACCACTGTCCGTTAAAGGGTTAAAGAAGTGAAGAATATCATTTCTACAAAAACGTTGGATCACGAAATAAAGCAGGAGAAATACTTTTTTTTCTAAAGGAAAATGTGCTCGAGTATCACTTCTCATCATTTAGAGTTGTATAGAATGTAGTAGTAACATTGAATCTTTTGACTTGTTAAGTAAACCGTTGTTTCTCTAGTCGAATTTCAAGAGTGTAGTGTTTACTTTTGAGTCGCACCAAAGGAAAACTGACCCTTCCCTCATTATGCAAACACACTTCAATCCTTATAAAAGAAGATAAATTGCCTTTCTGTATTGAAACTGTGTTTTCGTTGCAGATGATTGTAGCTGTTTGAACTCGAATTGAAATTCTAGATACCAATTCTAATTTGCTTTCAAGTAAACACTTACTTTAAAGCTACGCACAAGAAAAATTTATCAGAATTATTTCCGTACAGAATATAACTTGATATTTGTAAAACAGATTTATTATACAAAAATACACACTTTCAAACTAATGCAGTTAGATAAGTGTGAGCAGCTAGACGGCATGAAACATATGCCACACTAGTGGAGCATATGATGTTTTAGGAAAAAATTTCATTTTCAATGAATAATTAAATTTTTAACCCTTTCAAGCTAGGTAGTATGAATATGTAAAACTTGAGTATGGTCAGTTTATGCGCAGTTACATAATATTGGTAGCCTGATTTTGATAATTGTACTTGAATGAAATAAACTATACTTTTCTGTTTTACATTACTTCAGATTTTTATTTTATCTGTTCATCATATATAAAACCTTCTTAATATTTTATTTATATTAACAGAGTATGTAAAGTATTGTAACTAGCCGAGGTAAGAACAATATAAGTGCGACTTTAGTTATTAAAAATCTTCACCATGAAAAGGCATCAAATATTTAAAAAGCGACTCAGTGGGGAACGGTCCAAAAAGAGGTTGAAAACACTGATTTAAAAAATTATGGAAGTTGTTCATTTATAATTCAAATAATAATATTATTACACTTTTCAATTAAGGAATGTTAAAAATTTCGTATCACATTGATTCTCGAAATTGTTGCAACCGTTTAAACTCGGCTTGAAACTATAAGTATTGATTCTAATTATCATTTGAGTAAGAACTTGTAGTGTTACTCACAAACAAAACCTCTGAGAATCACTTAAGTAGAGAATATATCTCGTTATTTATCAAACAGATGTATTCCATTGAAATAAGCAGTTTTAAAACCCTCTAATGTGGTTAAAAATATAGAGAAGTTGGTCATTTATAATTCAAACAGTACTCTTAAACTTTTCAATTAAGATATGTTACCAGTTTCGTATCTCATTGCTTTTGGCGATGATTGCAACCGTTTAAACTCGCCTTTAAGGTGTAAGTACTGATTCTAATTATCATTTGAGTAAAAACTGGTTGTAATGTTAAGCACAAACAAAACATATGAGAATCAATTAAGTAGAGAATATAATTTGTTATTTATCAAACAGATCTATTCCATTGAAATAGGCAGTTTTAAATACTCTAATGTGGTTAAAAAATTAGAGAGATCTTTTGTAATTTATTTTATTCTACCAAAATTTTTCAAGTTTTCAATTAAGAAATATTATTAACAAACTGCTCAAATTTAATTCTAAATATGTTGAAATAACTTAAATTAGTTCTTCGTAATAAAATCTTCTTATAGTTTTTTCACATGAATTACGGATGAATTTTAATTGTATCACACTTTTTATATCAGTCGATAGAGAATACATGATACAGGATTTGAGACACAGCCACGAACTTTTCTGAAAAAGAAATTTTCTTAAATCTCTCAATTTATTTTCTTATCCATTTTCAAAGGAACAATATTGATTTAATTTTAATAATAACTTAGGTTCCGAAATGAAAAAATACATAAGACAGTGCCTTAGAATTATGTTTTAAATACGTTATGAAAGGGAATTTGGGGAACAATGTATGATTATCCGTAAGTTTGTATTGATTTGCATTACATTCAAAGCCATAGTGATCATTATAAATCTCTGTTTTTTAAGCCAGAAAATATTGAACACTTTCCTACTCAAAACCATATTTATACTGTTATACTTGGTTTTAGTGCATTATCAATACATTGAAAAGGTTTTATTTTCTGCAGGAAATTAGACATTTTGCAATGCTTATTTAATTTTAAAATTAGATTATTTTAGTACGTATTCCCTATACTTCCTGGATATTCCATAAAACAGATACTCATATACAGAGAGGTTATTAAAAGTATGCAAATCAAAGTTTCATATGATGAAAAGATATTAATAACATAGGATAAGACAAAAAAATATTTTAACAAGGCTATAAATGTTAATTTTTGTTAGTATATATATGCATGCGTACATATATAAATATATATAACTCGACTCTGTTCTCCTTTTTTTCCTGCACTACACAAATCTTTATGTTTTTCTATACTCTGAAGGGAAAAAAAAGTTTTAATTCATTGTGTGATATCAAACGAAGTGAACTAAAAAATATTCATCATACACTGATACAAATATATTTTTTATTCATCTTCCTATACATTAATTTATTTTATCAAGCTTTATAGTTCGGCATTTATTTTAAGTCATATGTCCCTCATTTCCGTTACAGGTTTACACATTTTCTTAATAGCATTTTCCAGCGGCGAATAGTGCAAAAAGCACGTAGTACATGAATGTATAAATATTTATATATTTTATATTTATACATATATATATATATATATATATATATATATATATATGTGTGTGTGTGTGTGTGTGTGTGTGTGTGTGTGTGTAATGAGACTGACTTCTCGATGGGGGGTTACAGTCATGGCCATAAAAATGATACCGTTTCAGCTATAAACCTTTATTAAGATAACTTTGAAGGACGGGTTCCCACTTCATCATAGGGACAAACTGAAGGGTCAACTAGCATGTAGTTCTATGTACAAGACACGTAACACCTGGGTCAACATCTGTGTGAAAATATCTCTAGAAAAATCTGTCTCCGCTAGCGTGTATCTCCTTTTTATTTGGAAATTTCCTAAATTGTCCGCTAAGGCCATGTAGGTTTATAATTGGCCAGGCCCCTTCTCTGAAGGCGTAACCTGTAGCCCCAGTGGTCAATTTAGGTTAGGGGTTAAAAAGGGGAATGAAAAATGACGCAGGAATTTTTACCCTTGATTTAAGTTTTGAAAACCCCTGAGAATTTTCCTTACATATATATATAAACAACATGTCATGAATGATTTAAAAAATGCAACTAATTTTGCCTGTAAAAAGGGTATAAGAAAATCCAAACGATTGTAAGATTTTTGTTTCGTAATTTTATGTAAATTATTTGCTCAAATTTTAGTTGGCATTTTGAGAGGTCAATGAAATATCTTAAAGTTTATTAAGCTCTACTTTCATCATATTTATTTATACTAAATATATTACATAACGTTTAGTGTTTTTACTTACCTTAGAAGAATAAAACCAATATTAATATTTGTATACGTCTGTGCTTACTTTTAAAGAAATTTTAATGTTTAAACTTGTAGATGCATAAAAATCAATTAAATTGTCTTACAACTATTTTAACTGAATGCAATACTTAGTATTAAAGTTTGTTAAACTAGGGAATAGTCAAAGTGTACTTTCCTACTGCATATAAATCCTTGGAAGAGTTTATTCAGAAACATCTCTTTTTGCCTGTCTGCTGTATATCTCAATCTTGTCTGGACAGTACTAGAGTTTCTACTATATTTATCTAATGTAAGAGAGTCAACGTTGACATTCTTTCCCCTTCATAAAATCATGTGCTATTACTTTGACATTCTCGTGGGAAATTACTTGTGCTTAGATGATGTGGCAAATGTTACTCCCTGGATGTTTTATAATCGTTACTCTGCAATACAATAAAAGGAAAAATTTGCTCTGAATCATCGTTTCATTACAAGGAAAAAAAAAGTGTTTCTTCAGTATATCAATTCAAAATAGCAATACTAACATTAATTTATTTTAACATTATAACTGTTTATTTTTTATGCTATAGAAACAGCTTCAGTATAGAACATTATTGGCAGTATTTAGTGTTGATAAATTTTTTGTCGGTTTGTCAAACATCATATCATTAATATCACAGAAATTGTATAAAATCATAACTTTACAAAGTCAAATAAGAAAGTAATACACAAAGGTAAATAGTGAGAAGAACATTGTATTCAGAAATGAGAGATAAATTTACATGGGAATTTTAAATTCTCCTTAATTTATACCTCTTATAATTTCTGGATGTCAAAGTCAAAATTCACTTAATGTAAAATATCGTCACAGGGTGTCTATGCTAAATTTGTACACGCTATAATTATGTCACAGAATGATCACGTTTATATTAAATAATTTAATGTTCATGGAAATTATATAGAATCATATCAACAGTAAATATTGTAACAAGTATTACATTTTTTATTATTATTATTATTATTATTATTATTATTATTATTATTATTATCATCATCATCATCATCATCATTTTATTATTATTATTATTATCATCATCATCATCATATTATTATTATTATTATTATTATTATTATTATTATTATTATTATTATTATTATTATTACTATTACTATTATTATTATTATTATTATTATCATCATATTATTATTATTATTTTTATTATTTGAATTATTATTATTATTATTATTATTATTATTATTATTATTATTATTATTATTACTATTACTATTACTATTATTATTATTATTATTTTGTATTTACTGAATTAGAAAATGACATTTCTCCCCTGTAATTTACTTTATCATCATTTTATTATTATTATTCCTATTATTATTATTATTATTATTATTATTATTATTATTATTATTATTATTATTATTATTATTTTGTATTTACTGAATGAGAAAATGGCATTTTTCCCCTGTAATTTACTTTTTCATGATATGTAAGCAAACTGAAAAGAAACACTCTATAAAAACAAGCTATTAATAAGCATTTTTGTTTTGTATTTACTAAATACGTATAGAAAAAGCATCAGAAATAATATTCGAAACGCTTAAAATACCAAACAAGAAAAAAATTAGTTTCTTTTCTTTATCAAATAACAGACAACAAAACTTGACTTTCAAATCTACGAACATTTATTTTGACCTTATATATTTACTACACTACAACTGCCAATTATAAGACACAATGAAAAAAAATGAAAAATGATGTCAAAGGCAGTAGCCTCATGTAATAAATTGCACAAGTGGCATAAGGACATACTAGAAAGGTCACATTTCCATGAATCCAAAATTGTACAGACAATTTTTATGAATAGATTAATTTTAAAATATCAACCTTTGGTGTTACCACTGGGTACTCCTGGCAAATTTGGTGAAATTGCTGACGATGTTTACAAAACACAAAATCATAAACTAAATTCATTTGAAGTTTTGACTACCAAGAGCAATGAAATAAAACCGCAAACCAGTACGAAATTACATTTAAACGGAAATTATTGTCTGCACCAACGAGGACCATCTACCTTAAAACAAAGGTTTAAGATGTTTTGGGAAACGGAAATTATTGAAAACCAGTTAAACTGGGTTAGATTTTTGAAAAAGAAATCCAATCAATTTAATTTAACAACAATCATAACAAAATATAATTCAACGCCTTTAATAAGTAACAAAAAGATTGATCAAGAAGAACCAGATATCAAAATAATATCAATGAAAATAAAAGCACCAATTCTTTGTACACTGCAAGATCAGTAGAAAAATGTTAGGTTGCCATGAGTAGAATTTTATCGTCAAGGTGGCGGAGGTACCTTGTTCTGATGCCAAACCTGAATTTTGTTATGATTACAGCTTTAATCAATTTTTTTTAATTTGAATTCTAACTCAATTAGGTAAGAATAATCCCTCTTTGCTCAATACATAATTTCTGTATTTGGAATCACAGAACTAAACCAGTGTGAGGTGTAACATTCCTTTATAGTTTGCTTAATTAATGATGAATAAATCTATACAGCTTTGGAAAACTATTATTTCTCTCATTAAATAAATAAGATATGTAAGTGTTTTTTTATAAGGTAAAATATTGTAAAATGTATTACATTTGATATTTTCAATAGTATATTCGAGTTAAAATATTTTTATATCAATACCTTGCTAGTTAAATCGCAGAACAAGCGAGAAAATATTCTTTAAACCACTTAAACTTTTATTAATAAATTTACTTAACATTTAAATTATTATAAAATCTATTTTTATTAACTAATTTAATAATTAACCTAGTTACATTGTTCTTACTTCTTTGTGAAGTTAAAGGTAGCAATAAAATAAAAAAAAATTTGGGTCTTCCGATATCAAAGAATATATATATTCATTTTCAATGTGGTTGTATCCATTTCGATTAATATAATCGTTACTTCTTTATGCACATTTAAGGGGACTTTAACTTTGAAATTTTAAACATACATACTCACTTTTGCCCATTGGTGAATACATTTTGACTATTGGAGTATTAATTTTCGTGTACCTACATAAGTATATCGTATAACGCAAAAACTATTAGATGCAGAATGTTGAACTTTGATATAAACGAATGTTGTAACTAACCTAGTACTTTATATTTTTATAGCAATCTGCATTCTATATGATAAAAAATTTTTAATAACAGGTATTAACGTCGTTGATCATAAGTCAAAAACATTTAACCACAAAAGTTTAAAATCCTGTATTTTGGAGTGCTGTATTGATCTACTTGTGCATCTCCATTTTTATTGCATTCTGCCTCCTGTCTAACAAAAATCTTAGCGTAAAAAACATTAAAACTCTAGCAATTACCATCTGATGACAGTATTTCATCTTTGGTTCAATTAACGTATGAAATAAACTTTTGAATGCGATTCTACTGATTTTTGGTTTGGTTTGGTTTTGGAGCGCTACTGTCTACTAATTTTTGAATTAGTATTGTATAAACTGATATTTGAATAGATAATATTTTATTGATTATATAACTCTTTAATTTGTTTTAAAAAATGGATGATGTTATCCCCTATATATTATGTTTAAATTTTAAATAAAATAAGTTTAAATGTAATGCATCAAAAATGAATATAATTTAGCAGATGAACAAGGGTGTAATGTCCTCATCGGATTTAATGACTGCTCTGGTAAATTTGATATTTAACTGATTAACAATACTAATCAAAATGATTCCATAACATCTATAGTCAATATAATTCTTTTCCCAACTGTAAAATTTAATAACCATTAATTTGAGTGCAAAACTTTATTCTTATTTAAAGACATCAAAAGTTAGTTAACTCATTAAATAAGGTTACATAAAAACAACGAGTAAAAATCGATTTAATAATGACGAAATAATTTATCCAATGGAAAAAATATTAGTATCTGGAAGATTTCTATCTTATTTTCTAATCCGAAATTTTTCTTTAAAAGTAGCAATTTGTGTTACAAAGATATTTTGTTACTTTTATTCTATATCAGTTCAATAAATGTATTGTATTGATAAAGTTGCAATTCTTTAGCGAAATTCAACTGTAAAAATTGCTTAAGCAAAGAATAAATATACGCATCTCGAAGACGCTTCAAGGTGAAAAATTTCAAAAGCGGTAACAAACCTCTAAAACTTCCACAATGTTCGAAGACATACTTCCTTGTATCACTTCATTATTTACAACGTCTGCTACGAAGGATATTACATTCCTTTCTGACATTCTGACACGTGTCTAAACATCTAATTTTAAGTTCGATAAAAAAATATCGTAAAGAATGCTAGTTTAAACTTTCTCGAGATAATACTACAGATTTCAGTTAACGTGTTTCTTGATATTTTAGATAAAGTTCTGTTATGTGTAATATTTATAAATCTTAAAACGAAGAGAGAATTTTTTAATTTAATCTTATTAAAAATTTAATATTTTTAGCAATATAGTTAGACAAATGTAGTTAAAATATCGTGATTATTTCAAAAGCTTTTAGTGACCGTTGTTTCCCAATTCTCCATGTACATACTGTTTACACAGGGTAATTTAACTTTTAAACTCACAGATTTTAGAGTCATCTTTAGTTTGATATAGCAACTTGAAAGACACCAAATTTAGTGTAAAGAGTAATTAATACTAAGAAGAATATGGTTCCCTAAAAACAAATTGCCGAAGACGAGAATAAACATTTTTATTTAATCTTCAAAAATTTAATATTTTTGCAATGTGACAAAAAATTTAGTTGAAATTTGATGATCATGATTATTTCAAAAGCTTTTAGTGACCGTTGTTTCCCAATTCTCCATGTACATACTGTTTACACAGGGTAATTTAACTTTTAAACTCACAGATTTTAGAGTCATCTTTAGTTTGATAGTAACGCCAAATTTTCGTAAAGAGTAATCGTAAAAGAGTTCTATGATGATTCCTAAAAACAAATTGTAAGTAAATACCAGAACTGAAATATTAATTTTAATGAACATATCTTCACTTAAAAATTTAAAATGAACAAAAATGTGACAGCATTTTGGTTGTAAAAAATTAAACTGTCAATAGCTTTAAAACTATTCTCAGCTTAAAGTGCGCTAATTCACATATCGTTCACAATACCAGAGTATGCATTGTTGGTAAAACTGTATTATTTTTATTTAATGTGCTTTTATAACTCAATGTCTTAAAGGGAGTGGTTAAGATTAACGACAAATACTCACCGAGACTTCTCTGAAGATCATTGACGATTATCCAGGTAGAGGACGTAACCCTTGTTAGAAAATGTGATAAGATATGCTGTAACTGCAATTGCCCATGGCGCACAAGAATCTATTGCTGGCTATAACAGCACATGACGTGAAAGGCGACAGTTAGATATGAATTTTTTCACGGTATCGAAATTCTTACAGTGTGTTCTACATTAATATTCATACAAAATCAACCGCTTAGAATAAATAAAACACATTGGTTACGACATGTGACTGACATTTGCTCTGACTCTCTTTACAGGAGGAAGGATAATGATATATTTTCGTGGCTAATTTTATGATAAGATAAAGTCCATTTTCATCTGAAGCAGTCTGAATCAGAACACAACTATTAAATGTGGAATCTGAACAGCTTTAGACGGCACAAAAAATTCCCGTGCATTTACCAAAAGCACCGTTTGATGTAGTTCATAACCGCATTCACCATTGGAATAATCTTTGTTGTTACCATTCGGGAAGTCCAGTAACGTGTACTGTTAATGCACAAAGATATTCTGACTTGCTGACTAATTTTTTCATTCCACTATATCAATAAAGAAAATGTGTTAATCACTTAATATTTGTGCAAATTAATGCATCACCCCACACCGGAGTCATTGTAAAGCACCTTTTATATCATCGCTTCACCGATGAAATATTCATCAGCTGGGTTCTACAGTTACGAAGCTGTCTCACTTCCCTGACTTAATTCCTTGTGTCTCTGGAGTTACTTAAAATCAAAAGTTTATCTTGGTAGAGTCACAAGATTTAGTCTCGTAAAGAACAACATATTACAGAAAGGCCAATATTTTATTTCATGTGTGTTGTGTATAGCTGTAGAGAATGTTGTGAAGAGAATGCGCCATATAGTCTGAGAACGATGGCTATAGTAAAGGTGTTAGAATTCCTCACCAATGAAGTGAATATAATTAATAATTCTTACCGTTTCATTGTGATTTTGTATATTTTATCATTCTTTTTTTATAACAGTTTATACATTGTACAGCACAATAAATACTCTTATTGGGGATATTTCAACTATTTTTCAACGAAATTACAATACTGACCTTAACATTTTGGTTGTTAGATTCCGCTACAAATTGCTCAAAATGGTAGCTAATCACATTGTACGTAATATTTTCATTTCAACGAAAAGATACCTATAAGAACCCTTAAGCTATTAATTTCATACATTTCATAGGTGCATGCTTTTACAGTTACCAATATTATTATTTTTTATTAAAATTATATATTAACATTGTTTAACATTTTACTTGCATTTTAGAATTTTCATGTGCATTTACAGAAATTACAGTAGTAACCCTATCAAGTTTGGTGTCATTTTGGTTGTTAGATTCAGCTACAAGTTGTTCAAAATGTTGGCTAATCACATTGTACGTATGATATTAATTTCATACATTTCATAGGTGTGTGATTTTACAGTTACCCATATTATTATTATTTTTATTTTAATTATACATTAACATTGTTTAACATCTTACTTGCATTTTATAATTTTCATGTGCATTACACTTATAAAAATTATTAAGCTTTTACTGCTATATATATTTAAAAATAAAATTGAAAAATATAATTATTTTTTCGTTCGGTTTGAAGCAATTTGATCAATTTTAAAGCCACGAATGCCAACGACAACAGATTTTACTGCTTAACACTAGAACCGCGGAATCGGTCATTTGGACCCAAAAACTCTTTTTTGTTCAATTTTCTCAAAATGTTACTAACGAAATTGAAATATTTTTTTTTATTTCAATATTTTTTTTTATTCAACTGTAAAAGTTCCTTTCCTAATTTTCAACCCATAAAGAATCTATGAAATATATATATATATATATGAAGAATCTGTTCATATGTGAAAATATGAGTCATATACTAAGCTTCCAAGTGTGGAAACATATATATATATGATATATATATAAATATCTATATATATATATATCTATATATCTATATATATATATATATATATATATATATATATATATATATATATATATATATATATATATATATATATATATATATATATATATATATATATATATATATATATATATATACGTTATATATAAATATATATATATATATATATATATATATATATATATATATATATATATATATATATATATATATATATATATATATATATATATGTATATATGTGTATATATATATATGTATATATATTATATATATATATGTATATATATATATATATTATATATATGTATATATATATATATATATATATATTATATATATATGTATATATATATATATAATATATATATATATATATATTTATATATATTATATATATTATATATTATATATATATATATATATTTATATATATATATATATTTATATAGAGATATATATATATATATTTATATATATATATATATATTTAAGTGGTGTAATATGTGTATATATATAAACGAAATATATATATATAGAGATTTATATATATATGTATATATATATATATATATACATATATATATATATATATATATATATATATATATATATATATATATGTATATATATATATATATATATATATATATATATATATATATATATATATATATATATATATATATATATAATTTCCTAAACTGGCGATGAACTGTGTAAGAAACCATGACTGATAAGAAACAAAATAATCCCATTAAAGTTGTCTATATATTTCTCTAACTATATATAGTTTGATATTGTAATATTGTAACAATGAGTTACACTACTGGACAACGCTAGCGCGGGAGACTGACCCACGCTAGCAACCCCTCTTGTCCAATGTTGTCGAAGGGGGAGCGGGGTCACTGACATCGCTTTCGTCCTTCGGTCAGTCTACATCGCTGGCGTTGTCCAGTAGTGTAACTCATTGTTACATACGTAAAAAGTATCTTGTTATTTTTGTAATATCTTGTTATTATAATAACTGAATGCCTAAAAATAAATAAATGTCATTGCGTATAAATACAGTAAACTTTTTGAATAACAATATGGATTCATATTTTAAGCGGGGTAAATTTGACCCAGTACGCAGTTTTTAATAGACTGAAACTCTAGTGTTAAAGCTGATACTTACCGGTTACGAATATCCACATAAAAAGCCCTCTAAACCTCGAACTGACAAAATTTCACCTATTCACCAAACGTTGGGCTTATTTTGTAATACTTCATGTACGAATAGCGTTAGATATCAATTCATTTTAAATCTACAGAAATTAGTAAATTATCCACTAGATTCAACATTGTGCCGTATGAAGTTACCACTACTTAATCGTTCATCTCCAATTTTCTCACGCTTTACGTTTAAAAGAATTTTTGAAGGAAAAGATTTTCTATATTATTTCTCGTAAATATGTGCAGTGAACCGAGACTAATCATTTGATCTGTTGAAATTTTTTTATTTATTTTTGTGTGATTTTATCAGATGATTCAGTCTTAAAACTATAGATATATGATATATATGTATATATCGTCGAAGATGACTATCTAGATAAATACAGAATAACTTGCTTTCGACTATTGATAACAATCGTAAGCGTTTACCTGAAACACTTTGCTTTTATAAATTCAGTAAGGATATGACTGAACAAATAAGATAAATTATAAAGAAAAATTGAAGTATATTCGACAAACACTGCAATAATAAATCTATTTTTCGAAATTTATATAAATGCATACATTTTAAGATAAAAATATATATAATCACAGAATGTGATTTAAAATTTAATTTATGTGAAATTTTCAAGGGTTGCAAATGAGAAAATGTACTGCAAGCATCAGATACAGATAAATATATAAACACGTACACAGGTGTAGCAAGAAAATTTCCATTGAAGTGTTTCTCTTACTTCAACTCATACCTCAAAATTATTACAGCAAGCCTTAAATGCATTATGTATGTATGGAGGGTTACAACCTCTATCTTCCTCCTTCAATATACCACTGTACATATATATATATATATATATATATGTAGATATGTACATGTATATATATATATATATATATATATATATATATATATACGTATATATATATATATATATATATATATATATATATATATATATATATAATATATATATATATATATATATATATATATATAATATATATATATATATATATATATATATATATATATATATATATATATATATATATATATATATATATATACATATATATATATATATATATATATATATATATATATATATATATATATATATATATATATATATATATATATATATATATGTATGTATATATATATATATAGATATATATATATATATATATATATAGATATAAGCATATTTATATGAATTAATAATATGCTATAACTTTATACAGGATATTGAGTTGATAAGGCCTCAGAAGTATGTAATGTTTATGTCTACCTCGAGAGTTTTACTTTTCACTTGTAAAAATATACACACAGTGAGCGTCAATATAAATATGCTTCATTTCCACTCAATCTATCACGTAACCAGTAAGTTAAGTTATTCCCCTTTTACTTTAAGTTTTTTGAACTAAATCTACCAACTATTTATTCCTACTTTTAAGAACTGAAGAGTCAAGTTCATGCTTCTAACAGAGAATATGAACTCGTGCTCCTGTAGCAACTTTTTTGAGATTTTGGCATGAATCTCACAGAAATGCCTGTCTTGGCGAAGTCTAATCAATCATGGGATCCTCGTTTTCTCCCTATGGTTCTTCAATTTGCCCTGCTGTAAAGCTGTATATCCAGGCTGGTCTAGCAAATCCATCAAAAATGGCTTTTACAAGCTTAGCTGTCTGTTACTTAACAGGCACGTAACATGCATATAACACAAAACTTTTACAATATGTAAAATCAAATTCTTTAGTTATAAGCAGTAAACAAGAAATGAGCGATTATTATATTTATATAGTAGAACGTTATAAACAATAAATAAATACATTCTCTTTCACTGTGTTTCATGAAGTCTCATTTACCCAATTTTTAAAATTACCCGATATATCAGTAGTGAGAGAAGCAAAATAAATATTGAAAATGGCAAAAGTTTGAAATATTGAAACACAAAATACTCTTTTAAATTCGTGAACTGTTCAGTAGGAATAATAATTGGTGTAACACAATACAAATGATTAATATGTAATATAAATAAAAAAATTAGCATATTTCAACAAGTAGGGAAATGTTAAACTATTTGACACTATACTTTACAATTCATTTTAGCCATTTTTTTACAAAAATCATTATTGATATCGTTTAACAAGTTTACAGTCTATCAGTTCAATGATCAATACCGATTATGTATAATTAGTGAATAATTGCACGTAATCTATATACACAAATAAACAACAACAAGAGTACTTGTGTGTTTATATGTTTCTCAACTTCATCAACACTATTGTCCGATCTCGATGTAATTTTGAGCCCTAGACTTTCTCGACAAAAGGAAGACCACACTCTTCCAAGTACCAAGTTATGAGTACAGCAACATGACACATAATTTTTTAAACTCTGTCTTATTAATTGTTCTACATTTTTCATCATTCTCAATTAAGATGAATTATTTAAGAATTTTGTTATAGTTGAACTAGATTTTAAATATTTTAGAAAATTTTGTACTCGTTTATTAATTATTTAAAATGTTACCTTCTATCGAAACAGATTCACTTTCAATTTACATCTCGAGTCCTTTAAGAGGTATAAAACTGTTTAATATATCTACTAAAGTTTCAATAAATATATCCTGCCTTATCGGTGTCTTTATATGGTTAATTGATTGGTAGATATTGAATGAACGAGCTTTATCTGAATTTAGTTATTGGTTTTTTAAAGGATTGTTAAAATTTTGTGGCAATGAGTGGTGTCTGCCTTTACATATAAGTACTTCAATACTCTTAGACTCTTCACACAAGTTTCGGTATACCAGTGAGGTTTACCCGTACATGCCACTTTTACCAATAAACCGGAGAGTGTGTGCCAGCCGTTGGAGATCAAGTTGTACAAGCATACTGATCTGCCCAGGTGACCAGAGAAGCGTCGAAATTCAATTTAATCTACCAACGTAAACCTGAGTGTGTGTGTGTAAGTCACTCCGGAAAGCCGGTACAGTTTTTAGGTTAGATGTGGCTGGTTCCTTGAGTAGAGACCTTTGTATTTATATGTACAAACAGTGTTAACTATTGACATTGTGTAATATAGTGATAGTCACTTTTTCAGTTATCATGTCAAGCTGCAAATGGAACCAAGTAATAGAAGAGTTTATCGTCCGAACCTTGTATGTGGCGAGTGAAAAGTAATGCATATCACTAATGTAACACTTTTAACAATCTTGTAAGAGTTTATTCATTTCTCTTGGTGAGCTAATCTTTACACCAATCTTTGCTTTTTCGCTTTTTTTTCCCATTTCATGGCCACTAACAAACTACTGACTAATGGAACCGTGTTTTCTGCTTGTATGCTTTCCATCTATCGACTGACTTAAAATCTTTTGATTTATCGTAGCGTGTGTGTGCTCTAGTCTGCACTGGTATATCTTTCCAATTTACTTGTTCAGGTATACCTGAACAAGTATATCGTAACGTGTGTGCCAGGCCTTGGATGGTAATTCAAATTCTATCTATAAATACCCTTCTTTCTAACACTGAATGAAAATTACTATTTTAATTGCATGATTAACTCATTCATCCATATTGTACCACACCAACTAAACATTTCTGTAAGTTATTTATAACTAATATAATATTTTTTGAAAAAAATTTTTAATTTTTTTTGTTTTTATAAATAAATGGTCCATTGTACTTAACTTCCCTATACTTACATTTCAAGAATTTCATAGATGATTTTCAACAACAGTCAATTCAAGATTCACATTTTAAGCATAAATTTTTTAAGTTTTTCTGGATACTGGATTATTTTTATCTTTAGAATCAGTTTGTAGAATCTATTTACATGTTGTGTCCCTTGTGAAGATAAGTGTTTTGAGATTCTAATAGAATTCATATCGAAAAAAATCATGCTAATTCGCAATTTCGTTCATTAATTTTGGACCGTCGTCTTTTTTAGGCATATATTTACAAAATACACGTGTAAAATATATTTTTCAACAAAAACTTTCAGCTACATTATTAGCTCTGTTTTTAAACTAAAAGTAACCTCCACTATGTTTAAAAAAATAATAATAAATATAAAACTAAAGATTAAAAAATGACAATTTTTAAGAGGTTGCTGAAAATAAATTTTACAATACAATATAATTGGATTTCTCAGTTTTGTTTTTGTTACTATGCTAAAGTGTGTCTATTTTAAAGGTGTTAAAATAAAATCCACTCAGAAAATAATTATAACTTTATTATTAAGTGGAATTTTATTTGCTGTCCTGTTTATAGGACAGCAGTCCAATATGCCCATATTGTTGATAATTTGGGGTTTGAACATATATTTTTAATTACGTTTCCTCACTGGATTTTAAGATTCTTTTAATTATAATACAATCTTAATTTTTGTTCTATCTAAATAGTTATATATTTCTGTTATAATGCTTTACAAATTATTAATTGTATACTTTAACTAGCAGATGATTTTGTTAAAAATTCTCAACATGTTCCGTCAATTTTACAATAAGTAATTTAATAGATAACTGCCATAAAAATTAAATATTTAATTTTTTATTAAAAGCTTTTATTAACTAAATAATCACAGAGAGTAGTATTGCAATAGCGTGTAGTTTATAAATTTAAGAATATAAAAATATATAATACGTAATATAACAATATTAAAATATATTAAATATTTACTTTCGAAATTTCCTTTAAATGGTTAAAAGTTGTAAAAATAGTCAATAGATCTCCAATATTTTTATTAGTTTTAGAGATATTCAGGTGGAATTATATAAGTTACCTAATAAAGCTGACTATGAAATTCTGGCTATGCAAAAATGTACTTTTCAACATGTGCAAGTGAATATTATTTTCAGCACATATCTCCCCGAGTATTTGATATATTCAAATCAAATTGTAGTAGAGTATTAATGATAGTTTTTCTCAAATAATATCTATTAAATTTTGTAAAATGTGATGAAAAATTGTGATGAAAAATTTATCATGCTGACAAATAGTTAGATTCTTTTAAAGCCATGTTTAATTTCAACAGAATTAACTGTTTCTTTCCTTACAAAAATGTACACAAGAACTACTTATACTATGGCCCATATTTAGTAAAATTTACAAAACATCGACAAGTGTTTTTTTTAGATTGTGAGTCAATTTCTGTTTTTTTCTTCGAATCTCCTGTTCCCTAAATACACTAGTGGCCCATTATTTGCAAAAAAGTTTGAGGAAATTAATTTACAAACCACGGATACATTTTCCAAACACTTTATCATGTAGTTTTTAAACTTGTTTAAAAAATCAAGCGAAAAGCATTTATTACAATGTAACCAGATCCTGTGAACTGGTTTAACACATAAATAGAAATGTTTCTAATTTATATTAACCTACTGTTTAATATCCGAGGACAGTGAGTAGTTAGTTACATTGCTTTCCTTAGAAATTAAAATTGAATGGTTAATAGAAAGGAGGTAGAGAAAAAATAAAGTTTTCAATCAAAGAGACTCAGTTATGAGTATTTTTTAAAAAAACTATAAAAAAGTGATTTTTTATCTATTATTTTTAACAATTAAACTTTGATAATTTTTATTGTACATATAGTTAACAAATCAACTTTTAAAATTTCACTACTTACTAATTTATTTTACTTATGCTGATTTACATATACACGTACACATGTTTCAACAAAACAAAAAAGTTCTGTAAATTTTATCAGCTAAATAACTGAATTTCCAGACTGAAATATTTCATTTTATTCACGAATATCCAATTTAACTAAAACTTTCTGATTTATAACTCCTGAGCATATTTGAAACTTATATATTCCCTGCAGAATTTCTTTGCTATAAGTTTATTTTTGAACGTGCATATATTTGTAGTATCAGGCACCAAATAAAAATAATTTTCCTGTAAGTATAAATATATTTATTTTGCACATATACATATAATAACGAATTGCCAGTATGCTTTTAGATGTTATGGAATTATGCCTCTCACAGAAAGAAAATGTTGCGCAGTAATAAATATTTAAATTTTAATGATATCTAGCATCAAGTAACTGTTTATTGCCTAGAAGATTTTATTTTTATTTTCGAAGAATATGTAAGGAAAGTTACTTGTATTAATTATTTCACATTTTAAAGAAGCAGAGTTATTAAGTAAGTAGTAGAATTAGAAAACACAGGAGAATAGAATAATATATATTTTTAAGCATAATTTTTAAATAGTAAATATTTTCAAAGTGTTATTTCTGTTCGGAAATTTAGTTACTGAAATTTTAAATACATTTTTAATTGGATCAAAGAAACATTTAATTGGGAATGTTTTAGTTTGTTACCGGTATCATTGCACCTTTTTAATTTATTAAATGGTTTTTGTTAGTATCATTGTCGTTGTTGATTATGTCACTCACCAGAAAAGCTTGAAACTGGATGTTACTCGATTTAAGGACAAGGGTTGCGTCTTTCACTTTGAAAGACATCCCTAGAATGAAAGAATGGCTTTTAGTTTAAAGGACCAAACGTTTACCCCCAGGTTTGTCCTTTTCCTTCTAGAAATATCATGAAATTGAAAGTTTACAAAAGAAGTAGCTTTTATCAGGCTATAAAATATAATATATTGTTCGTATTAATATAATCTAGATTTATATAATAAAAAAGATAAGTAGCTTCTATTTAATATAAAAAATATAAGTTTCTATTTTAAAACTTTCAAATGCTAGTGGTTAAAGGTTTTTAAGGGCTTAATGGACTTTTATTCATTTTGTGCATGTATTTTATCGAAAAGTTATTGTTTCATATATGTAAGCAAAAAAATATTACTAAAGTTATATCCTTGTTACTGATTAAGGAAAAATTTAATTTAAATAGAGCAGAACTTATTTTGTTGCAACAAATCAAACATAAACTGTTTTTAAAAAGACTTTCTAGCTTATATGTTGCAATGTCCACTAAAAAATATGCAAGTGAGCTGTCTGATGGCATATTAAGCAGTTAATTTTTTTAAAGTATTAATTTATGAGGTGTAAAATTAGGTCATATGATGTTCACATCAGATTATTAAAACAAAACGCTTTGAAAAATATTGAGAAATTTGGATTCTTATATCAGCTATGATATTTTATTTAGGAGGGCATTATACGGTAATGTGTGATTTCAAAGTTGTTGCTATATGTTTTAAATATTTTTGAAATGACGAAATTTTAACTATTATTTGATTATTTACTTTGAAGATTGAAATAACAAAGTTTTCAAAAGTACTTAATGCTAGAAATTATGCAGTCTGAATATTGTTATTAATGTATCTCTGTCTGAAATAAATTGTACATTATATATTGAATAGCAATATATAAACTATGGATTTACAAAATTTACAGATATAGTTAAAAAATAAAATATTTTTCTGCAAGAATGAAACTTGTGTAAATGATAATTTTCATTCATTCATTTTATGAGGAGTCTAAATCTCGTAAAATAAATATTGTATTATTATCACGCTGCCCTATATTAAATTAAAACAGACTCTTTGGTAGCTCATGGCAAATTGAAATAACAAGATTTATTAAACATAATAAACACGAGAAATCATAATACTAAAGCCCTAGGGCCATTATGCACAAATATTAAAGCTCAAATTAACGATGTTTATTAAACACAAGAAATCATAATATGAATGCCTTAGGGCCATTACGCACAAATATTAAAGCTCAAATTAACGAAGTTTATTAAACACAAGAAATCTTAATATTAATGCCTTAGGGCCATTACGCACAAATATTAAAGCTCAAATTAACGAGGTTTTCTTAAACACAAGAAATCATAATATTAATGCCTTAATTTCAAAGTATCTTAACTTTTTCGGGACGAAAAAAGCATTCAATATTTTTAATAACTTTCTGCTTTTGTGATATTTAAGTTTCACTTGGAGAGCTGTAATGACAGTAATTAGTTAATGGTAAAATTTGCATACTTGTTATAAGTTGTGCTTTATTCAAATAGTCAGCTAAAGCTGATCTATAATTTATAATGAAGAAAATTAATGGTTTTTAATCGGAGATTATTTGTAATCAACCATGGTGTAAAAAGAGGAGATACATGTTTTATAACGAATGGTAGTTATCAAATGAAACTTTCTGCATTTTAGGTTATACTATTTTCACAAATTCAAGCAAATTGTGATGTATCGTTTTTGTACAGTCCTAAATACAAATATATGACTTATGCAAATTATGAAAGGTTTAAAATAAGAGCTTTAAAGTGATTTTTAAATGCATAAAACTTTCAGAAAATAGCCTTACTCACGAAATCTAAACATTTTATTAACGTTTACTTTTTCGATTTAATAGAATTTCTACAAACTTCTTCGTCTTAGCTAAAAGGATTTTCAATTCGTTTAAGACGTATCAAAAATGTACCCATCAACTTCCGCTTGCTGCAAAAAATCAATATTTCGCTAAAATAACGGAGAAATACTTTGGAAAGAGCTTTTTTCTCTTAAATTCGGATACCATCCCTTTTATTGAAAAACAAGAAACAAAATTTCTTAACACATGCAAAGATTTCAAATATAAAATGAATTTTCCAATCTCCTAAGGTTTCGTTCACGTTTGGGGAATTTAGAGAGTAAAATAAACATAAAAAAGTATGTTTCGAAAATAGTTTTTAATCTTTAGAAGGTTACATAATTTAAATAATTTAAACCAGGTTAATTTTCTGCACCCATTGAAAATAAAATATTTTCGGCATATTTTATGCATTTTATAAAATTGTTTGTTATATTAAAATACCTTCATGTTACTTTAGTTTCTTTAGAATTAAGTATATATATTCATTCATTTATCTAAAGAAGGTATAAAAAATTCTTACTGAGTTCTGAATTCTTACCAATTATTTTTCAACATAATTTTATGGTACCTTAGATATACTGTAGACTAATCTGAATTAAAATGCTGCTTCACATTTAAGTTGGTTTGGTTTGTAGAGGGAATGTGTTTTGCTAATAAGATACTAATTAAAATAACAGCATGGAGTAAAATAGTTGTTTATCAAAATTATACATACATAAATGTACACTGCAATGATATAACTTGCTTACGCATTTTACAGCTTTAGTGTCACGGAAATAAATGATAAATCTTATCTTCTCTCGGGGTAATTCAAGCGGCTTTGCATATTTCATCTCAAGCACATTTGGTTTCCGTTATAAAGGCAAAACTTCAGCTTAAATGCAAGGATAAAATGTTAAATGTCTACTGAATATCGTGAATATGAAAACAAAAGGAGAGATATAGCAGTAGAAAAATGAACTAGCAAGTAACACTGGTTGTTATTTATTATTATATTGATTCTTTCTACACTACAAACAGATAGTCTCTTTGCTTTGGGAGTGGTTAGGATTTGGAATTCGTAAAAAGGTTAAAATTATACAAGGTATACAGTGGTAAACCCAGAAATCCGTCTTCGGGGTTACATATCGTCAATGCCACGACAGAAACATTTTCTTTTGTTTAGAACTACTACTCAATAAAACTCAAAAATATGCTATACTAATCATATTTCAACTCATGCACATGTTTAAAGGGAAAATTTTTAAGTTTAATTCGAAAGATAAAATGCCTACTGAATATCGTGAATATGAAAACGATTTCAAAGAAATTGTAGCAGAAAAATTAACTAAAACTAACACTGGTTGTTATTTATCATTAGATTGATTTTTTCTACACTAGAAACAGATAATGTATCTTTGCTTTGGGAATGAGTAGGATCTGAAATTCGTAAAAATTTTAAAATTATAGGATTTATACAATGTTAAACTTAGAAATTCGTCTTCAGGGTTACAAATCGTCAATTCCACGACAGAAATATTTTCTTTTTTTAAAACTACTACTCGGTAAAACTCAGAAATACGCTATACCAATCATATTTCAAATCATACACGTTTCGTATTCTTTTAAAAGGCAAAATTTCAGTTTATTTGGAAGGATGAAATGCCTACTGAATATAGTGAATATGAAAACGATTGGAAAGAAAATGTAGCAGAAAAATGAACTAGCAAGTAACGCTGGTTACTGCTTGTTATTAGATTGATTCTTATTACACTAGAAACAGGTTGTTATTTATTCACTAACAGAAACAGGTAATGTCTCTTTGCTTTGGGAATGATTAGGATTTGGAATTCGTAAAAGGTTAAAATTATACAAGGTATACAGTGGTAAACCCAGAAATCCGTCTTCGGGGTTACATATCGTCAATGCCACGACAGAAACATTTTCTTTTGTTTAGAACTACTACTCAGTAAAACTCAAAAATATGCTATGCTAATCATATTTCAACTCATGCACATATTTAAAAGGAAAAATTTTAAGTTTAATTTGAAAGATAAAATACCTACTGAATATCGGGAATATGAAAAAGATTGAAAAGAAATTGTAACAGAAAAATGAACTAGGAAGTAACACTGGTTGTTATTTATTAATAGATTGATTCTTTCTACACTAGAAACAGATAATGTCTCTTTGCTTTGGGAATGGGTAGGATCTGAAATTCGTAAAAAGGTTAAAATTATAGGAGATATACAATGTTAAACCTAGAAATCCGTCTTCAGGGTTACAAATCGTCAATTCCATAACAGAAATATTTTCTTTTTTTAAAACTACTACTCAGTAAAACTCAGAAATACGGTATACCAATCATATTTCAACTCATGCCCTTTTGGAATCCGTATGAAAAGCAAAATTTCAGTTTAATTGGAAGAATAAAATGCCTACTGAATATAGTAAATATGAAAACGATTGGAAAGAATTTGTAGCCGAAAAATGAACTAGCAAGTAATGCTGGTTGGTACTTATTATTAGATTGATTCTTATTACACTCGAAACAGATAATGTCTCTCCGCTTTGGGAATGGGTAGGATTTGAAATTCGTAAAAAGGTTTAAATTATAAGAGGTATACAGTGATAAACCCATAACTCCGTCTGCAGGATTACATATTGTCAATGCCACGACAGAAACATTTTATTTTGTTTAGAAATACCACTCAGTAAAACTCAGAAATACAGTATAACAATCATATTTCAACTCATGCACATTTGGAATCCGTTTAAAAAGCAAAATTTCAGTTTAATTGGAAGAATAAAATGCCTACTGAATATAGTAAATATGGAAATGATTGGAAAGAAATTGTAACCGAAAAATGAACTAGAAAGTAACGCTGGTTGCTACTTATTATTAGATTGATTCTTATTACACTAGAAACAGATAATGTCTCTTTGCTTTGGGAATGGGTAGGATTTGAAATTCGTAAAAAGGTTTAAATTATAAGAGGTATACAGTGATAAACCCAGAAATCCGTCTGCAAGATTACATATTGTCAATGCCGCGACAGAAACATTTTATTTTATTTAGAAATACTACTCAGTAAAACTCAGAAATATGGTATACCAATCATATTTCAACTCATACACATTTGGTATCCGTTTAAAAGGTAGCAAAACAGATAATAACTCTTTACTTTGGCCATAGGCAGGATTTGGAACTGGTAAAAAATATAGAATTATAGGAGATATAAGGGCTGTACCCAGAAATCATTCTTGAGAAGGGAAGACTTGATAGAAAGATATTCTTTAATTTATAATTACTACTCAGTTAAACTGAAGAATACAATATATCAATCATATTTTACATATGTAAAACTGTTCAAGAATTGGTAAGTTTCAATCAAGTCATAAAATTTACAAAAATAATAATCATTTAAAATAAATTACAGAGATATCATGAAAGCAAAAAATTCCTACACATGATTCTGAGAATTTTTTCTTTTATCTTGTCGAGACTTGCTGTAGGTGGAGTAGTTATTTTTTTTTTTTCATGGTGAAAAATACGTAAGCAGGAGACAAAAAAATGTTCCTTTCTTTTAGATTTTAGAACGTCTGTAATATAATCAAATAATTATTATGAAATATTTCAGTTTCTAAATAAACACCTCAGTACATATGTCCTTTTGCATCATGCAGTTATATTTTCTACTTCATCAATATAACTGATTGATTGCAGATATTTCACAATAACTTATGTACATTTTTGAAGCAAATGTCTTTGGCGATTTGGAGATGATTCTTTTGTATTTCCTCTTTAACAGTTTCCTTTCGTTGTATTGTTCTCTTCGACAAGAAGTTATACAAGATTACACGAAGTTGTTATCTATAAAATATAAAACATGTAATAAAGAAAATTAAATATCTGAAGTTTAAAAGGAGCAATTATTATTTCAACTATACCTTATCTTTCTAACATTTCCCTTTATACACAACACAGCGTTTTGTATATTTCATTAAAATATCAATTGAACCTCAATAAAGCCTTACTCGCCAAGCCTATACGTCATCATTTTTGTTCCCTTATATAATCATTTGTAGATAGCTCCCTACAAAGAAAAACCCGAAATAATGGCCCATTATTCCAGCGCTCCCAACAAAAGGAAATTTTGTTACTATCTCTTCGTCACTATCATCGTATCGTTTATTTTGATCAGAGCCGGCGAATCTAGGAAAACGCCATTAATAAACATAAACAGCTTCCACATTTTTGCCGCCGAGATAAGCGTTTAAGTTGTTACTGTTTCGCCGGTATATTAATATTCCGCCCTCCTCTCAATAATAAACATCTTTTGAAACTAACATTAACTTGCGAAACCTCTATTCTACTTCCCGGAATTCGATGTCGCAACCGCTTGCCATCAACTCCATTTTTGAACGCTTCTTTTCCGAAGGACAAATACATTAAGCTCCATCAGTGACAAACTGTCTCCCTTTCACGCCTTGGTAATCACGGGAACGGTGCGCAGTTAACGCATAAGGGAAAAATCTATTACTTGTTTTTATGACTTATTTTATGAGCTGTTAGCTTCTCCCGCTCTTTTTTTAAGCTTGTTGTTGCGGGTAGTTTTGATTTTCACTTCGCTTCGTTTTATTGTGTCCCGGCGAGTTATTTGAATGCCTGTTGTTATGGCATACCATGGTTTTCCCCTCCCTTCAAACATCTTCAACAGTTTAATTTGTATTAATGATCTCTCACACTTTTAAACTACAGATAACATTTCGGGTGTTTATTGAAACGAAACTCTACAGTTAATTTTATCATTTTTATCCATTAAAAGATTAAGGTTATAAAGACATGAATGGAAATTTTTCCCATTCTACAGAACAAATGATTTGTATCATTCTACTTAAGTAACAACAGAAACAGAGAGAGATCGATGACATTTAAGAGCTTGTCTCCATATCCTTTCCGATACTGTATTCTTTTATTGATGATAAATGATAAGTTAGCGAGAGAGAAATTCCTCATCCATTAAATTAGATTTTAATCCCCTTAAACATTAAACACATTTGTATTAAAATAGTACATAATATAACAAAGTGGTTTGAACTGTATTAAACTTTTTAATTTGTTCCTGTGTGGGATCCATTAAAAGTTTAGTAGAACTAGTAAGGTTCTCTAATATTTCGTTAAATTAAATAATAAAAAGAATAACAAAAATCAATGATATGCTTGTTATTAGCAGATAATTAATTGAATGATAGATATATGTAAGGAAAATTCTCAGGGGTTTTCAAATCTGAAGTCAATGGCTAAAAATTCCCACGTCCCTTTGAATTCCCATTTTGAACCCCTAACCTAAATTGACTAATAGGGCTACAGTTTACTCCCTCAGACAAGGGGTCTGACGAATTACAACTCTACATTGTCCTAGCGAACAATTTAGGAAATTTCCAAACAAAAAGAAGATGAATGCTGTCGGAGGCAGATTTTTCTAGAGATTTTCCCACAGAGGCTGACTAGGTTTTAAGGGCCTTTTTACACATAACTTCATGCTAGCTGACACCTCAGTTTTTCCTGTCCCTATGATAAAGTGGGAACCGGCGTTATCTTAATAAAGGTCTTTAGCTAAAACGGTGTCATTTTTAGGTGTCTTTTTTATGGGCCAACCACTGATTGTGGAGTCCGTCTTGTTATATATATATATATATATATATATATATATATATATATATATATATAATATATATATATATATATATATATATATATATATATATATATATATATATATATATATATGTATATATATATATATATATATATATATATATATACATATAAATATATATATATATATTAATATATATATATATATATATAAATATATATATATATATATATATATCCGTAATATTTCGAAATTATTACACTTTATTATCTCTGTAAAATTCTCCTTTTCCATTCTAATTCCTTCAAATCTATTTTCCTAGCCACAAAATATCTTATTTAAATTAGTGTCCATGATATAAAATTTTTCCAATCCCTTTCCCGCAGTTTTCTCTGCAATAATTACAAATTATCTGCCCACTCTCCATATTGTACATTTGTCACTCCTACAATTATCTTGTTTGACAGTTAAATTACCTAAGTTGCTGGTTCCTGGGGAAAAGTCTCCGCTTCTCTCTCTGTGGTCCAATCCTGTAATCCACACATATTTTCATAAACATTATGTCTTCTGCATTTGATAGAACCACATGTCGTTGTTTTAACTCGATAAAAGTTTAAATTATGTTATGGATTCACCGCCCTTTTTAGTGTTCCCTGAGTGTCTTTTTCAACAGTCTTGCTGCCCTGGATTTCTCCTTATCCAGTAGCCTGGGCAAGTAAATACAATAGGGATTTAATTCTATATGTATGGCGGATAATTTTCAACCTTTTATGGATATATATATATATATATATATATATATATATATATATATATATATATATATATATATATATATATATATATATTTATATATATATATATATATATATATATATATATATATATATTATATATATATATATATATATATTATATATATATATATATATATATATATATATATATATATATATATATATATATATATATATATATATATATATATATATATATATATATATATATATATATATATATATATATATATATATATATATATATATATATATATATATATATATATATATATATATATATATATATATATATATATATATATATTATATATATATATATATATATATATATATATACATATATATATGTATATGTATATGTATATGTATATATATATATATATATATATATATATATATATATATATATATATATATATATATATATATATATATATATATATATATATATATATATATATATATATATATATATATATATGTATATATATATATATGTATATATATATATATATATATATATATATATATATATATATATATATATATATATATATATATATATATATATATATATATATATATATATATATATTATATATATATATATATATATACATACATATATATATATATATATATATATATATAATATATATTATATATATATATATATATATACATACATATATATATATATATATATATATATATATATATAATATATATATATATATATATATATATATATATATATATATATATATATTCGCCAGAGGAGGGAGGCATTGGTAGAGCCCCTTATGATTCTCCCAGGCAACTAACTGGTTGATCTCACACAAATAAAATATTTTTATGAAACATAGTAAACTAAATCTTCTTAATTTCTAAAGTAATTATTTCATTTCTTTTTTAAATATACCAGTGCAGTAATTTCTGGTGATTTCTGGTGGAGATTTCGATTGACTTATTTTTACTTTTACCAGTACAAAATTTTAAATAAACGTTTTTCACTTACGTCTGTTAGACGGATTATCCCTTTTGGGTTTTTTTAATTTTTATAATACTATATCTCTACAGTATATGAGACTGCTATTCCTATGAAAAAGCTTTCAAAAAACGACTCTATCAATTGTGTAAGAATATCACCGTAATTTTCTACGCATGATCATGATAGGTAAAACTTCTTTTTTAACTTTAATTTACAGTTTCATTAATTTACATTGTATCCTAAATAGTAAGTTTTGTTTTATATTTAATTGCTTTCTTTAAACATACACTGCCAATCTGCTAACAGCTTAGTAGTTTTTCATCAGCTGAAAAGTATATTATTTTCTTTATGTTTAGGAATTATCTAGTTTTGATCGCAATTTGCACAAACAACAATCCCTGACAACAGCTTGAATCCGCTACTCTTTTACGCTTTACCCATTCAGCTATCTCCCAGTTATAAAAATAATTCGAAAAATGCACAAGAATAAAATATTTTGATAGATTGATATCATAGCTTGGCATGTGTAGGAAGTCAGTTTAAAGAAATCAGCAACAGAGCATAGAGCATGTCGGTGTCAACAGTTAAAATTTGCCCTTAAGTAAAAAAATTGCAATGTAATTTGTAATTAATAATAATAATAATATTAATTATTAATTTAATTAATAAAAATAATAAATAAATAAATAAATAAATAATAATTAATTATTAATTAATATTAATTGCAATGCAATTTTTAATTAATTTCTCAATATTCATTTTCGATGTAGAGCTCTTGCCTTTATTAATATCATTTAACATAAAAAGCTGCTGATTTTGTTGTCATTTTTATTGCGAGAGCACCTTGTAAAGCAATTTAGCTCATTATAAAGAGGCAAAACAAATGCATTCAAGCCTTACTCAGGAATCGAACCCAAGACCATCGCATGCACACCATTATACAATCTAGCCGACATTTCTAAAAAAAATTGGAACTAAGAACTTTATTGAGGACTAACTATATTATTAAGTTCCATTTTATTAGGGAATTTTCATGTGTCATATACGCCAGGTTGACATATTTACGAAATTATGGGTAGATTGGAAGCTTTATGTTTAATACTAATTAAAACTGTTCAATGTTTCAAATTAGTTATTTTGTTTAATTTATTCTAAAAACAATGTTAACAAACATAAATAAGAATAATGTTAACAAATATAAAAAATAATGAAATATTCTACTGACTCTACAAAACGATTTTTAAAGAAAACCCTTGTTAAAAATTAAATTCAAAGATTCGGAATAATGCGAATTATAATATGTATTATTGTACCTTTAAAAATCTCTAAATTTCAAACATTTGACAAAATGGTGCTTAATTTTAAAGATATACTCTTATTCAAAACATATATCTCATGTCCCATCTTAATATTAAAATTTTAAAAATAATTAATATTTATTTTATTTCACTAATACTTTTTCGTATTCTTATACTATCCATAGCACTTGCGACTTACATATAATATGCAGACATACACTAAAATATGTGCAACAATTACATTCAATGTACATTTGTGTATTTAATAATACATAACTCTGGTTTAGGTCTTTATAATAAATGAAAATCATAGTGTTGCTTTAATTGACCTCGAATGTATGTTCCTCAAATGTTCAAATATAGTATCATTACTGTATTACTCGATAGATTGTGATTGATGTTCATTAAATTAAAAAAAGATAATCGATTTACAATTATTAATTTTACACTGTTGATATATAAAAATGATTTGAACAAAAGACTAAGAAATCAAATAAATTAAAAGAAAAAGTAATGCATAGAGCATTCGTACTTTCTGAATATTAGTACAAAGCATGAGAACAAATTTTCACATATAATTGAACGTACATTATAAATTTGGCATCTTTTATGAAATAAATTTATTATATTAAATAGGTTTTGAGGCATTTATCACTAATGAATATCACATTATAATTAAACCATTATAGCCTAACGTCCTCTTTTGGGGAAAGCTAAAAAATAGTTTAGGAATAAAATTACAGTTTTTACAGTTAGTTTTATAGTTCTTAGTTAGCAGTTATCTAGTTTTCTGCTAGCATAAGCTACTTGAAGACTATAGTTTTTAATTTTCAGTTAGCAGTTAGTTTTATACATTAAAAATAGAATTTTTTATGTTTAGAATGATTAAATTCAGCTATGAGATAATTTTACTTTCTTTTTCAGAAAATGCAAACAGCAATCTTATAAACAATCATTCAAATTTCCATGATCTCCTATTATTTATAATTTTGTCATTAGTAGCAACATTACATGGTTTTTCCAGCCTCGAACATAAATTTATTTTCTCAGTCGTTACATTAACTCTAACCATGACAAATAGCTTTATCTATTATAAGCGTTCTTTTAAGACACTAAATTTACATGTGATACCATATGAATCATTTATGGAGTTTTTCTTTTATATAAACAACCTTTTATGATGTTTTAAATTACAGCTTTATAAAGTCCGCATACAAACTTAAATTTGTTTAAATTTCATGTTCTACTTTGTGATGTCTGTTAATTTCAACATATTTATTTTCATTTTAATTGTTTATTTTAACATATCCATCAATATACATTCGACAGAAATGACTCAGGCATTAATGAGTTATTACCATTGCTACACTTTTCGACGGAACCTTGTAAAAATGTAACTCAACTTTAATGAATAAGGATATACGAGGTAGGAGATGCAGTGAAAAAAAATACGTGCCAGGCGTCACAGTAGAGGAAGGAAAGTGAGGAAAGCTCCATTTTCCGCAATTTCTTTCAGTTTCGCTCAATGAACTCATTGCAGGGAAGCGAAAGAAGAAAAAAAGATCGAACGTCACAGAGAGAGATCTACAAGGAAAATTCGGATCAGGTGAGGCGTGGTGCGTTCCTTTATAAGCCAGAGAGTCTATCGATGGAGTGCATTCTAGCAGCTGACTTCCAACCGACCAAACATGAAGGCAGCATTTCTCCTGATTACAGTCCTCGTGGCTGTCTCCTTCGCCCAGAAAGTGAGCGATGACAAAGACTTCATGCTACTCCGCATCCCTGTGAGGGCTCTCGATTTGCAGTCCCAGGCAACAGCCCAGTTCGACGGCTATGCACCGGCTCCCGCCTACGGCCGATCCACCAGCAAAAGTAGCAGCAGCAGCAAGAGCTCCAGCAAGTCCACGGGCAGCGGCCAGGGCAAAGGATACGGAGAGGGTGCCTCTTCGCATGGCCAGGGATACGGAGGTGGCGGTGGAGGCGGAGGACACGGAGGCGGTTATGGAGGAGGAGACAGCGGTGAAGGACACGGTTACGGACACGGAGGAGAAGGATACGGACATGGAGGAGACAGCGGTGAAGGGCACGGTTACGGACATGGAGGAAGTGGTTACGGAAGTGGAGGCGGTGGACCCAGCTACAGATCTGCAGGAGCTCAGGCAGAATTCACTCCCAGTCAACGCTCCGGTCAAGCCTTGAACATTAACGACCTCGCCCGCGCCTTGAGCCAAGGAGCTATCAATAACCCCGCCTACCGGAACCAAAGGGTGCATCAACAGGCTTCCGCTCCTAGAGCAAACGCCTTCAGGAACCCTGGATTCTGAGAACCTTCCATGGTCCTTGTCTGGAAAGACAAAAATAATTATTAGCGAGCCTCCTTTGAAGGAAGAGCTTCTGACAGGGTGACGTTGGTTCACGGATGGAGCAGTATCTTATTTATGCTGCCTTCACTAGAACCCTGCACGCATCCCAACATGACACGGGAAATAGATCCTGATCGTTGTGTTCACATAAGATAGCTTAGAGATTTCTCTGAAGTATTTTATTTTTCTTTAGTTTTAGAGTTCAGCTCATTGGTCCTTACCCTTTGCCTACTTGGTTCCTTGCTAGGTTCCGAAAGACAAAAAATGGAAACCTTTCACGTCGAAAGACGCATGAATCAGGCCATCTTCGCATACCCGACTTGTATAAATTCTCATTCCCCGTTAGCTAATTTGTAATAAACTGACTTTTCAAAGTCTGTTACAGATTTTCCTTTGTCTCTCATCCAATATATCTTAAACGAGAATAAGTATATATACTGAAATCTCTAAATAATTTCAATTTTTAGAGTCAGATTTTGACTACTGAAAATTGTACTGTTTTGATATTCATGTAGAAAATTCCCAATATAACTCGATAGATAAATTTCTACGGCTGATTCATCATAACCAGCTATGTCGGTCTTAAAACCTTAAAGTATGTTCTTAAAGTAAATTCTTATTCCCTTGCAATTCAAAACACGTTTCCCGTGTTAGTAAATTCTGAAACTTTTCTGAAATTCTAAACTTTTAGAAATTTTCCTAATATTGTCATTTGAATTCCAAGCAAATTTAGTTTATTTTGAAGATAAATACAAGACTGATTCTTTGTAAACACTGTAATATAATTTCATGTTTGTTGTTGAAATCTACAATAAAATTATTTTTCCATGTAGAACTGATTATTAGCACTATGGCATTATTTTTCACTTCCTTAAAATACTTACAAATCACTTATATTTCACTCTATATAAAAGAAATATTTTATATATTTGTATGCATTAACACAATTTCAAATCTCGGTGCAAGATTTTTCTATCTAAAAAGGTAAGATATTTGCTTAGTTATTCTCAAAGTGTGCTATATTTCAAAATATACGCTATAAAATTTTAGCTTGCAACTTCTTGCCATAAAAATCCACTGAAAATGCATTTCATTTGAAAGAATTAAATATGCTGCATAGAAAACAACAAAATATTGTTAATACATTTTGTTGAAAGGAAGTATAGAAAGTAGTTGGGGAAAAAAACAGTGAGGTAGCTCAATATAA
>CM063498.1:114153214-114170714 GCA_032207245.1 Pardosa pseudoannulata
ATAGAAGTTAATTATCTTTCATGTTCTGTAAACCTTAGTTATATTAATACTAGCAACATATTTTACTTTATAGCATGATAAAGTATTAAAAAACTTTTTAATTCATCACTTTTTATTTAAAGTTTTACATATATAAAACTTTAAATAAAAAGTTCTTTAAAAACTTTAATTCCTTATAAAAACTCTTTAAGGAAGTTTTTTAAGGAATTACTGAATAAAACAGAATAAAACAGAAGTATTTATTTACAGAATAAAACAGATATATTGCATCCATTCGATATAAAAAGGTAGATTTTATTATGCATATTTTAAAAGTAGCGGGAAGTTAAATTGCAGGATTTGGTGTAAATGTTTAAGCTATTATTAAAATTTTTTACTGCTTGAAATAACCAAAATATCATATTGTTTTACACTTAGCAAGTTATTAAAGATCCTGTAAACATTATATACTAAAAACAGTAGAACTTTCTATTTTATAATGGTTCAATAAAAGAGTGTTTTTATGAAAACTTTTAATCTCAAAAGGTACTATGTACTCTCAAATTCCTTTAAATAATACTTTTAAAAATTTAAGTAAAATCTCAAATGCAGTCAATCGTAAATACCTTCTTTAAACATATCCTTTAATTATTAAATCATATGGATTTTTCAATATTTGTGCCCTTTAGTCTATAATACTATAAGATTATATTTTATATTATTTTACAGGTATTTTATATTAACATCTTCATCTAAGTTGCATAAACAAAGGTTTTCATTTGCTATGAGAGGTAAAATTTTAAACAATTTGTAAAGAATATCAGTAAAGTCATTATGTACATTGCAAAGATTCTTTAGTTTTAGAGTGAAAAATACAAATATTTGTTACCTAGGTCAGACAAAAAGACTTCTTGTAATATAAATTAGTTACCTTAAAGTTTATTTCTTGGTAATAATAATATATATATTTATGTTTGAAATAATGAATATTAATTATTTAAAGGTAAGGGTATTAGAAATAAAAAGTTATTTTTTAAAATTTTATAGATAAAGTAAACCAAAAGAACAGCTTAATATACTGCATAAACAAAAATAATTTAAATGAGAATTTAGTTATTTGTAGTTATCATACAGAAGATTTAAAATGTCAATCGCATTTAAAAATAAAAACAAAAATTTAAACTTTGCATTTTGGGTTTAATAATTCTATTAGAAAGTTATTAGTTTTTCTTTCGCTTGTCAAAGTATTTTTCCTTACATAAAAGGTAGAGTAAATCAGAGTAAATCTTATTTTGTTATCAAATTTGTTTTAACGTTTTAACGAAAAAAAATTATTAGTTTTGAGTTCGTAGAAAATTGAGTTAAGTTTCGCTAAATTCTTCCTGTTATTTAAGTCACTCTAAAAAAAAAGATATTTAAATTCAAATCCAATTTTGAACAATTTCTTTTTATCTTTAGATTTGCCTTTTAAATTCAAGAACATTTTCATATTTTGACCTGAACTTGAGTGGGCTCAGTTTTATAATAACTGTATATTAAATTTTTAATCTAAACATTTCATACTTTTCAAGAAAACAGTTAATTTAGTCATATCTGAAAATGTCCATCATGAATAAATATTTTATTGATTAGATAAATATTTTAATAATAAGTTTGAAAAGGCAACATTTAAGAATTTATTAAGCAACATTTTACCTAGTAACGATAAAAATTAATTTTACAAAAGTTCTGTCTTTCAGTCTTTCATTTCCTTATATTTTGTTTTCGAATTTCTGGCTTTTAGTGTATTCAAATAATTTAAATATTTAACCTGACATATTTAGAAAAAATACAAGTTTAAACGTTTTACAAATTTTTGCAAAAGAAGGCATTACATTTTCATAAAGCATTTTATATACTACATGGTTAGTATAACATTTCTTCTCTAATGGACCATAATATCTGTATACCTAAAATATCATTATTAAAGCATGTTTTTCCTCCGATATAAAATTTAAAGTCTTGTTGAAATTACATTAAATTTTTTCTAGATCATTAATAACTGTCTAACATTAAAAATATCATTTGTCTTTGTTATATGAATTAAAAAAATCCAAAATATGTACACTAGTAAAATTATAATAATTTACTTTACTATTGACTTTCGAAATTTTTATAAAAGAAACTAATTTTTTCTGTAAAATGAAAGCTTATTCTGTTACTCAATTACGCTAATATAAGAGGTATATTTATTTTTTGCAGGGATATATACTTCAATTATTTTGATTTTTAACCGTTCTTCATATTTTAATTTTTAAGATGTCAAATGACTTTAAGATTTTCAAATACCTTACGGAATGTGTATTATATTTATCTTCAATTTTGTATAAATATTTAATTTCTAATATGTATATTTTAAATGTTACGAGTACGGGAATCTCAATTTTTTATTTGGTATATATTTATTGTTGTTATAAAAATTTGCGAACGTTAAAGGGTGATAATAGCTTTTACAGTTAAAAAGTCATTATAAAAAAAACTTGTAAATATATCTTCAGCTATAAAAGGGCTGAAATTTTTATTTTATCTAAATCGAAAAATAGCTTGTATAATGGAGGTTTTAAGTTTAGAAAGGTGCTATTTTCCCTTAAGTTGTATACGAATAATTCTTTTACATTTTAGTATATAACCTTCAAAAATGAAAAAATTAAAATAAATTTCATTCATACCCAAAAATTAAGCATAATTGTTATTTGCAGGAAAACCGAGAAATCCAATTGTAATAGAATGAATCTGGTAAATGTGTAAATGCGTGGAAAACGTATGTTCTGGCATAATGTGTGAAAAGTGATAACAAATATCATTTGTTGTTGATGATGTTGTCTTGTGACACTTGGTCAATCCAAGCTCGGTATGAGCTAGAGGCAACTCGATTTAAGGGAAAGGGGTGCCCCTTTCGTTTCAACGAGCACCACAAGGGTGAAAGTACGACTTATGCTCGAGTAGGTCCTCATAATTTTGAAGCAGGGACCAAGCAGAAGACCCACAGACTTGTCCTGACACCCCCAGAGGTATTGATTGAGAACAGGGAGGACATTGTGACCACAAACGTATTTTACGTGCCCCAGTCACCTTTAGCAAACACGATGGATCTCAGGCCGGCTCGGGTTCCGAATCCGCAACCCCTCAGCTACCAGATCGTTGCTTTTGCCGACTGAGCTACCTCGGCTCATTAAAGCACGTGACACACCTGTGTTACGCACAAGCACAAAGTTTAACAAGTACAAAAATATACACTAAATTAGTGGGATGAAGATACAAATAGTTCTTAAACGTAAGATCCACCTAGAACCTAAAAAATCCTAGGTCCTAAGACCTGCAGATAAAATTGCATAAACATGAAAATAAAATATACCGAATGCTTACCATCTGCTATTAACAAACCTTCAATTAAAAAGGAGGTATGAGTAATCATCCTATACGATTTATGTCTACACTACCACTCCCCTTTTCATAAAATTATTTACTTTTGATATATTTCCAGGAAAAATGAGATTTAGCTATCATCTTTTTTTGCCATAAGAAAAGAATCAATAAAAATTTTAAATCATACCTAAAGATTACTTGACTTTAATGGTTGAGTATAATTGAATCTATCAAAGTTCTAAGCGTTTTGACATATGTGAGAGCTTAAGGTAGTTGAGAGGTGTTTAACATAGCATCTTTAAGACTTCTGGATGCATTTTACCTGAAAGCTGCTATCTTTGTAGTTACTGCAAGCAGAGGCATCTATCGCGTATACACTAATTATTAGTTGGTACGTAATCAATGCTGGTTATATTTCTTAATGTACTATAGCCCCTATTGTACGATAGGCTTCCAATCTCTAGTTTTATCCACACTGCTTCGAATCTTGCAAAACTGGATAGGTAACAATTAAAAATTCACACTTCTTAAAACTTCTATTGGCGACTTTTTGGATTCCATACATTTCGTTTTGTCCCAAAAGTATGTTTAGTTAGTGCCTTTTTACTATAATTTATCTTTCTTCTAGACCTAAAGCACACGTGTAGCCAAAATTATTATGGTATTTCCTTTATACATACGGACAATAATCTCTCTACATTTTGAAAAAATATTTCAGATACCACGAAAATTATTTTTATATTTAAAAGCAGTTCATCAAGAAGTAATTTTTATTAATCATCCAGGGGCTTCATTATTCGCATATCCATTCACATTTTCATTTATTAAGATTGTCTTTCCAGTGCCACTGTACGATTACATTCCAATTTACATGCCATGCAAATAGGATGCATCCGATAGTTACCCGTCTTTACCATGGATATAAAAGATTTTTACAACGTATTTTGCTTGACCTTGAATTTAGAGTGAGAGACTTTTTTTCCCACGATAAATGCATCTGAGCTAGATTGGAACATAAGCTTTGGGAGTTAAAAATATGGGCTATTTCTCTCGTAATTTGGTGAAGAATATTTTACTAGATATATATTTATATACAGGGTGTCCCAAAACGGCCACATAAACTCTGCACAGCTAGATTCCTCTTTGGAAATACATAGAAACTGCCTAAAGAAGAGTTCCTGTACGATCCATAGTTTTAGAGAAAAATACGACAGACAAAGCATGACGTCACTGCCAGTGCAAGAACAACACTTTATTGAACATATCAACAACAGTATATGCACGTACATACTCTCTAACAGTTAGTAAGGTATTTCATTACATCGGCTATACATCAGGTACATGTCACAGTATTCACGAACGGAATACATGGCCACCATACGAAAACTACCGGTAGGTACAAGATGGAGCGTTTTAAATACCAGTTCAACGGCGGTTTAACGGCATGCCTGACGCGATATGCGCATTCAACGTTTTAAACATTATCACCTGGAAAGATAGGAAAATACTGTACTGCACCGGCAATGATGCCATACTTTGTTTTTCGTATTTTTTTCGTAAACTGTGTATTGTACATCAACGCTTCTTTGGGCAGTTTTTATATATTCCCAACGAGGAATCTAGCTGTGCAGAGTTTATGCGAACGTTTTGTACTTTGTATAAATAATCTTAATGCATAGCTCTTTCATAAGGATTTATTTTTATAACTAAGATTATATTGCTTCTTATAAATATATTCATAACTCAAGTCGATTTTTAAACAAGTTCATTTAGACAGTTGTATTTCATGTATTTTTTATACAGATCTCCTTTACAGTAATGTATAATTTTAGTATTTTTAACAGAAAATTTCAAATGCTACTTCTAAGAGAAGTCTCACGCCGTATATAAAATTGAATTTCAACTTATTAGATATTCTTGATTTTTCTTGATTTACATATTTGATTTCCTTTTATGTGAATATTTCAAAATGCAACACGAGTTTTATTTAAAAAACAACAGTTGAAATTTCCAAGTTAAATATTAATATATACTGTGTTTTATTAGTGTTTTTATTAAAAAAATTGGAATTGCATATAAGTTTTACATAACAAATAAAATACAAGAAAAAATATTTTGCAGACACATTTACTTTTATATTTCATAAACTCCTGCTATATTGCTTTTTAAAACTTTAAAAATTTTAGTATACCTTCATTTTCCAGCTTGAAGGAACATGAAAATTTATTTCTGCTTTAATGAAATGTTTCTATGCATTTTGAAGTGCTATTTAAGAAGTATTATTAACTTTTTGTAGCTCAGGTAGCCTGTTTAAAAAATTTTATTTCGCTGAATAATAATAATACTTCATGCAGTAAACACAATTTAAAAACCAACATTTGCTAACGTAGCGATTTATAATGGTAAGTAAGTCTGAAATTTAAGCTAAAGAGATTTTTTTTTATTTTCATAAAATGTTTATTTTATGTCTCTAAATCTGGTATAGAATTAGAAGATTTGCTATATAACAAAATTTTAACATAATTTAATAAAGTAAATATTCTTAAAGGAAGAACAATAGAATTAAGTTATATTTTTAGTATATAAATTCTTTTATACTGAATATTTTATTTGTTTTATACTAATTTTTTTCTTATTAAATTTTAATGTATTCTCTTCTTTTAGTCTTGGATTGCATTTCTTCCGTTTGAGAATAGTTAACTAATAAAGGTTAGGAAGAGACTAAATTTTATAGTTAAATATTTAAACAAGCACTTAGCTTATTTTTACGCAGCATCTTACAATGGGTATTTAAAAGAAGAAATATTTACTGCTGCTTCTAACAATTTCTTAACCAAGTAACTTAACAATTACCAGTAGTAAGTTCCCTTTCCGTTCTTGGGTTTAAAAATTTTTATTAAACAATATTTTGTACTTTTTATTCATCTTATGATGTTGTAAGTTTCAGTACTATGGATGTAGATAATTTTTAACTGCTCATCCCGGGATTATCGAGGGCATATGTTTTTCTTCCATTATTAACACTAGATTGCCCGAGATTTCTTGTATATCTATATTGCCCAAAAACAGCCAAAATGACTGCATTGTGAAAAAATAACAAATATGTAAAGAAATTTGTTTAAAATTAATTTTTAATATTATATAATAAAGGAGGGCGAAAGTAACTACAGTTATTCATAAACCCATTTATATGTTATAGAAAAAGTCACCAAATTCTAAGAAATTGTGTCATTATATTTCATTATTTTTTTTCTAATTGAAATTAAAAAACAGTCAAAATGACTGCCTTGGGCAATATAGTGTTAAGAAACACAATCCGCATTTTCACCATTTAACCATTGTAATAAATTATATACAGTATTAGACATTTAATTATGTAATAAATAGAATTATATGATTAGAACTATAGTTAAATTTAGATAATAGATATATAGATAGTAAATAGAAATTAACTGTATGTCAATTGAAATTTATTTTTAAAAAATTATGTAATATCATCTGAAATGAGTTTTTCTGAAAGCTTAGTTTCTCAATATAAAAAATCTTTTCCATAAAAATAATTAGTATTTCAATTCTCTAATTTACATATATACTTAAACTATGCAACAAAAAAATAAGCAATTTTGAGAGATCTCGATTTACAAATTAAGCAGTCAGAGGGTTAATATTTATAATAGACTTTTCCATTACATTCTAAGCTGTCTAGGGATGTGAAAATTAAACGTTCAATAATATTTCTCGCTCAACTGGTAGGAAAGTAAAATTTCGTTTTTACCTCAAAAAAGATAATTTTTTTTTCTTGAATTTATTTCAAAATGTTTAATTAACGATAATCAATGTGTTTATTTTAATTATTTACTTTTTTAAAATTTTTTCTTTAAGTTTACTTTGATATCTATAGTAAAATATTATATACACACCGACAGATAACTTAGGCTATTATTATATAAGGGATTGTACACTTTAACCCCTTCCGGTACGATTTAATAATGAAAAACTGTGCGTGAAGTAACCATTTATTTTTTATTTAAAAAACTTGTTTTATTTTACAATTCTTACATATTCTTAATTAAAATCCACTTTTTACATAGTGTTAAGTATCAGAAATGGTAAAATTAAGATAATAGTCTTCAAGCTAGTGGTACTTTTCAAAACAAAGTGCAAAGGAATTCTGAATTGTTTACATCGCCAGGGAGTCTCACTTCTAATTTGATTCTTGTAACACACACGGCATTTCTTAGTAGGTTTTCTTTTATTCTGACTCATCAATTTGGCAGTGACTTGTACCAAGAAACTTTAAATAAACAATATGTAATAGTGACCTGGGATTTCCACAAGTAACAAAAGTGTTGCTAAATTCAGTACACTAGAAATTTTAAACTAAATTAATTATCATATTTATCAGTAACTTTAGTCGCATGACGAGTGTAGCTCGTCATTTTGCGGTATGGAATGAAAAACCAATGACGAGCTAGACTCGTCATTTTACCGGAAGGGGTTAAGGAAAAATTATCTTTTTGAAAAAAAAGGCTTAAGGGTCAGAGGATATAGTTTTAAGATGACCCTATGATTAAATGTGAGCCGTAGTAGCTCAGTCGGCAAAGGCAGCATTCTCGTAACTGACAGGTTGCGGGTTCGGGGCTGGAGCCGGCCTAAGATCCGCCGAGTTCGCTAAAGGTGACTGGGAAACGGAAAATATATTCGTGGTTACACAATGTCCTCCAAGTTCTCAAACGATACATCTAGGGGTGGCAGGACAAGCCTGGGGGTCTTCTACTTGGTCTCTGCTCCTAAATTACGAGAACCTAGCGGGGGTAATGTTACTCGCATCCGTAGCATACCTTAAGCTACACTTGCTCCTCGGGTGGTTCTAAATGAGTAACAGGTTCACAGCCTTGTTAACCCTTTAAAGGACACCTACATGAATTCTTTGGAATTTAATGAATTTAGTTTATAAATATTATCTATGAACCTTATTAATGCAAAATATATTAAAGTTTTTCTTTGCAATCCTTAAAGGGGTTTGCAGTAGAAGATACCATAGCAGGAATTGAGGGGGGGGGAGTTAACTGACAAACTCATCCCCTTGTACAGCGTGAACATAATACTTTTTAAAATTTAAATTATATTGGGAAAACACTAAATAAGTGTTCTTAAAAATATAAAACAAAAAATAGTTTAACAATTTACAAGTGTTGTTTGAATAGATACATTTGTTTGGGGTCATAAGTAAAAGACAATTGCATTACTAACTTTCCAAGTACAGCAAGTATAAATACACATATTTAAAAATAATTACATGTAGTACTGTAATTTATTGTAAGTTTTAAATGTCAAAATCATTGGAAAATCAAACAAATTCATATTTCACCAAATATTAGAGAAAAAACATGTTTAATAGGAGGTTTCGCAGCGAAACCACCGTCCGGTAAAGGGTTAAGGCTTTAGGATAATGTCTGTATAGCCTTTTGTATTGGAAAAAATGATTAAAAGTGCATGGAAATTTTGTATTGTATTGTATGTATATTTTTTGTATTGGATATTCCTCGGGTGGTTCTAAATGAGTAACAGGTTCACAGCCTTGTTAAGGCTCTAGGATAATGTCTGTATAACCTTTTATATTAGAAAAAAATGATTAAAAGTGCATGAAAAATTTATTCTGTTTATCTTTATGTTGATGAATCTTTAAAGTAATATTTTGGTTTATATTTTTAGTATTACATAGTTAGGTTTAAAGAATAAACATTCACGATTACACAAGCACACATACCTGTGGCTCAAATCAGAGACATAAATCCTCTGACCCTTAAGCCTTTTTTTTCATAAAGATAATTTTTCCTTAAGGTGTACAATCCTTTATATAATAAAATCCTAAGTTATCTGGAATTTATGAAGCGATTGTCCTCGAATTTATGAAGGGATTGCGGCATCCATATTGGATTATTGATGAGTTAGGAAAAACAAAATTCAAAGCAAGTCTTTAAAACGTTCGAAATCCCTCTCCCCTTCCCCCTTTTCGAGCGTTTAATGCCTTATTTCAAGCCCTATTTCCCCGGTTAAGAGCAGACTATTAAGTTTATCACATAATAGATAGGTAAAAATAACACTTTTTCTAGCATTATGACGTCATTTCTTTGACTATCTCATTTAATCATTTCTTGATTTAAATTATTTAAATATCATCTGCATTAATTTCGTACGTTTCATCTCTGAACTTAGATATTACGTAAATACTTTTTTTTATATTTTGCATAAATAATATATTAGGTACATATGTTATAATTTTAAATTGAATCATCGATTATTTTTTGTTGCAATGAAAACTTTATCACCTGTATTATCCACAAATTCTTTTCATAAAAGTCTAGAAGTCTATTTCACAGACTAATAAATATCTAGCATTTAAGTTATATATCTTTGAAGACTAAGAAGTTTGTTCATTTGTGTGTTTACTTTTTATACGTAACCACACAGTTTGACTAAATGAATTCAACTTGATTCTAAACTGAATTCACAGTATCGGGAGACTTTAGAAGAGTATGAAGGTAAACAAACTATTGAGTGTGTACCAGATAATTCTCAGCCAAAAAAGGAAGCGTTTTTTAACTGTCTCATAGGGTGCTTTACAATTCTGGAAAATTTAAAATTTTACTAATCGCGTCATATGACGGGCTATGTTTTAGTTAGTATATAATAAAATAATCAGTATAACTAGAATATATTTAAAAATACACGAAAATTTTCCATTTAAATATTATGACCTCGTTTATATAACAAGAACCTAGAAGTTCAGCTATATCTAGTTGTTCAGTTATATCTAGCTGCAATAAATTACTAGTCAATGTAATCTTTCTTGGTGAAATTTAATATAAAACAAAAAATCTAGTTTTCTCTAACATAAAGTAATACTTAAAGAACAGTTTCCATGTTTATCGTCTTATAAAGATATTCTATTATAAATAATGCTTCTGCTCTAATAATTTAAATCAAACTTAGTTACAAATGGAGAAAAACACTACTTTTAAATAATTCTCCTATTTAATAATAAAACGTAGATTATTTTATGAAATCGATATTCATTTTTAATGTGATTTAACTTTTAAAATCGATTAGGGCTACGTTCCAACATTCAGCTTTATATAAGTATAAAGTAAGATTTGTTTGTAAAGTACTTAACTGTATATTTTATAGCATAAAGTTTCTTTCTGAGACTTGTGAATTTCTTAGTAAATAAATCAATTTCATATATTCTACTTCTGAAGGATATCCATCCAATACAGTTTCCAAAATTTGATTTTTCAGAATCTATACTTCAACAGTGCTTTATAGGCGACCAATTTCATCAAAAAACATTGAAATCTTGTGAGGACTGTTTAAGTTATTTTGGTGGCTTTATAGAAAGACAGTTGTAAATGACATGTGTCCGCCTTGGATCTTTTGTTCTAGCCTTATATTTTATGCCTCTTTGCACTATGTTATGAAATGTTTATGGCTTTATGTTTACAAAGAAATATGAAATAAAATGTTTTAAACAATGCTTTATCGACTGAGCCGCCTTTTAAGCATATTTTTTATGCATAATAGAGCTTTTCCACACATTAGCCTCCTAAATCCCTTTACAGAAAAACGTGCCATCAGCCAAAACTTTCCTAATGTGTGATCACCCCAAACTCCAGACCTAAACCCCTCTGACATTTGAAACAACTAATCAATTTTAGACTATTCTATCTTACGATTTCAAATAATAGCTGAAAATGATGACTAAATGTATAATTCAACAAATTTCACCCTCTAGTGTTTAAATTTTGAATTCGTTTTTTATCCCCTTACATAGACTCCCATTCATTTCATTATCAATTCACGAAGTTATGAAATGTTCTGCACAACCTTTTATAACTATACATTCAATACATTTCTCGCTAATGAATTTTTTTTTAGAATCTCTGCTTCAAAAGTACATTATAGACGACCCACTTTCTTCGTGAAATCTTGTGTTTTTGTAAAGTTTCTTTCAGTTGTTTTGGAGTGAAAACACGACTACTGCAGATGGCATATACCTCCCACCTTGTTTTTGATTCTATTATTATTATTTTTCGCACTCTGTTAAAAAACGGTAGCTTTATTTTTACTGGGAAATCTGAAGAAAAATAAAAAAAAATACATTGAAAAGATTTTTCAGGTAGTAATGAAATGTAAAGTATTTTAAGAAGCCAATCTTTAATTTTATTTGACTTTTGTCCAACTTAGTGACTTTGAGTCCACTAAGTTGAAATTTCAATATCAAGGTGTAAATTCAGATATCTTTTCGTAAATTTTTAGAGTTAAAGTTAGTTGTATATTCTGTAGCATAAAGCTTCTCTTTAGAATTTCTTTGAATTATTTCATTACTGTAGGATATTCACTTAATACATTTTCCATTTTTTTTAAGATTTTTTCTTAGGATGTCAGCTTTGAAAGTACTTTATGTATAGCAAAATATTGCAATTCTTAAAGGATTCTTTCTGTTGTTTTGGTGACAAGATAGAAAGAAAATTGCAAGTGATAAGTATTTGCATTATTCTTTCTATTCTAGCATTGTTTTATACTTTTATGCACTTTCTTAGGAAAGGTATATGGTTTCATTCTTTACACAGGCATATGACGGACATTAATTTGAAATAATTTTTCTAATTACTAATGAAATATAAAATATTTTAAGAAACCAATATGCATTTTTAATATGATTTACCTTTCGGAATTGATTAACCCTTATCTTGGCAAGATTGCTTTTTTGAAGAAAAACAACAAAAAAATGTATGTAGATAGCTTCTTTGGGCTATAAAAAACATAAAAAAATAAATAAAAAAATCGTTATATGAAAATTTTGGAAAAACAAGATGTATACTATTCTGTACATTGCTACACGTACAGTGATTATCACATTTTTAGGAATGTATATTATGCTATACATTGCTATGTTTAGGGAGACCTGAAATGTTACTGGTAGTTTTTAACATATACCAAAAAATTATTGTAAAAAATATGATTTTCATTAAAAATAGTGGAAGTAAAAATGTTTAATAAAATAAATCTTTCTTGAACAATTTTTTTAACAAAATAATCGTAATATAATTTCAGAGACCCTATTGCTTGAGGTGGTACTCCAAAAAAACAGTTTCGATTCTTCACATAACAAAAATGAATCTTATATTTTGTGCACATCGTACTTGCCTGGCCAGCTTTGCAGTTGCACCTCTGATATCCGGTTATTTGCGGCCAATGGTCATATTTGTCATACCGGGCATCACAGCATGGTCGTTCAGATACCGGTTTTTTATTTTTACATGTATTACATTTTATCAGACACCGTTTTTTTATTTTTTATATTTAACAATGAATACAGAGTAATCCATAGGGGACTTGGACTAATCAACCAACAACATGGTACATCAGGGTATTTAGGTGGGATGCATTTAAAGGGAATAACTTCAATTCCGATTTCATTTCTCATTTCTTCAATAAAATAAAGCAATAGATTTTTGAAATACGGCTTGTATTCACACAAAAATATATGAACACACTCTGTATTTGCAATATGTATATAAAAATGTGTATTTTTAGTTTAAAAAAATACATTTTTGGCCAATATGTTTTTTCATATAATTAAGGTCTAAAATGTTTTACCGTTTAAGCGCCACAGAACGAACTTTTAGCAGAAAATTCCAAGTTATCCTAAGAAGTTTGTTTTATTTTTTAACCAAATCCTTCTACTGAAGAGAAAAACAATTAACCCTTTGTATCTGAACCAAACCTATTTGTAAAATATTTCCACAAATGTAATATAGAATACATTAATTAAAATGTGTAAAAAATATTTAAGAATCACACCACAAAATGTATATTACACACAATGTATCACAAAACACAATGTATACTATTCTATACACCACCAGCGAAAGGCAAATTACTGTAACTGCGGCATTGTATAGTATACGTTAGTAAAAAACATGACAAAAACATGCTAATTCTCATAGCGACAACAGCATATATATAAAAATGTGTAAGAACAAACAATTAGGCATATGTATTTTATAATAAACATACATATTTATGATTACAAACATAAAAATAATATAAATATTACCTTAGATAAACTTGATCGGTGCATCTTGAAGGTTATTTTTCACAACTGGTTTAAAATTATGACAGATAAACTACTATTTTTATTTTTGTGGTATAAAAAAATGTTTAGAAATGTCATGTGTTTAATAAAACCAAATTAAAAATTATTTTATAGTGATCGTATATTTTTATAAAGTTGTATGTATGGTATGCTATACAAGATGAACTTGAGCGTTAACTACACGTGCCAACACTGAAGTGTAAAAGTCGATATATTTTTGTAAATTTTTCAGAGAAAAAGTAATCCGTCGTATATTTTACACCATAGAGCTTCCTTCTGAATTCCTTACTTAATAACTGAATTTCAAATCTTCTATGTCTGAAAGATATTCATTCAATACATTCTTCACTTTTGAAAATATACTTTTTTTACAATCGCAGCACAGAAAGTTCTTTATAGACGATCGACTTTCTTCGTAAAACCTTGTGATTTTGAAAGGATTTTCTCTACTCTATTTTCGGTATTACAATAACATTTTTGTTGTCTTTAATAATTAGATTTTTTTTTTTGTTTTATTCGTTATTTTTTTATGTTGTATGTATGTATGCTATAAAGATTTGTATGTGTATTTTAAGTTTTTTTTGGTTGTAGAGAGAAGTGTATATTTTTGTTTTTTTGTTGATGAAATCCGTGTTGTTTTAAGTTATTTTTGTCGATTTTTTTATTTTAGATTTTTGTTTTTTTTTTGTTGTGAAGTTTTTTTTTTTTCTTTTTTGATTTGAAAGGATTATTTATATGTCAAGTAATTAAATATGCAAATGGCATTTTATTTTTTAAAATTTATTTATTTGATTTATTTTTTTTTTTTTTTCACAGGTTTCAGGCTTTATTTTTACAGATAAATGTTTCGATCTTTAACAAAGGATTTATGCATGATTTTTTTTAAGTTTCGATAACTTTTAAAAATAGAAGCATTCAAAGTTGATTCAATGATTTAGTTAAATATTAAAACTAACTTAACTATTAATTTTTTAAATGAAAAATGTTTGAAAGAAAATCATACAGCATGAAATACTAAAATGCTATTTTTATTTAAAAGGAATTTGCAAATGACATAATGTGTTTGCCTTGATCTTTTTTACTTTAGAATTATTATTTTATGCTGTTAAAAGATTTATGCATGATTTTTAAAGTTTAAATAACTTTTAAAAATAGAAGCATTCAAAGTTGATTCGATGATTAAGTTAAATATTAAAACTAATATATTGATTTTTAATCTATTGATTTTTAAATGAAAAATGTTGACAAGAAAATCATACTGCATGAAATCCTAAAATGTTATTTTTATTTAAAATTAATTTCAAATGTTTATTTAGTGATACACCTCGTTATTTATGTAATTGTTTGAAATAATCAATTCTAAAAATAGCACAAATAGTCTAGGTTTCTTAATTATCTTCATCCCAAGGATTGTAATATGAACTTTCTTCCCCGGGACAATAATATCTGGGCAACGCTTAAAATTGATAAATTTCAAGCCAAAAATACCTCAAAAATTAATTAAAATCGAAATTAGTGTAATATAATTACTGATTGTTGATTACTCCGTTTTTTACGTCTAATTTCAACAATGTAATGAAGAAGTTTTTTCAAATTTTTTGCATTGATAACAAAGTTAGATACTTTTAATGATGTATATTTTACCTATTTTATAGATAATAATTTATTTTTCATTTATTTCACCAGCATTTAATATATAATATTTTAAAAATATTCCTCAGTTTCAACCATATATTAATCCTCCTAATTAACTTTCATTTTTTAAATATTTATTTTATTTAAGAAAGAGCGCATATATTTCAATTAATTTGTCTGCTAAGATATTTTAATTAGTATTTTTATTTTAATTTTGGATAGCTAGAACTCATTTTCCTATACATTGTTATTTTTTAAATAACAATGCCCAATTGCCAACTATATTTGATTAATTTAATTAATATTAGAAAATAAGAAATTCTTTACTCAGTTTATAAAGCATTGTTAGCTAAAATTTCCTATTTCCTTCTGATAAATGTACACAACAAATATTTTAACAAATTAAATATTTACCAAATTAAATATTTTATCTTGGTTTGAAAAAGTTAAGTCAGACTAAAATGTAAAAACTTTTGTTTTCTGTCAGATGGTAAACTTTCTTTAAATATCTCTTTAAATGTCTGTTGATAGAAATACTAACAGAATACACATGGAATAAATTCTTTATTTGTTAACTTTGAACTTAAGAATGCTATATTACTCGATACTTTTCTGTCAGATGGTAAATGTTCTTTAAAAAGTTCTTTAAATATCTGTTGATAGAAATTCTAACAGAATACTCATGGAAGAGATTATTTATTTGTTTACTTTGAACTGAAGAATGCTATATTACTCGATACTTTACTGAATTCACCAAACATAAATAAATTTATCCAGAAAATTGAATAGTCTCTATGAAAATGTAGTACAAAGAAAGTTTAAAATGTATAGTCCGTAGACATATCAACATAAACTCTCTAAAAAAAGCAAAGAATTCAGAATAAATTTTTTCCCGAAAAAAATTGTGGATTTCTCGTGTGTAAGTCACAACTTTTCTACCAATTAAAAACCTTATCCCATGCCAACTGAATCAAATTAAATTGGTTCAAATATTCGCTATTACACCAAAATCAGCTCATTTTTCATCTGATAACGAAATCTTAAATTCAATAACCATCAACGTTTTTCAACGCATACAAATTAGCATGTGAAGTCTTAAGTTAAAATATGTACTTGAACTTAATAAGTAACTAATAATAATAACTTGATAAGTATTGACGTCAGAAATCGGAAAAGAATTTAGCCGTAAAAGTGTCTCGAATGATTTTGCAGGTGAAGCTAGAACGAATAGTAACGACTATAGTATGAGGAAAAATATAATAAAATTTTGACTTAGAATGGGAAATTTATTTCAATTGTTGTTCATCCTTAAATATTTCCTTTTAAAAGTTAGGAATAAATTCAGTGTAAATGACTGATTCTGTGCTTTTCCTCTTACACCCCAGTTAGAATCGTACAACTCAGAAGCAACAAACCATCACGTTTGTTTTGTTCGAGTAAAAAAATTTGCATTTTTAATATTACATAAAGCAGTCAACGTCAACCGCTTATGTTTTCTTTGATAAAAATAAAGACATAATAATATGAAATTAACTCTTAACGCTTGACAGACTCTGTTGCAGAGACAAGTCAGAATGTTATGGAAACCGTTAGGTAGTTTTTTTTTTGTTTTGTTTATTTTTATGAACGTTATATAAACCTCTCCCTTCTGTAATAGCTTCTTCCTCGTTCCTTTAAGTACCATTTGCCGTAAGGATTCGTGAAACCCGAAAACACTCAAATAGTTAAAAACACACAATATTTATTAGCAGAGACATTACACACTGATTCCTTTCTCTGCTCTATTTTTACCCCTCTGTTATTAAACGTGCAGTTAATACTCGTTTCTGTTTCTTTTCACTTTTGTAATAAACGCAGGATTATCCTTAACAAAATAGATAAAAATGACGCTATAAAATTAAACTTTCAATGTAATGTAATAATTACTTAATTTATTAAAATATGTTCATAATAATAAATAAATAAAACTTTATATAGAAACAGCATAACTTCTTAATAATCTATTAAATTTTACAGATTTTTGGCTTTCAACTCATTTAAATGTATTTTATATAAACATGATATATGGTCCTCCAATTTATTAATTAAGTGGGTAGTTGCACGACTTCTAAAATACTAGTAGTTGTCATATAGTAATATACATATATTCATAGAGTAGTTCATATAATAGTATAGCATACATTAGTAGTATATATTAATATAATATACATATAGTAGTTATATAGTAGTATAGTATACAAATAATTGTCATATAGTAGTATATTATACATATAGTAGACATATAGTAGTATAATACACATATAGTAGTCATATAGTAGC
>CM063498.1:114175714-114193214 GCA_032207245.1 Pardosa pseudoannulata
TTGTGACCTTGTCGTGGTGAGTGGGCTTGCGTGTGCCAATGACCTGATGGGCTATGTCGACGGTAGTTTTACTACTGGTAGGGTCACCCATGTCGAACAGGCTGTCAGTGAGGTACCTGACGAACTACAACACACAACTTACAAAACATGATGGAAGGCCCGAAAAAGAATAAGGATGCTGCATCATCCGTCGCGCAGTTAAAAAAGGGACGCGTTCAGGATTTAGGTAGAGGATCCTGTTCGAAAAGTTTGTTACAGTCTCCAGGGTCAGCTGGTTCTTCGCGAGCCGCTGACAACTCTAAGCTTTCTCTGTTAGAGAAAGCAACATCCAGTGAGAAGGCCGGTCCTCCCTCTGATGTTGCCTGTGGTGACACTTGTCAACCAGGCAGCTCAGGGGCGGAGTCGAGCTGTATCACACCCTCAGCTTCAAGTCAAGGAAGGACTGAGGTCCAAGGTCCACCGCTGGGCGAGTGTGCGGGCCCTAGTGGCAAGCAACTTGCCCGCGGAGGCGCTGGATCCTCTGGTCTAACCAAGACTCAGAAGCGAAATCTGAGGCGGAAGCTGAAGTCTGCGGGCAATACGACCGTGCCCATTGTTTCTTCTGGGAGTGGTGCTGGTTCAAAAAGACCTTTGCCATCCAGTTCTACCCCATCACCTGGTCTGAAGGCGCCCCTTAAGAAGTCTAGGAAGGATCTCCAACCTAGCTCTTATGCGGGTGCAGTGAAGACCATTAAGTTAGCTGTTGTGGGGGATAATTACCCAAACAACAAGCTAATTGAAGAGAAGACACACGTCATCAAGCGTGCCATTCTTGAGCGGATGGATTCTGTTCCTCTGGACAATCTGCCGCTCAAGGTTGCTAGCACAGTGTTTTGGAGAGGGGCCCTGATAGTCCAATGTGGGGATTGTACCACAGCGGACTGGATTAGGAACTCCCTAGATGGTGACAGACAGGTTTTGGATGGGGAGGCACTCAAGGTATTGAGTGCAAATGAGCTACCCAAACCCTGTAAAATTGCATTCAGAGCCAGAAACGTATATACTACGGATTCTGCGATCATTCTAAAGCGCCTTCAAAGGTTCAATGAAGGCCTTTGCACCGACCACTGGAGAACCCTACATGTCTCTGCTGAGGCGGATAGCTGCAGATGGATCTTTGAGGTGGATGAAGCAGATGTGGATTCCATCAAAATGCTTAATCTAAGAGCCTACTCTGGGTTGGATCAGGGTGTTTTTAAGATCCTGTTCGACCCAAGAAGCAAGGTGAACAGCGCTGAAGGGGGTCCCTCTGTGAGCAAACCTCCAGAGGACAAACCAGAGGCTGCTACCTCGGAAGCTGCATCTGGAATGGAATCCTCAGACATACCTGACCTTGAGAACCTTGAGGTCACCTCAGAATCGGGTACTGTCTGTGGGATGTCGGAATGCTCCACCTCTGAAATCGACAAGGCTTTGGAGCAACTAAAGGAGGAGGGCGGAGTTGAAAGTGCTCCCCCTGTCTTAAAGCAGTAAGGGTAAGTTCCCATTCTGCCTTTTCTTTTCCCTATTTTTGTTTTTGCCTTCATGCCTGGAATTAAAATAGGACAATTAAATCTCCACCACAGCAAGGAAGCTTCTGCTCTCCTTGTTAAAAAACTGGTAGGTGGAGAACTTGATATTGCTCTTATTCAAGAGCCCTGGATTCGTAACGGTAAGGTTATGGGTCTTAATGCTAGTGGGTTCAATATTTTTTATGACCTTCTTAGCAATAGACCTAGGGCTTGCATCATTGTGAGCTCTAGGCTCAATGCCTTAAATCTTGCCAGCTACTTATGTGGAGACTTGGTGGCTGTTAAGATCTCTGATAATAGATCCTTGGGTGATTTCATTTTAGTTTCTGCCTATCTTCCTTTTGAGGAGAGTGATCCTCTGGATAATAGGTGTAAAGCAGTTATTCAGTCTTGTAATACTGGTAAGAGGCTCATCTTTGGCTGTGATGCTAATGCACACCATACTGTGTGGGGTAGCAGTAATTGCAACAAGCGTGGGGATGAGCTTCTGGATTACATTTTGTCTGCCAATCTGTATATCCTTAATAGTGGCAATGCTCCTACCTTTGTCACTAAGAACAGAAGGGAGGTCATTGATCTCACTATCTGTAATTCTAACTGTGTTAATTACATTAGTGATTGGAGGGTGTCTGATGCAGTTACTGCCTCAGACCATCAGCTAATTGTTTTTTCTTTAAGGGGTCTAGAATGTTCTAGAATTGAGAGTAGGAATCCACGTAATACTAACTGGTGTTCCTACTATAATGACTTAGAGTGTGGACTCAATGCAGTTCCTGGTGAGTTTAATTCCATTGCTGATTTAGAGTCGGCCGTTGACTCCGTGCAACATGCCATTCTCTATGCTTATCAGCGCAATTGTAAAGCTACGTCCACTAGCTCCCCAAGGCGTGTGCCTTGGTGGTCTGTTGAGCTTAGTGACTTGCGTAAGAAATGTAGGAAGCACTTTAATAGGGCCAAAAAGTCTGGTGACTGGGAGGCCTATCGTTGTGCTTTGACTGCCTACAGTAAGGCTATCCGTAAAGCCAAATGGCTTTCTTGGCAGCTTTTCTGTGAGGGTATCAATGACATTCCTGCAACTGCCAAAGTTGTTAAGGTAATGTCTAAGAACAAAGTTTGTAACATAAATGCTATTAGGCTTCCTTGTGGGAGTTTCAGTGAAACTGGGGAGGAGGTTTTGGCTGAAATGCTAAGGGTGCACTTCCCGGGCTCTCTTGATATTCCCAATAGAAGCTGTATTATTGCTCCTTCTCAAGTGGTTGGCAAGGAGAATTGGGATGCTGCTAAGGCAGTGGTTTCCCATGATAGGGTTGTTTGGGCTTTAAGTACTTTTAAGCCCTACAAATCCCCTGGTTTGGATGGGATTATTCCCATCCTTCTTAAGAAGGGTAGTACCCTTCTTGTTCCCATTCTTTGTAGGATTTTTAAATCCTGTATTGCTTATGGTCATGTTCCTCAGTCTTGGAGGTATACGAAGGTTGTCTTTATTCCTAAACCTGGGAAAGATAACTACTATGAGGCTAAGTCTTTTAGACCTATCAGTCTCACCTCTTTTCTTTTAAAAACTTTAGAAAAGCTTGTTGACAGGTACCTTAGGGATTCTGTTCTTGTTGCTGATCCCTTGTCGCCCCGGCAGCATGCGTATCAGCCTGGCAGATCAACGAGTTCTGCTTTGTATGAGCTTTCTTTCCTTTTGGAAAAAAAGCATTTACGATAAGGAAATTGCACTTGCAGTTTTTTTAGATATTGAGGGAGCCTTTGATAGGGTCCCCATTGATACTATTGTTAAGGCCCTTGTTAAAGGGTACTATCACATTATTTCCGGATTGTAATATAATAAAGGGTCCTACTATTAAAATTAATAATATATATAATATATATATATATATATTATATATAATATATATATATATTATGATATATATATTTATATATATATATATATCTATATATATAAATATATATAGTATATATATATATATATATATAATATATATATATATATATATATATATATATATATATATATATATATATATATATATAATATATATATATATATATATATATATATATATATATATATATATATATATATATATATATTATATATATATTATATATATATATATATATATATATATATATATATATATATATATATATATATATATATATATATATATATATATATATATATATATATATATATATATATATATATATATATATATATATATATATATATATATATATATATATATATATATATATATATATATATATATATATATATATATATATATATATTTTTATATTATAATTAAGACATATATAACATATATTTAATATTTTATATTATTTATAATATATATTTTATAAATATATATATATACATATAATATTTATATGCTAAATATTTAATAATATTTTCTATTTATATAATTTTTTTATATATATATATATAGATAGATAGATAGATAGATTTATTTTATAATTTATTTTTATAAAGTCGTCACATAATTGGGAAGACACTCTATGTTTTGAACAGCTAGAAAATTAATCTTAACGTTTTATTTTTTCCAGTTTCTTACTCAATTATTATATTTTAAATCCTGTTCTTAGCACTTTAATAATTCCTTTTCTGCTAAATTGTTTTATTTAATGAGCAGATTTTCATATTTCATATTTAATTTTTTTTCTTTCTTTTTAATCTAAAAGAAGAGGAATAAATAAATGACGTTTTAATTTTTCTTTATTATAAATGAAAAGAACAAAAATCACAAATCATATTGTTCTTTGTTACAAAAAGCCAAAAATATAAAGATTGTTTTGCGATTTTTATCTTCGAGTTTTCTAAACAAATCTGCTTCGAAGGTAATCATAAAAAAAAAGATTTTTTTAGTTTTGTTGTTGCTTCTATTTTTTCGATATTATGAAACTTAAAATTTTTTGTTATTCGTAAATTTTTTTCATTAGTAATTTGTTGTTCTTTTTTATCCTTATGTGAATTATTTATTTTTATGATATGTTTATAATTTATCATTATTTAAATGATAAATAAATGACATTTTTAATTGAAAAAAAAATTAAAATTTTTGTTAGCTCTGAAGTAGTTGAAAAAAAAAAAAAAGAAATAATACATTAAATAAAATTGCTTGAATTTTAGTAGAAATTTAGTATCATTTTATTGTTTTGATAAGATCTGCAAAATTTTTAAGGCTTCCTTCAAAAATAAATATAAATTATAATATTTATTAATCGCATAATAGTTTCGTTCTTTCTTTTTTCAGAAGAATAAGGGGGCTTATGACAATTTGTAAATTTATTATAATATGTAATATTAACGATAATAAATAAAAATATTCAGTACAAGTGTCACAGATAATAGGTAATAACGTGAAATTCGTGAACATCTTGAATGTTATCAAAAACTTTAGTAGATAAAGTAATAATTTATTTTATGACATCGCTGATCTGATAATGATTAGAGGAGATACCACCTTCAAAAACGTATAAATCCAATAATATCCAATATGAATTCTTGAATTTTAGTAGATAAATTACTGTTATATTATAATGGATTGCGATCTGATATTGATTAGGGGTGATATCCCCTTCAAAAGTATATAAATCCAATAGTATCCAATAATCCCAATAATATCCACTAATTATCATTGAATTTTAGTAGATAAATTACTGATATATATGTTAGGTAGTGATTATTAGATAGCGATCTGATGTTGATTAGGAGTGATACCACCTTCAAAAGTGCATAAATTCAATAATATTTAGTAATCCCCAAAAACTCCAATAATAATTCTTGAATTTTAATAGATAAATTACTAATTGATGATTTATGATAATTTGTAAATTTATTATAATTATTTGCTGAATTGTGTAATGATATTCAGTGTATTTTCGTGATTTATTATATTTAATATTTTCGCTGATAATTATTGAGCTATTTTTATATCCATTTCTTGATATTTTTGATTTACTGATATTTATTTATGTTGATGCCACCTATAATTCTTAATAATTTCCAATAATAATTCTTGAATTTTATTTTTTACTAATAATGTTTATTCTCTGATGTATTGCTAGTAATTAAGTAATGTATAATAATTTATTAGATTGCTTTCTATATTATATTAGATTGCTATCTGATATTGATTAGGGCTGATACCCTTTTCAATAATGTATAAATCCAACAGTATTCAATAATCCCAATAACATCCAATAATAATTCTTGAATTTTAGAAGATAAATTATTAATGCATTATATTAGATCACTGATAATGATTAGGAGTGATACTACCTACAATAATGTGTAAATCCAATAGTATCCAATAATCCCAATAACGTCCAAAATAATTCTTGAATTTTAGTAGAAAAATTACTTATATATTATATTAGATAGTGATCTGATATTATCATATCCAGTAATCTCCCAAAAATCCAATAATAACTCTTGAATTTTAATAGATAAATTACGAATATATTATTTTAGATTGCTATCTGATATTGATTAAGGGTGATACCACCTTAAAAATGTATAAATACAATAATATCCAATAATCCCAATAACATCCAATAATAATTCTTGAATTTTAGCAGATAAATTTTTAATGCATGATATTAGATCACTAATAATGATTAGTGGTGATACCACCTTCAAAACGATATAAATTCAATAATATCTAATAATAAATCAAATAATAAAACTTATTTTATGCTTTTCGTTTATATGATTCATTAACTGCTTGGTGAATAATTTAGAGCTTGAAAATTTCAACTTTTGTTCATATTGAGTGCCTTGTAGATCTCATTAAATTTAGGTATTTTACCTGTGATCAATTGATAATGATTATTATTTAGTTACTCTAAGACTAAATTTATTTGTATTGTGTTGTGTAGATTGTTTATGTTTTAAATTCAACCACAGGTTTTGAGAGACTACAGACTAATTTTTAAAAACTAATAAGCTAATTAAAAGTTGCTGAAATAAATATTACACATTTAAATAAGCCCATAATAAAGTTGATAGTTTTAAATAAAAATAAGAAAAACTATTGTTATACTATTAATATGTCTATGTACAGAAAGTTGATTCAAATTTCAAAAAATTGCTTTTCCAAATTTTTCTGTTATCTGCCACCTTATCCAACATTCAGCATTAATCTGATACATTACGTAACATTTACGTAAAATATTCCAATACGAATTCTTCAATTTTAGTAGATAATTATTAATATAATATATTAGATTGCGATCTGATATATTAGGAGTAATACCCTACAATAATGTGTAAAATCCAATAGTATCCAATAATCCCAATAATGACCAAAATAATTCTTGAATTTTAGTAGAAAAAATTACTTATATATTATATTAGATAGTGATCTGATATTATCATATCCAGTAATCTCCCAAAAATCCAATAATAACTCTTGAATTTTAATAGATAAATTACGAATATATTATTTTAGATTGCTATCTGATATTGATTAAGGGTGATACCACCTTAAAAATGTATAAATACAATAATATCCAATAATCCCAATAACATCCAATAATAATTCTTGAATTTTAGCAGATAAATTTTTAATGCATGATATTAGATCACTAATAATGATTAGTGGTGATACCACCTTCAAAACGATATAAATTCAATAATATCTAATAATAAATCAAATAATAAAACTTATTTTATGCTTTTCGTTTATATGATTCATTAACTGCTTGGTGAATAATTTAGAGCTTGAAAATTTCAACTTTTGTTCATATTGAGTGCCTTGTAGATCTCATTAAATTTAGGTATTTTACCTGTGATCAATTGATAATGATTATTATTTAGTTACTCTAAGACTAAATTTATTTGTATTGTGTTGTGTAGATTGTTTATGTTTTAAATTCAACCACAGGTTTTGAGAGACTACAGACTAATTTTTAAAAACTAATAAGCTAATTAAAAGTTGCTGAAATAAATATTACACATTTAAATAAGCCCATAACAAAGTTGATAGTTTTAAATAAAAATAAGAAAAACTATTGTTATACTATTAATATGTCTATGTACAGAAAGTTGATTCAAATTTCAAAAAATTGCTTTTCCAAATTTTTCTGTTATCTGCCACCTTATCCAACATTCAGCATTAATCTGATACATTACGTAACATTTACGTAAAAAGAGAGAGAGAGGACCTAATTCCAAATTCAAATTTTTATAACAAGTAACTTTGTGGATCTGCAAAGGATGTGCATCTTCAGGGCTGTGCAAGGGCTGTACGCTGGTTGGGAGCTCTTCAGAATTGGAGTTGGTAACAGGATGTAGAAATTTTTGCATGTAATCTCGATTGGTGTGATGGCAATGGTGACTTTAGTCCCACCACGGGTCTGGGACCTTCTAAATGAATTGGGTGTTTCTGTGAGGCTGCAGCACTGTAACACTTCTGGTCGTTGTGAGATAGTCCTCCTCATTATCTTTTTGGAGTCTCTCTTGGACCCAACTCTTCCTTTGGTCCCCGAACTCTGCTCTCTAACTCCGAACTCAGCTCTCCAACTCTCGAGTTTTGCTCTCTAACAATATTCCCTTTTCTCTTTTTTTATATTATTTTCATCTCCTGCCTTTCTCCCCACTTTTGCTCCAATCACCAGAGCTGTACATATCCACTGGTCGTCATTTCTCAGCCTATAAGCCGCAAACTTTTAACTTTTGTCCCTTAGGGATGTATTAATAATTCCACAAAGGTACATTCTTATTTAGTGTCATGAACGGAGACATGATTCATTCTAATCTGGGACTGGGATCAAAATCCCGCAAATGACTAATCCATTCAATTAATTTTTATTGGTCCACTCTCCTTTACAAAACATGTGATGAGGTCAGATTTAGATCCCAATCATTTCACTACCCGTTTTATTTATATTAATTAGAATTATCTAAATTGCCTCACCACATTGGAGGCTAAACGGGATTTTATCTAAGATTGGTAAGGAAACAGTTAATTCAAAAAATAATTTTAAAATATTAATATTAACTTGGGGCAGTAATAGAATTTTATTCCTAAAAAATCACTAACGTTAAGCAATTCTCTAGTATACATTTTGGATATTTTTTAAACTTGCTCTAAGCCTTAAAACATTATATCATTATAAAATATACGGAAAATAAAAACATTTTGTAAAACTGCTTTTAAAATGTATTTTATTTCGATAGAAATTAATATTCTACAAAATAATTTAAATTTATTCAATAGGAAGATTTTAGAAGACGCAAAACATGTAAACAACTCAAATACTACCAAAAGTTAATTATTTTAATTTAAATGTACATTTTTCTTGCCTAACGATTTCTCTTCGGGTAAATTATAGAAGAAAAGAAGATTTGAGGTTTGTTGGGACTATTACATCACAGATAAGTTACATCAGAACAGGCATAAGAACTCTTTAGCTGAGAAGTTTTACTGGTGGATTATACATACATTTTGTATTAATATTTTTTGTTAACAATTTGCATCTTTACACTTTTTATATGCTCAGAAGTTACCTAGAGAGCGAGACAAACTAAGTATTTATTAAATTTATAGCATTTATATATTGGTTCTTTTCCAGATGATGAGCAGTACATATAAAATTATTGTTTGTCTAACTTATAAAATTTGTTTAAATAAATTGATGTAATATTTTTATAGAATATTTTTAACGTTTTTTTGAGTAAATATAATTAATAAATTTATTCTATGATAGAATTACCTGATGATGCTAGAAAACAAAGCAAGTTCTAGAGTGTCTCATGGTTTAAAGATTCTACATTTCTTATAGATTTGTACTTTATTAGATGCATCATACTTCAACATTCCAATTTTATATATAAAACATTGATGATTACTCAATTTATACTTTCAAACTAATGGGAATAGATTATCAAAATCTAAAAGCGCAATCAAAAGCCTTTGAAAATTGTCCCTTATACAATCCTCTCCGTGTTCATGGTTTTTTCAAACAAGTAGAAAATTTTAAGAAACTCATTTTGTTATGTTTAATCTTTTTCAAGTCAGCTAGAGATCAATATAAAATAATATTTGTTAAATATTTATATATTACATTATTTTACGTTTATATATGAATTATAGTGTATTTTTATATATAGTGTATTTTTACAAGATACTTTTCATCTAGTCAGTAGTTTGGGTTCGAAACAAGAAGAGAATTTTAGAAAACTCTTTTTTCTAAGCTTCTTTTTAGGGCCATAATTAACAGATGTATTAATTAAATACCACCAAAAGTTAATTATTTTACTTTAAATGTGCTTTTTTCTTAGTAAATTATTTCTCTTCAGGTAAATTATAGAAGAAAACAAGCCATAAGGTTTATTTGTGTTATTACATAACAACTAAATTACTTCAGAACAGCCAACAGGACTATTTAGCTGATAAATTTTACTGGTGGATTCTACATACATTTTGTATTAATATTTTGTGTTAACAATTTGTATCTTTACATTTTTTTCCATTCCCAGAAGTTATCTAAAGAGTGAGACAAACTGAAGATTTATTAATATTTTTTAAATTTATATATGGTTTTCTTTCATATGATGAACAGTACATATAGAAGTATTGTTTGTTTAATTTATAAAAAAATTTTAAGTAAATTGATATTATATTTTTATAGAATATTTTTAGTCTTTTTTATCAGAGTAAATATAAGTAAGAAAATTATTTTATGATAGAATTTCCTGATGATGCTAAAAAACAGAACAATTTCTAGATTGTTCCATAGTTTAAAGATTAAACATTTCGCATAGGTTGCAGCACACATTATAAAATGCATCAAACTTTAACACCCAATGTTATGTATAAAACATATTGACGATTACTCAATTTATACTTTCAAACTTATGAATTGGAATAGATTATCAAAATCTAACAGCGCAATCAAAAAAGCCTTTGAAACTTCTTCCTTAAGCAATCCTTTTCGTGTTCATCGTTTTTTCAAACAAGTAGAAAACTTTAAGAAACTCAATTTTCTATGCTTAATATTTTTCAAGTCAGATGGCAGTTAATAGCTTGTCTAACTTATAAATTTTTTAAAATAAATTGATGTAATATTTTTATAGAATATTTTTAACTTTTTTTAGAGTAAATTTATTTATTAAATTTATTGTATGATAGAATTACCTGAAGATGCTGGAAAACAAAGCAAGTTCTAGAGTGTCTCATGGTTTAAAGATTCCATATTTCTCATAGGTTGCAGCACACTTTATTAAATGCACCATACATCAAAACCCAATTTATGCATAAAACATATTGATGATTACTCAATTTATACTTAGAACTTATGAATGATAATAAATTATCACCATCTAACAGTGCAATCAAAAAAGCCTTTGAAATCTCTCCGATAAGCAATTCTCTTCGTGTTCATCGTTTTTTCAAACAAGTAAAAACTCAATTTTCTATGTTTAATCTTTTTCAAGTCAGCTAGTGGTCAATACAAAATAATATTTATTAAATATTTATATATTACGTTATTTTCGTTTATATATGATTTTTTTCATTACGTTCTTGATGACACAAATTATTCTTAAAGTATTTTTACAAGATACTTTTCATCTAGTCAGTAGTTTGGGCAAATGATTGATATCAAATGATTTCTCTTCAGGTACATTATGTAATAAAAGAAACCATAAGGTTTATTTGTGTTATTACATAACAACTAAAATACATCAGAACAGCCAACAGGACTATTTAGCTGATAATTTTTACTGGTGGATTCTACATACATTTTGTTTATTATTTTGTGTAAATAATTTGTATCTTTACATTTTTACCTAAAGAGAAAGACAAACTATGGATTTATTAATATTTTTAACATTTATATATGGGTTTTTTTTCAGATGATGAGCAGTACATATAGAAATATTGTTTGTTTAACTTATAAAAAAATTTTTAAGTAAACTGACATTATATTTTTATAGAATATTTATAGTCTTTTTTATCAGAGTAAATATAAGTAAGAAAATTATTTTATGATAGAATTTCCTGATGATGCTAGAAAACAGAACAATTACTAGATTATCTCATGGTTTAAAGATTCCACATTTCTTGTAGGTTGTAGCACACGTTATTAAATGCATCAAACTTTAACACTCAATGTTATGTACAAAACATATTGACGATTACTCAATTTATACTTTCAAGCTTATGAATGGGAATTGATTATCAAAATCTAACAGCGCAATCAAAAAAGCCTTTAAAAATTCTCCCTTAAGCAATACATTTACACATTAAATATTTCTGTTGGCTGTTCTGAAGTATTTTAGTTGTTATGTAATAACACAAATAAACCTTATGGCTTCTTTTATTACATAATGTACCTGAAGAGCAATCATTTGATATCAATCATTTGCCCAAACTACTGACTAGATGAAAAGTATCTTGTAAAAATACTTTAAAAATAATTTGTGTCATCAAGAACGTAATGAGTAAAACTCATATATAAAAGAAAATAAATTAATATATAAATATTTAATAAATATTATTTTGTATTGACCTCTAGCTGACTTGAAAAAGATTAAACATAGAAAATTGAGTTTCTACTTGTTTGAGAAAACGATGAACACGAAGAGAATTGCTTACGGGAGAATTTTCAAAGGCTTTTTTGATTGCACTGTTAGATTTTGATAATTTATTATCATTCATAAGTTTAAAAGTATAAATTGAGTAATCATCAATATGTTTTATGCGGAACAATTTCTAGATTGTCTCATGGTTTAAAGATTCCACATTTCTTGTAGGTTGCAGCACACGTTATTAAATGTATCAAACTTAAACAAACACCCAATGTTATGTATAAAACATATTGTAGCGAACATCGTTCACTTTTATCAAGGACGTCGTGGTTCCGTCGGTAAAGCATCGGACTTGTGAACGGGAGGTTTTGGGTTCGAAAGCAAGCGAGGCAAGTTGGCTTTAAAAATTGATATTAATTTGAATTTACTTCATGTAAATTTAATTTGATCATGTAAATTTATGTTAATTATAGTTACAAATTTTCTGAGGGCCTTCAAAGTCTGGAAGGTTCTAAAATTGTATATTAGCAGGGATTCCTTCAGTTGTAGGGAAATAAAATCTTGAGTTGGTCTTGAGCGTTTTCATTGAATTCACCGCGTTCACCTCATCTACTCGACACTTAAACATAAAATGTTATGTATAAAACTTATTGACAATTTCTCAATTTAAAACTTTAAAACTTATGAATGAGAATAGATTAACAAAATCTAACAGCACAATCAAAATTCTCCCTTATACAATCCTCTTCGTGTTCATAGTTTTTTCAAAAAGTAGAAAATTTTAAGAAACTCATTCTGCTATGTTTAATCTTTTTCAAGTCAGCTAGTGATCAATACAAAATAATATTTATTTTATATTTATATATTACATTATTTATATATGAGTTTTCCTCATTACGTTCTTGACACAAATTATTTGTAAAGTATAATTACAAGATGCCTTTCATCTGACCAGGAGTTTGGTAGAGAATTTTAGATAAATCATTTTGCTAAGCTCTTTTTAGGGCAATAATTAACAAATATATTACTTAAATACCAAAAAAAATTATCTTAGTCTAATGTACATTTTTCTTCGCAAATTAATTCTCTTCAGATAAATTATGGAAGAAAAGAAGACATGAGGTTAATTGGGATTATTTCATCACAACTAAATTACTTCAGAACAGCCAATAGTACTCTTTAGCTGATAGTTTTTACTGGTGGATTCTACGTACATTTTGTATTAATATTTTGTGTGAACATTTTGTATCTTTACATTTTTTCCATGCTCAGAAGTTACCTAAAGGGCAAAACAAACTAAGAATTTATTAAATTTATAACATTTATATATGGGTTTTTTCCAGATGATGAGCAGTACATATGAAAGCATTGTTTGTTTAAATTATAAAAGCTTTTGAAATAAAAGGATGTAATATTTTATAGAATATTTTTAGCATATTTATTTGCAGAGTGGATATAAATAAGAAAATTATTCTATGATCAAATTCCCTGCTGATGCTAGAAAACAAAGCAATTTCTCCAGAGTCTCATGGTTTAAAGATTCCACATTTCTGAAAGGTTGCAGTGCACTTTATTAAATGCATCATACTTCAAAACCCAGTTTACATATAAAATATATTGATAATTACTCAATTTATGCTTTCAAACCTATCAGTGAGAATAGGTTATCAAAATCTAACAACAAAATCAAAAGCCTTTAAAAATTATTCCTTAAGCAATCCTCCTCGTGTTCATCGTTTTTTCAAACATGTAGAAAATTTTAAGAAACTTATGTTGCTATTGAGAGTAAATCTAATTTAGTCAAACTAAAAATTAAACAGACTTCTTAAACATTCTTAAATTATAAAAAAATGGAATTGTAAAAGTTATCGTTGCAGAGTATCAGCAATGTGTTTTAAATGTAAATGAACATAAACAAACTTTTAAAAATAAAACTAACGTTTAATTTACTTAAAACATACAAAGAAAAGGTTTAAGGCAAATAAACATGGTATAGAATCCTTTAAACTGGTAACTTAAACTGTTAAACAATATTACTATTAGTAAAAGAAAAACATTGAAAACGATTACAAAAATGAATACATTTGACCTTACTAAAACTTAGGCTAACCCAGAACCAGGCACGAGCAGAACCTCATAAAGCGAAGTTGTTTTGCACTCCTCGTTACGCAGATCGACTTCTCAAGCAACAAACAAGTTAAAATGAACCGCTTAAGTAAGAACTTGTATTATTAAATTCGTTGGCATAAATTTCCCTTACCCAATTAGAAGCTGACTATTTTATGGAGTTGAGAAGTCGGCCTGGACAAAGGTTAAATTAAGACACGTACTTTTGACTTGTATTTTGTGTATGAGTGAACAAACCAAGGTGTTTCATTTGACAACAGCTATGCTTAATCTTTTTTAAGTCAGCTAGAGGTCAATGCAAAATAATATTCATTAAATATTTATACATTTCGTTACTTTACTCTTATATATGAATTTTCCCTATTATAAGCAGTACAGATAGAATTATAGTTTGTATAAATTATTAAAAACTTAAAATAAATTGATATATTTCATTATAGAATATTTTAGCATACATTTTCCCATTATATATCTAAATAAGAAATTTATTCTATGATACAATTCCCTGACAACGCAAACAACAGAGCAATTTCTCAAGTGTCTCATGGCTTTAGGATTTCACATTTCTCAAAGACTGCAACACATTTTATGAAATGCATCATACTGCAATTTCTGCTTACCCTATTTCTGCTTTTATAGCTATCTATGGAAGTTGGTTTTCATAACCTAACAGCGCAATGAAAAGCCTCTGAAAAGTCTCCCTTTCCCCTTAGCTTTACTTTTGCATGGTATTTTTAAGAGAAGTCCCTTTCGTGTTTATCGCTCCTTCAATTCCTACAAAATTTGCTTTTCAGAGGGTTTTTTTGAGAAGGTATATATCATTTAAGGCTTCTCGCGCTATATTTTCCCCACTAGATGCAATGAAAGTGAGAAAATTCTTTTCAAAAAATATTCTTGGAAGGAGGGAAAATATTCTAAAAGTAATGCCAGTTCTTTACATCAAATAAATAGAAACTTATAATTAGAAAAGTGCCTCAACACTTCATATGTTAATATAGTATAAATTGATATAACGGGTGTACAGTTACCCGGATATTTTTACAGAGGTTTTGTAAAAAATGAGTTCAATGGAAAATATATAGCTTCCTACTATATATATACTAGCATATAGTCCGTCATATGACTGGATCACTAAAATTTTTAAATTTACAGAATTGTAGAGTACCCAATGAGGCTGGTAAAAAATTGTTTGTTTTTTGGATGAAAATTATCTGATACACGCTCAATAATTTGTTTATCTACATGCTCTTCTAAAGTCTCCCTATACTGTGAGTGCAGTTTAGAATCGAGTTGAATTCATTTAGTCAAACTGTGTGGTTATGTATATATTTATTAGTCTGTGATATAATAGGCTCATAGATTTTTATAAAAAGAATTTGTTGTTAATAACGGTGATAAAATTTTCATTGCAACCAAAAATAATAGATGATTTAATTTAAAATTATCACATATGTATCTTATCTTTTATTTAAGTGAAATATAAATGAAAATTATTGACGTAATATCTAAGTTCAGTGATAAAACGTATGAAAATAATGCAGAAGATATTTAAATAATTTAAAATAAGATGGTTAAAAGAATGACGTCTTAATGCTAGAAAAAATGTTATTTTTACCTATTTATTATGTGATAAACTTAATAATCTGTTCTTAACCGGGGAAAATAGGGCTTGAAATTATGGCAATAAAAGGGGGGAGGAAGGATTTCGAACGTTTTAAAAGACTTTATTTGAATTTTTCTAAGTTATCTTATGGTTTAAAGTTATATATAGTTATGTTGTTGGTGGTATAGTAAAATAATAGATAGCACTTATTATATTACATATCAAGTAATTAACCAGATGTAAAAAAGCTTCGAGTTCTTTCGAATATCTAATGAGACAGTTCGTTACGGTCTCATTTATTTTCATACAGTAAGATATTCTTTATTAAATTCCTGTAATTTAATAATATCTCATCGATATTTATCATACTTATCATGTTTAAGAAGGATTTGGTGTACAATAAATAAACTACTCGATTAGGAAATCTTCGTTACTTTTATATGTAGTTATATTTCATAGTAAGTGTAAATATCAATTTTTTTTTCGATATAATAAATAAATGCAACGAATGATACCAATAATAATTAAATAAATCATACAAAGACAAATTTATCAGAGATATTTATCACATTTGCCATGCTTCAGACGGCTTATATGTCCAATAAACAAAGTATTTGAGGATGCAATATCCTTTGTAATATTTTATATCTAATTATTTAATAATCACAGCAACAACATTGTTCTTTAAATCTGTAGATGTAGGTAAATATTTAGTAAACATTCACTATACATAGCATATAGCCCTTCATATGACGAGATCAGTAAAATTTTTAATGTTTCAGAAATGAAAAGTACCCTATAAGGCAGAAAAAACTATTATCTAGTACACCCTCAATAATTTGTTTATCTTCATACTCCTCTAAAGTCTCCCATTACTGTGAATGTAATTTAGAATCACGTTGAATTCATTTAGAAAGATAATTCAAAGTTTTCTTAGCTACGTCGAAATTATCGTTAAGTTCTTCCCATTTTTTTCCACAGTAATTAATGGAAGTAAAGGAATGAAACTATCATTTCCACTACACCCTGGAGGTAGATATAATTTGTTGTTAATACCGGTGATAAAATTTTCATTGCAATAAAAAATAATCGATGATTAAATTTAAAATTATCACATATGTACCTAATCTATTATTTAAGCCAAATATAAAAGAAAATTATTTACGTAATATCTAAATTCAGTGATAAAAGTATGAAAATAATGCAGACGATATTTAAGTAATTTAAAATGAGAAATATTTAAATGAGAGGATGAAATGAATAACGTAATAATGCTAAAAAAATGCTATTTTTTACCTATTTATTATGTGACAAATTGATAAATATAATCGCCTGCTCTTAAACGTGGAAAATAAGGTTTGAAATAATGGCATTAAATGCTAGAAAAGGGTGGAAGTGGTGGATTTCGAACGTTGCTAACTCTAACTCATCAAGAATCCAATATGGATGTCTCTATCCATTCCAGGTCCAACTGCTTCATAAATTCGAGGACAGACGGGCAGATAACTTACGCTGTTGATATATAGGGGATATTATTTATTTTTTAACCCTTTCGGTTTCTAATGACCACATAAGTTCCATATATCAGATTTCGTTCCTATTCAGTAAAAAAACTTTTAAATAGGTTTTTGGTGTTCTTCAGAAAGA
>CM063498.1:114198214-114228214 GCA_032207245.1 Pardosa pseudoannulata
TAGCAAACATGTAAGCCACCTGTATCCCATAAACAGCAAATCTTAATCCCCCTTTGACGTTACAGAAATCGTAAGTTAAAGAAGTTAATCCCAGTCTGACACTAGACTGTCAAATAATTTAAGTTCCCCCAACATGTGGTGAAAACATCTCAAAACAGACCACGCTATCTGTCCAAGCGAGGCGGGAAAGCAACGGCCAATAGAAATATCCTATAGCGCCCGGCATACGCCCTCAGGGAATCTAAATGGTCACACGCAGAGCCCCAAAGAACTCCCCCCCCAAGGAAACCCCCTTGGATAGGAGTTTTTAGTTTTAAGAGTAAGAGACACAATTCGCATTTTCTAGCTCAGTAGCAGACGCTCACCCTTTTATGCTAGCATCTTAGAGTACATATCTGCAGTCGGTCGTATTTCCTTTTGAATATCTCATGTCTGGAGAAGAATAAAGGATGAATTGGAAAGACAACAAATAGCCGGACTGTTTATTTAATGACCAGGCATGACATATATATACATATACATACATACATATATATACATATTCATACATACCTATATATATATTTATATATATATATATATATATATATATGTATGTGTATATATATATATGTATATATATATATATATATATATATATATATATATATATATATATATATATAATATATATATATATATATATATATATATAATGTATACATATATATATATATATATATATATATATATATATATATATATATATATATAATGTATATATATATATATATATATATATATATATATATATATATATATATATATATATATATATATATATATATATATATAAATCTATATTTATGTATATGTATATATATTCATACATATATACATATATGTGTGTATATTTATGTGTATAGATAGAGAGAGGGAGAGAGAGAGAGATTTGGAATGATCTAAGAAATTTGAAAGAAAATAATAGTACAAGTTTTCAGAAAATACTTTAATATTTCCAAAAAACAAATGTATATTTTTGCATTATATACAAGAGATACGAACTATAATCCATTTATAATCTAAAGCAGTTCTCCTTTGAAAGTGAGTAGAGAAGAAATGAAAATTTTAAGCTTCTTCGAAACGCACATTGACTTATGTGGAGTCACATAATCTTCTAATGTTAGATCAAATTTAAGAAATCTCCATTCATTAAAAGTAAAACCTGATATTTTTTTCTACCGATCATGAAAAATACTCTTCAAAGGCTGTCGGTAAAAAGAAAATTTAACGAGTATTTCATAAATTCTGTAATGCATAGAAAAGGTATGAAGTATTTGAAGTTTCGTTCAAAGAGAAAATGGATTGACGGGTTCCTACAGTATCGTTTTTTGATAGAAGTTTTGATTAAAAAAACTCAAAGGAATTCAGTTTCATTACATTTTTTTCAGACTGTGAAACTAATATTTATCTCAAAATTTCAAAGAGACTTTTGTAATAGATTAAAGATTGATTCAGTGATTTACATCTTGAATTAAGTATCTCAAACTAAAAGCTATAAAAGTTTTTAATTTTGAATGGATATTTATTAATATTAATTTCAAAATTATACAAATTTTAAATGGGCTGGTTAATAGTACATTAAAATTATTTTTTTTATTTAATATGCATTACAAATTTCTGTTCAAAAATTAAACATTAAAATTTCAAAGAGACTTTTGTAACAAATTAAAGATTGATTCAGTGATTAACATCTGGAATTAAGTATCTCAAACTAAAAGCTATAAGAACTTTTCCTTTTGAATGAATATTTATTAATATTAATTTCAAAAATATACAAATTTTAAATGGGCTGGTTTGAAGTATATTACAATTAATTTGTTTTTTATTTAATATACATTACAAAGTTCTGTTCAAAATTTAAACATTAAAATTTCAAAGAGACTTTTGTAACAAATTAAAGATTGATTCAGTGATTAACATCTTGAATTAAGTATCTCAAACTAAAAGCTGTAACAGCTTTTCCTTTTGAATGGATATTTATTAATATTAATTTAAAAAATATACAAATTTTAAATGGGCTGGCTTATAGTATATTAAAATTAATTTGTTTTCATTTAATATGCATTACAAATTTCTGTTCAAAATTAAACTTTAAAATTCAGGGAAAAGTTTGGTCTAATCTTTAAATTTCCTGAACTGTCTTAAATTTTAGCATATATAACTGTTTTATAATTTGTCATCTGCTTTAGCTGCCTAAAATGAAGAAATTTGCCTATTTTTAAATTAAATGCTTTGATTATAAATTCATATTATACAAACTTAAATTATACGTTAAGGAAGATTTACCTAATAAAAATGCACACCACATTCTCTGTACAGATCTGAAAATAAAAGTAGATCAGAGTAATCCAGGAAAAGGTTTAACATTTAATATCTGAAATATATCTAATTGTCCTCAACTGAGGTAAAACTTAGAACTTCTAACCTTTTTATACTCTCTAATCTCTCACAACTATCTAAACTAAAACATTTCAGCTGTTTCCAGACAAAACGATTCTATTAGAAATACCTGAATTGTTTCGTTTTTCTTTTCTTTGTGGAAACAATTGCAGTAACGTTGTGAAAAGCTTTTAGAAAATGAATTTGTTCTAAAGGAAAATGGAATTTAGTAGTACAAGCGAAATAATGAATAGTTTCTGGGTAGGATTCATTATAAAATAATTGTCTTTAAAATATGTGATTTTTTTACAATTTAATTAAAGTTGGGAAATACAGAAACTCAAATTAAATTTCAAAAATTTATAGACGTTTTTTAATTTTTATTTTATTTTATTTCATTTAGCTTTTATGATAAGAATTATATAAAAAAATAATACAAAGGAGTAAAAACAGTTTCTTAATTTCTAAACTAAATCCCTTATGCCATAAAAATATTTAACGTTTCCTATCAGGTTATTTATTTGCCTCTTATAATAACTAATATTCTAATTTATATAGCGTTACAGGCTTAACTGACTTTGCCCATGCATGTATATGTGTATATATGTAATGATATTTATTTCACTTTCGGTTGAAGATTCTATTTTCCCGGTAATTCTTATTATTGAACCCTAACGAATATTCTCAAATGTTCGCTAGTAGAAATCATTCCTGTTCCATATCTAAAAATAGAATTTTAACAACTGGGTTACATCACCCATGTGACTTCACTTAAAGTCACGTAGATTATTGGCTGATTGGTCAGCACAAATAACTATATAAGCAAATGTCTAGAGTTCCATCACGGTTTTTCTTATACAGTTTTCGTATAGGTTTAGTTTCGTATAAGGTTTCATACGATGCTTTGAGGTGTCGATGAATAAACGAATTTAAATTGATTTTTCGAGTGTCTTCATTGAGTTCTCATCGCGAAGTTCCACGACTGCAGGGAGGTGAAAACCGCCAGACGCCCGACTGCGTAATGATTGAAAAAGCCTTATTGCATTTACACATATAAATGTACAGACAAATAGATAGATAAATACACTCAAGAACCAAAACATTATGACCACCCCTGCATTTTGCGATGAACTCGCCTGTATGACAAGGAAGGCACGTGATCAGGTGGAAATAGCATTTAACTGCTGCTGGAGAGTCTGAAGAATTATTCTTTCACTTCTGTGTGTGATGGGAAAGGCTTCTGGTCTAAGCGAGTTTGATAGTGGGCAGATTGTAATGGCTCGAAGGCTCGGAACAAGTATTTCCGAAACTGCACGACTCGTGCGTTACAGTTATTAGTAGTACATTTATTAGTACTTATGCAAAGTGGATGAATGACGGTGAAACCAGCAGTAGACGACATGGTATTGGACGTCCATACGCTATCAAAGAAAAAGGTCGTCGGAGACTGTCTCGTATGGTGAAGCAAAACCGGAGCCAGACAGTGGCTCAGCTGACAACCCAATACAATGTAAGGCCAAGTAGAATAGTATCGGAGCACACTGTTCAGCGGACACTGTTGGATATGGGGCTACGCAGCAAACATCTCACTCGTGTGCCTTTGCTGACCAAGCGTCATAGCCAACTGCGCCTACGCTGGGCCCGGGAACATCGCGACTGGTTCATGGATCAGTGGGAGAGATGCCTGGTTAGATGAATCATGGTTTGTCATTCATCACGCCAATGGCCGTGTCAGGATACGTCATGTTCGAGGCGAACAGTTGCTCCCTCAATGTACAGTAGATTATACACAGGCCGGTGGTGGTAGTATTATGTTTTGGGGGACGTTCTCTTGTGTGTCTCTGGGACTCGTGGTTCTGGTAGACTGGACCATGAATACTACAGGGTATCTGAACATCATTGCGAGCCAGTTGCACCCTTACATGGCCTCTGTTTTTCAGCTAGAAATGAAATGTTCCAACAGGACAACGCCAAGAGTCACAAGGCTAAAATTGTGTTGGAGTTGTTCGAAGAACATGATGATAAATTCCAGTTAATGTCCTGACCGCCTAACTCACCGGATCTCAATCCGATAGAACACAATTGTGATGTCATGAGACGACAGCTCAGAGTTCAAAGAACACCAATTAGCAACAGCATGGATTTTCGTAACCATTGCTTAAACATCTGGTACAATCTGTCTCCTGCCATCTATCAAGGACTTGTGGCATCCATGCCAAGGCGGGTTGAAGCTGTGTTGCTCTCCAAAGGTGGGCCAACTCGTTATTGACAGGTGGTCTTAATGTTTTGGCTCTTGAGTGTATATAAATATATATACATATATTTTATACTGAAGAATCAGCGAAGATCTACGGCATAAATCGTCTATGTTTTCCCAAATTTTTGGTAGCCATCAGTAATTACCAGAAAGTTAAAGAAATATAACGCGTACTGTTTTGCTGAATCTAGATTCAGTAAGTATGATGAAGTCGTCGCACCGAGTAAATTTTGCTTATATTGACGTTAAATTTAGAAAAATTAGCAGCTCTGTACATGCTATTAGCTTATATATGCCAACTAATTCAGTGGCCGGAAAACATATAGAAACATGACTCTCTCAATCAATACAGACTCTTAGTAGAGTTTCCTGTGATTTGTTAGCGAGGATGAAAAAAATTGTCCTTATGTTTTGCTGGGGTTAGACTCGGTAATTAATTCAGTTCTAGCAGTCATGAAGAAACCAAAAGATCCATAATTTTGTAAAAACTACATTTTATTTATTACACTTAGAATCCCACAATCTATAGCACCGTCTATGCATTTTACAGCATAAATTCAGCCAAGGGAAATAACGTATACGTTAAGTAATCCGTTACAAGAATCGCGCATTTTCTCATGAAAATTATTCTTGAGAAGCAATAAACGCTAGTTGCTGGAAAATAATGGTATTATGGTGTCAAATGTGATATCAAATGTGAGTCAACTAAACCTTATGACCCACATTAAAATAAGGAAAGTTGGTGATTTTGATCTTGGGAAAAATAATTTTTTCACGTTCTTTGAAATGAGTTCATCTCTTGTAAAAAACAGTTTCTTTAATTGTTAAGATATTTTATAACATCTACTAGGTATGTGTGTATACATACATATATATGGAATCAAAATTTCATTTATGTGTGTACATGTATTCAGTATCATTAGAAAAATTAATTTCTTTCTTATTATTCATTTTGATATTACACTGCCGTTATATACAGTTCACCATTGAAATTTATATTAGTTAATAAAATGGAATAGACAAAAGTGTCTTTAATATCTGAAAAAAAATGGTAAACTTGAACATAAATTAGCTTATATTTTGAAAGCATACGATAATTAGTGCTAAAAATTTTAGCAAAATTTTATTTTGAATGAGAATTTGAAATTTTTTTCTGCATTTTATTTTTCCACTTATAAATGAAGTATTTTTTAAAGTTATTAAAGAATGGCTCTACAAATTTAGGTGAGTATGAAAAACAATTTGAAATTGTGTAAAAAATAAATGTACATCCTACATACGTTCCATGTATATTTATATAAATGTACCTATATTTGGCTTTGCTTGTACCAAGAGGATTTAGTGCCACAAAATTCAACCAACCAACCAACCATATATATATACTTATATACATACATCTATGTGAGTGTACATATGCATCTAAATATAATTTTTCTTCGAATGTCTTCTTAACTAAACTACTTTATTGTTCTGTTCTGCCAAATATCGTCATCCAAACTTTTTATAAATCTCTTAGGAAATGATATTTTATTGCTGAATTTGTAGGAACTCCACATAATGAAGATTTAGTCTCAAATGTCTTTTAGTATAAATATCTCTTCTTCAACCGTGTTCTTTTGTTCCTTTAAATATTCCTTCATTATGCAAATGGTTTGAACTCAGAATTAAAGCTAAAATGCTTTCTAAAGTTTTCTGTTTTCTTTTAAAATACATTTATTCTTTTACTGTAATAATTAAAACGTTTTAATTATAAACAGTATAAAATGAGAAAATATATTTTTATATTTATATTTCAAGGATGTTTTGAAAAAGTATAGATAATTAGGCCACATATTATAAACTTGCATCTTCTGTAGATAATTTCTTAATCTCACATACATTTTCCTTTTATTTATATTCCTTTACTTAGCATAATTAAAATTTTAACTAATATAATATATACAGTAAAATTTCCGGGAAGAAAAGCATTAAATAAGAATTTAATTCTTAATAGCTTTCTTTAGGTGTAATAATATGTTATTTAAACTTTAAAACACATTAAAAATTATGAATGTTAACAACAGCTGTTAAGTGCTGAATCTATTATTTTTCTAAAGACATGCTGCTTTCGTTCATTTGTTTGTACCACATTCTTTACATTTAGTTGACAGCATTCCACCTGTTAAAAATTACGTTGACACAATGTTATTTTTTATTGTAAATGTCTTTCTTGGAATATATAACCAAATTTATGGAAGAATAACTGCATAATAGACGGAATTCGTCAAAGTTCCGCTAAAGGTCCCTCATAGTCATAAAAAACTTGATGACATGCTATTCGAACAAATTTAAAGTTTGATGTCTTTCCATATTTTGATAGCAGATATTATAAAAAGTATTTTATGGTGAAGAAATATTTTACTGAGGTATAAATTTATTTAAAAATATATTTAATTAAAGCCTGATAGGAGGAACAATACATTTTCTGCTTAGTACGAAGATTTCCTCCTGGAGGGGAACCATTTCTATAAGATACTAATAAAATTTATTGAATAAATATTTTTAGCTGCAAAATAGCAAAATACTTTGAAAATATGTATCGTATTAACAATATTTTTGTAAAGTTTTGAAAAATAGGTGATTCTGTGAAAAGTCTTTCTTATTTTGACACATTTCTTTTTGTATTAAATTTTAATTTAAATATTTCAACTTACTAAAACAAATTAAACATTCTAAAAAACGACGAAAATTAGAAAATTAATTACCATTTTATTTTATAAAATATCTGTAAAAAAAGGCAACTTAATACACTAATCTAGCATTTCAAATCATAACTGAATATGTAGTCAGCATTACCAAAATTAAATGCAGTATCTTTAAAACATTTTCAGCAAGCAGGTTTCTTGTGGACTGCAATGTCTAATCATGCTGTTTCTCACTTAAAATGTATATTAAGATTTTATTCTACTAAAAGAAAATGAATTTTTTTGTGTTTAAAATTTTTATATTTACAAGTAATTAACCATTTTCCTATTTGAAAATTCCACGATTATGATTTACATGCTGATTTTCTCCTTGATGCTTTATCGTATACGTAGTACATAGAAATTATTGTATTTTGTTTTTTTTTAGTTGCAGAAGCACCTGATTCCACATCATTGGCTTTCATACAACCAAAATTATGAGATTGGGACCGTAAATAATTACAAAAAGATAAAATAGTAAATAACTTCATAAAATTACAATAAGAAAGAAGAACTTTAAAACACGAACAATAAAATATTAAGAACATTACAACCAAAAGAAAACCAATCTCTGGGTGTCAACTGCATGATATCTTTTGCCTCACGATATCGATTGTAGAAGTTTTCCTATTTCAATGATGGACACTTTACAAAGTGGTCTTTGTTCATTTCAAAATTTTGTTTGCACAGAGTGCACAAGGGGATATAATAGATATTAAGCTGTAGATTTTTGTCACGACACATATTCTCTAGTTTGACATTCTTTGCCTCTGACATCCCTTTAGAATTTCAGTACGTCACACACAAATCTTCCAAGGCTATTTGACTTTTTTTTATTTGGAGCAAGGTATAGACGTTTTTTCAATCTTGCAAAAAGTCGTTACTCATTTCTCACTTCCAGGGGGCGCTTGTAGCCTTAAGCTACGGACTGGAGTAATATTACTACCCCCCCCCCCAGGAAAGTATTGTAATCATCCAAAAATTCGACCTCGAGAGGTTGAGCAATCTTTAAGTTTTAAGCCTCCCTGGAACGGAAAATACCATTTTTGGAATTACGTCTGTATGTGTCTAAGTTTCGGCTTAGAGAAGTCAAAATTTGTATACGTCTATTATAAATAAATTGTACTTTTCTATCAATTTTTAGATTTTTTTTCTGGTTACTGAAAGACTGCTTCTGGTATGTATTAATATCTAATTGTATCTCTGTTTGTGCATCTGTCTTTTCAAACTGTTGGAGGCAGAAAGGCTTCAAAAGATAGAAAATGATCAGAGGACGTCATATTTGGCATTAATTTTCCGAAATTATAGTTCGTTAAGAAGATATTAAGCCAACCAAAAAAAGTATTTAATTATGTGGCTCCTTCCTTCCCATTGTTGTATAGCTATCAAAAGTTTTTGCCATTATCATCGTCCAATGTTTAGTGAAACATGGGTTATCACCAATTTAGTCAAATTCTTTGTTGAAATTTGTTCAGCTCATTTTCGTCTGTTAGTGAGCATCTTTTATATTTTTAAGACTTTTATCATTTTCTATTTAACATTTATTTACTAATAATTTCTTGATCTACTGGCTATCGTTGTTAGCTTTTAAAACGAAAGAAGTAATTCTAAATTTATCCTTAGTAATCAAAAATATTATATTTGCTGCTAAGAGCAAATTTCGCAGTCCAACAAATCTCAAGATTTGTTCTCTGTATATTTTATTATTTAAACCCACTACACTTAAATTATATTTTTTAGTCTCCATAATAAATTAATTTTTGTATTATACACACAAACGTTTTGAGAGTACAGCTTTATAGTATAAATCAGTAGCATAAGCAATGAGAGAGTAGGGTGGTCCCATTCCACCTCACCCCTTGCTACAATAAACATAAAACATTTTGGATTTTTAACATTTCTCTTTGACTTATGCATCAATATTCTACACTTGTTTTATAAGTTTGTCAAATTATAATATGCACTTGTATTATATGCACTTGTTTTATAATATGCACTTGTATTAAATTATACATTGTAAAACTGTGAGGATATCACATACAAAAATTAGAACCCCGTGAGGAAAGTTATACCTTGCAGGAAATCATATATGTTTCTACTACAATAAATACACAATACTGAATCTAGAATATAAAGGATCTTTTAAGTCAATTGTGTAATAAAATATAAATTTTCTTTCACTCTGAGACTCGCCTTTTTGCTGTGATCTTTCAGCAACAATAATAAAATTCTATTATATTCTTGTCAGATAAATATTTGTGAAGTATAAAAATAACGTAAAAGGACAGTGAAGAGATTTAACAGTAAATAAAAAATGATGAATAAAGGAATGAAAACACGATTAGAAGCTTAAGTAATATCATCACTAAATTATGTTATTATAAGTTACCACATAGAGTATTGTATCGAGAGCTTAATACTGTTTTTTTTATAAAACAAGTAAAACTTCTTCATTAGTATTTAGATTCCTCTGGAGAATTTTTAAAAATTACATTGATAAAACTATCGATAATTTCTCCTGTAATTATTGTACTAAATTATCGTACAAAATTAAGCCATATTTATAATTTAAAACTGATGGGTCTACAAATTATAATAAAAAAACAATTTTATACACTATGTTACACACCATGCTTTTTTTTGCCCTGATAAATATTTTGAAGTCTAGAAAATCAATTTACAAAATTCCGTAGACTTCATTTCCAGTTTGATTTAAAATTGTTTATTTAAATACCTTTGTGTAATTTAAAAAACCTTGTAATTCATCTAATTTTATACATTTTCCCCAAATTATATTATTAAAGGGAAAATAAGTAGAACTTTTAATTTGATATTTTTGTAGTTATTGGTGAATGTGGGTTAAAATAAGCATATTTACTTCAGACGTGATCTATAACTTATAACAAACTTAAAGAATATGTAAAGTTGAGTACTTCCTAAATTATACCTACATTCCGTAGAGTTATAATGAATTATCCTCTTTCTAAAAGTTTAATGTTTTCTCTGTGAAAGTGTTAATTTTTTATTTACTCATTATTTTAAAAAAGAAAAGAAAATTGTAAAAAACAGTATTTGTTTTTTGCATAATCAAAAGAGAACAATGATTATGGGACTTTTTCGGCTCACAGTTTCATTGTTGAGCTAAGATTTGCTCAGGCTACCGTATTTCTAAGTTTGATTGATTACAAATAAGGAATTAAAGTAAATAAAACTCTCGTACTTATAATAGAAAAATAATTTATTTACTATTTATTAAATTAAAACTAAATTAATAATTATTGGGATATTGGATAATGGCTTAACTCCACAGCATGATTTTTAAATCAATATTTTTTAGAATTCATTAAATTATTTTTGTTTTATTAACGAAATATACAACTTCTTTTTCTCTAAATTATTCCTAGAGTATTTGGTTTATTATTTCACATCTAGGGAAAATTAGTCTCACTTACGGAAAATTTATTGGATTCAAACAAAACCAAAATTAAGAGAATGTTATACATTTACTAATTTTTAAAGTTTTAACTTTGCATTTTTATTTAACTTTCCCTGTGTAATTGTGTAAGATTAAATATTGTTATCAAATTTCTTTACTTCAGAGTGAATTCAAGTATTTCACACTATAGTATCTCTGATGGCAGTGCCTTAATTTCCATTAAATTGTATCATTTTAAATAAATTAATTTCTTTAAAATAAAATCAATTCCCTGACTGTTTTCATCCTCTATCTTTGAGAATCCACATTACTCTAATTTAATGGGGAACTACTGCTTAAATACCTTTCTAAATAAATATTAACATCCATGCCAGCAAAAAGATTCAAACCCTTGGTCTCGTTACCAAAATATAGGCCCGTACTATTCATTCATCATCACTCTAGACTTCTGACCTGGTTAATTAATTGTGAAGGTTTTGCAGTAACCCTTGGCGCGGCATGTAGTTTCGGAATTTTGATTTAAACTCTTTCCATTGATTTTAAAGAAGTTTTGATTAATCGTGCAAATTTCCTCTGTGTAATATTGCAAGTTTTAGAAATTCCCTATTTTCACAGTCAAAAATAATTTAACTGGATTAAACTAGTTAGCCTTTTAAAATGTCAAAACTAATATAAGCAATTCAGGATATGCATAATAAACTTAATTAAAAATTCTAAAAGCAGAAAAGTTTTGCAAAATATTCTGGAGTAGAAAATAACGGCTTATATTAGTTTTAGTCCCCTACTTAATTAGAAGTTTCCAATATGTGACTTTGATAAAACCCCAAGTGTGAAAGTGTTATTAAAACTTAGTTTTGCTTGATTATTATTCAAGCGGTTTTAGGTGAGGAGTTATCATATACATAATCGAAAGGATTTTCCGAGACTCGGAAATTTTTCCCTAAGAAAGACGGATTAAACACCTTTACGATCTGCTTAGAAAAATTGTCTACTCTAAGTAATGATTTTTAACTTACAAACATTGACTCTTTGAAAGTGTATATTGTAATTTTGAAAACATTACCAAATACAAACAAAAAAAAACTATGAAAGGATAATAGTATAACTGATTAAATAATAACTGTAGATTTTGACCTTAAATCACATGAATCATTACTCAATATGTTTTTGACAATTTTATACCGATAAAGATATAGATTACCAAGTAAGATGTATGTGCTTTATAACTAATCAAAACAAATACTTTATATGACATTTCATTGAAATACAAGATATGTGTTTCAATAATAATCAATAATCAAAACATTGTATGGTTCAGTATATAAATGGTTCGTATGTAAATGGTTCAGTTCAATTTTCTATGATTTTGGCACGTTAATAAAATCCTATTGTCCACCCCTTCCGGTAAAAGTCACTTACTTGGGGCTTTGGTCATTGTCTGAAACTACTTGAAATTCCTTACTGGTTAAATTATCAGAACCTTAGGAAATCATCCACATACACATTAAACTTAAAAACCATAGTGCTCTAAATCATAGTACCAATCACAGTCATAGTGCTAACTCATAGTGCCATTTGTACTCAAAGTACTATTTTTCATCATACAGGAATAACATGGTGAGATATACTTCCACTCTCGTTTTGGGAGGTAGTATAGGAAAAACTTTAAGATCTGCTAACAGGAATAAGCCGGAATGATCAACTATTACCTCAGAGAGTACAACAAAAATCTTAGAACAGGTATGGCTAATATGTGACAGGCATGGCAAGTTTGGTACACCATAAAATTTTCCTTACAAGCCAAAAACATTTGGAACATTATCCGATATAAATAAGGCATATATACAGTACTAGCACATAAAAAAATTTAACATTTCAATTTTCTATGATTTTGGCACGTTAGTAAAATCCTATACCCCCCCCTCCAGAAAGAGTCACTTGGGGCTTTGGTCATTGTCTGATACTAATTGAAATTCCTTATTGGTTAATTATCAGAGCCTTAGGAAATCATCCACATGCCAATTAAGCTTAAAAACCATAGTGTTCTAAAGCATAGTGCCAGTCATAGACATAGTGCTCATAGTAATATTTGTGCTATATAGAACAAAGGCTTGGTTCAGCTATCGAATCTGGGAATATTATGGAATACTATTTTTCCTTAAGTAACAGCAACATTTTTTGGAATTTTTCTTGCAAATTAAAATATAAAATAACCCTCTATATATCGATACATTGTTCTATTTTTTTCAATTGTAGACGGTTTTCTGCACCTATATAATGCCAGAATTCAATAAAACAACTGAATAAAACTTGAACGTGCATTATATTATCAAATATAAATTTTTATGAGATTAAAATTAATTTTAAAATGCATTTTTTTCTCTCTAAAAACATTTTATTGTATATAAGTAGTCTTTAGACTTATTTTAATATGTGGGCCTGAGAGGATAAATTATTAAGAAATTATTACTATTGTGTGTAAAGAAAATTAGTAAACTTTGAAAGAAAATTCCCAGTCACAGCATTTTAATTCAATAATGGAACAAACTTTTGTTCCTATTTTGGGAAAAGAGTCTAAGAGAGGAAATTTTATATCATGAAAAGTTTCTTAACGATATCCCTTAATCAATTCAGAAATTTAGTATACATTTGAAAATATTATCATTTAATAATTTATGAATTTTAACCTGTGGTAAGATTAACTTGATCTAAGACACAATTATAAACATAAGACATGAATAAAATAACTTAAAATAAGACATGATTGATGGAAAAATGTAAATCTATCCAACATCTATTTAATTATTTGAAGTCTGTGCTACGATTGATCCGATTCTAAAATAAATTGGTATAAATACGTTTCATATCATAGCGAAAAATACTGTCGTCTTTAAAACGTTCGAAATTTACCCCTTCCCCCCTTTCGAGCTTTAGGCTCCATGTTTTCAAGCCTTATTTTCTCCGGTTAAGAGCAAATGATTAAATTTATCAATTTATCAAATCATAAGTAGATGAAAATAACATTTTTTTCTAGCATTATGACATAATGCCTTTAACCATCTCATTTAATCATTTCTTATTTTAAATTATTTAAATATCGTCTGCATTATTTTCATACGTTTTATCACTGAACTTAGATATTATTTTCTTTAACTTGGGAAATAATTTTCTTTTATATTTGTCTTAAATAATAGAGTAGGTGCATATGTGATAATTTTAAATTTAATCATCGATTATTTTTTGTTTCAAGATAATTCTCAGACAAAACCAATTGTTTTGACCTGCCTCGTGGAGAACTTTACAATTGTGGAAAATTAAAAATTTTACTCATCTCGTCATATGACGGGCTATATGCTAGTTATAGTTATAATAGTTAAATCAAATTGACGAAAATAACTTCTTCACTAGATGTTCTCTTTTCCAATTCCAAGTGAATGATATCTCCCTTGTAATTTTAACATTAATGAAAAGTAGTTCCTTTTAAAGACCATCCAATTAGTGTTAATGAAGTAACGTAATTTTTGTAAGTAGAGGAAGGCGTTCTCCTAACTGGTCGAGGTCAACGTGCACACAGCATTGCCATAAATTTGCATCAGAAGAGGTTTATTTCAAAAGAGCTCTAATTGGGACATCAGGTATCATAATTCAAATGCTAAAGACAGCATGCTTATAAATTGGTCATACATTAAAAATACAAATCTTTTTGTCTTACATAATGAAATTTAACCTAATTAAAACATCTTTTATTCTTTTTTATTTAACACACACACTATTTCTATCTAGATCTAAATCTTGTAATAAATTAATTTTCGATAGCTTTTAGATCTTGAAAATAAACTCAAATTTTGCACTAATGTACCTTACGTTACAAAAATCGAATCATTCATTAAATTTTATAATTATAGATACATTAGTTTGTTTTAATGCACATAGAGTTACTAAAAGTTCTTATATTCTCTTTGCGTATTCGCTGCTGAATCGATGCTAAAATTCTAGACATTTACTCTGAAGTCTCGGTATAAGTTTATTGTAAATAAGACTGAAATTTTATGTTGCATATTTAACCCTTTAAAGGTCACTTACATGAATTATTTGGATTTAATGAAATTAGCTTATAAATGTTATCTATGAACCTTATAAATGCAAAATGTATTACAGTTTTTCTTTGCAATCCTTAGAGGGGATTGCTTTAGAGGATACTGAAGGAGAAATTGAGAAGGGGTTAACTGATAAACCCATCCCCTTGTACAGCATGAACATTATACTCTTTAAAATTTAAATATGTTGAAAGAGCAATAAATAAGTGCTCTTAAAAAGGTTAAATAAATAAATAGTTTAACTATTTATAAGTGTTGTTTGAATCGATACTTTTGTTTGGGGTCATAAGTGAAAACAAATTTGCATTATTAATTTTAGCAAGTAAAAATACATATAAAAAAATAAATTAAATATAGTTTTAAATATTAAAAACGTAAAAAAATGAAAAAAATCATGTTTCTACAAAAATTGAAGAAAAAAAAATGTTTAACAGGAAGTTCCGTGGAGAAACCATTGTCCACTAAAGGGTTAAAAGCAAATAAATTATGGTAGAGATTTTAGATTCTGTCAATATTCTATAACAGGAGTGGCCAAGCTCCTTGATAGTCCGAGCCATTTTTCAAATTTTGAAATTTTTCGCGAGCCGCAATTAAATACGTATTTAAAAAGATGCAAAAAGTTATCAACTTTTTTTACAGAAATTATATTTATTGAATGCCATTTGGACGTTCGTCCTTTAATTTTTCAGAATTTTCTGAATTGCCGATGATTTTTTTCATTGGTGCGAATGTAATTTATAATGTATAACACTGTTTTCATAACATCAGTATATTTTAAATATTGTGTAGCGAGATGTTCTCGGTGAATTATGCAGTGAATCGGTATGAAGTGTGGAATTTGAGAATCATCTCTTAAAAGCCCAATAAGACCGATTTTTTTACACAGCATTGCGGAGCTCCATCACTTAAAATATTTAAATATAATAGCACAGAAATGTAAAGGGACCTATGGTATATTTATCGAGAACCACAAATAATCCTTCAAACAGCCGCATGTGGCTCGCGAGCCGCAGGTTGCGCCCCCCCCCCGTTCTATAATGTAAATTGAAAATGTTCATTAAAAAGTAGATCGAACGTAAACAATGTTTCTATAATAAAGCATATTTCGTAATTATACTAGTCAGAAATACATTTATGTCCTTTTAAACTAATATTTATTTTAGAATTACTATGCTAAAATCCCCATTACATTTGTAATTTCGCTTGTGTATATTCCAATTAGTTTGCATTTATCAATTTTCAATTGCAGATATTGAGGTTTCTAGATATAGCTATAAGTTTAGTCTTATAAATTATTCATTCATTACAGATAAACTACTCGTTGTATTTCACATTTCCCCGATTTAGTAGAAAAGATTGGGAACTGAAATGCAAAGTCTTAAGAACTGAGAAATCTTAAGAATACTTAGAAATTTTAGTTCTCTTAAGATACGTTGACAAAGCACAGGACTAAAATTAATCAATTAGCATTTATCAGTCATTAAAATATTTTTAATCACTAGTTTAAAATAAATGATCCGTCACTAAGTTGAAAGAAGTCTATTCCTAAAAGAGTATGTTTTCTCAAGGAGATTGAGTTCCTTATTTTATGAATGTTTTATGTAAAATTATACTTCATGTGGCTAGTATGCACGTGATTAATTATCTCACTTAGCCGTATCAATTCTGCTGGTGTAATTATCCAGACTCTGCTTTTGTCACCATTTTAATTTTGGGTATTGATATCTAACAATTTTTGATATAGAGAATAAATTTTGTTAATATTTTACTGTTAAATCCTTCCCTTCAAAAGCGTTTATAATCCTAATTTTTTTATTTCTTTCTTTAGACTTACTCTAGATTATTCATAATAAACAAAGAGAGGCCATTTTAATTTATCATTAAATACTTCCCATTTTGACTCTACCACCACCTTTAGTGTAATGGAAAAATGAATTATTCAGAATTGCCCGTTCGCCACTAGAATATAATTTAATGGTACCACATTACTGATTTCTCGGGTTTTTTTTTTCACTTTCACTTTTACTGCTTTGTTTTCACTTTGGTGTGTTCCTAACACATGCAGTTTTACTTTGCTTAGTGTTTTATACGTTGGGAATACTATTTCATGTCCTTTAAACCCAAAGATACCAAAGATAATACAACATAAAGATAATATGACATTCTGATTAGGTATTTAAATATACCTAATCAAGAATGTCTTATTACATGTATTTTGAGAATCATTTCTGTGCTTTTTGTTAAGTTACATTCAAGAACTTAAGTTATCTATAAGAAATTGAATTGCGTGCAATTATATAAAGCAAACTGCGGAAAACGAAATTAGCTCCGCATTATGTTTATATACCACGGCAACTCAATGTGAGTACAGCTCACCAATCGAGAAAATTGAGTTCAAACACTGTGTGCATGTACGAAATTCAAGAGATATCATGTTTTTTAGTTTATTTTTGTGTTTTCTTTCAGCTCTATTAGTTTATCTTCTATATAATAATAGCCTAAGTTATCTGTCCTTCTGTATTCGAATTTAGGAAGCGGCTGGACCTGGAATGGATAGAAGAATCCATATTGAATTTTTGATTAGTTAGGGTTAAAACAACTCTTTACATTGTTCAAAATCCACACCATTTCTGCAGCCAAATATCATTATTTCAATCCATTTATTTTCTAGTTAACAGCATTTAATCATTTATCACATAACATGTAGGTAAAACAATATTTTTTCTAACATTATGACATCATTCCTTTAACTATCTCCTTTAATCATTTCTTATTTTAAATTATTTAAATATCGTCTGCATTATTTTCATACGTTTTATCACTGAACATCGATATAAGTTAAATAATTTTCTTTTATATTTGGCTTAAATAATAGATTAGGTACATATGTGATAATTTTAAAATTAATCAACGATTAATTTTTGTCAGAATGAAAATTTTATGACAGGTATTAACAACAAATTCTTTTCATAAAAGTCTAGGAATGTATTTCACGAAATGATAAATATCTAGCGTTTAAGTTATATATCTTTGAAAATTAAGAAGTTTGTTCGTTTGTGTGTTTGTTTTTTATACATAACCATACGGTTTGACTAAATGAATTCAATGTGATTCTAAACTGCATTCACAGTATCGGAAGACATTAGAGGAGTATGAAGATAAACAAATTATTGTGCATGTACCAGATAATTCTCATTCCAAGAAAAACCCATTTTTTACCTGCCTATAGCTTACTTTACAATTCTAGAAAATTAAAAATTGTACTAATCTTGTCACATTTCGGGTTATATGCTAGTCCTGTAATAAAAGCCATCCTTAAGTAAAAAAGCTATTTTATTTACGACGTAAATAAAAAGCAGAATACATATTTTTAATTTAGTACTTTTAACAATTTTATATGCTTATTTAAGTACATATAAAAGTTTTGACTTTCAAACTGTTTATCAAAGATGTTCTTATATTTGAACATATTGTGGTAGACAGGTACTGTTTATTATTAACTTCTATCAAATATTTTTCCGCTGAACAGCTATATTGTAAAAATCTAATTAATAATTCTTGAATATGTAAATTTTAAAATTTATTATGTATTATGTGCTGTGGTGTAGTACATTGCTTTAGTTACTTCAAATCCATTATTCTATGTTACAATAATAACCCAAATTGGCTTTATATAATCTGTAATATTAATTATAGCTAAATGCCAATAATTTGTATTACAAAATACAAATATATTAGTGAGAAGAAAAAATAAGGAAAAATGCTAAAAAATATTAAAAAAATAAAAAGTAAAAGAAGCACTCCACGTGCTACACCAAAAAGAAAAATTGCCAAAAGTCTATGAGCAAGCTACATTCTTTTCCTTCCTTCTAAACTACTCCAGCAACCCTATACTTTTTTCACCACAGACTATTATAACTCTTTGTCATTCCATTATCCTGTGCTGATGCGCCCGTCGTTCCATTGTCCTGTGCTTGATGCGTTCTTTCCTGGCTCTGTCCAGATTGACCGACGACTCCAGGCATGGTGCTGAATCCCCTTCTGGCGACCAATCACAACTCTCCAAACTTGTCGAAGTTTCAGCGCAGTCTTTTCCACTGGCCACACCACATGCCTCCTGGAGTCCCAAATAAACATTTGGGCATGCAACCCACAATGTGTGAGTGATGCGATCAAACCTTATATAAAACATAGCTGCACTCTCACATTATGAATACAGATTTTTGTTATTAAACTTTATAAAACTCTATCAATAAAGAACATAATGATTTCTTATGGCTTCTCAAAAAAATATTCAGTATATATTTTCTTCGGCGTCTGCCTTTTAATCTAAAACATTCTCTGCAGTTCTAATTTTGTATTATTTCCTTTTTTTTTCATAAAATAGCATTCAAGAAAAGTTTGAAATGAAAACATAAAATTAAAAAGTATCTTTAGTATTAAAAAATATTTTGAACTATAAAAATAATTTGAACTGAAAAATATTTTGAAATATTCGTAGCTTTACATATATTTATTTTCTGGAGCCTAATGCCATTATTTATATCCCTTTATTCCACAGTTAAGAGTATTTAATCATTTTATCACATAACAAGTAGGTAAAACAATTTTTTTTTTAGCATTAGGACGTCATTCCTTCAACCATCTCATTTAATCATTTCTTATTTTAAATTATTTCAATATCGTCTGCATTATTTTCATACGTTTTATCACTGAACTTAGATATTACGTAAATAACTTTCTTTTATATTTACCTTAAATAATAGATTAGGTACATATGTGATAATTTTAAAATTAATCAGGAATTAATTTTTGTCAGAATGAAAATTTTATGACAGGTATTAACAACAAATTCTTTTTAAAAAATTCTAGGAGTCTATTTCAAGGAATGATAAATATCTAAAGTTTAAGTTATATGCCTTTTAAAATTAAGAAATTTGTTTCTTATACATAACCACACGGTTCGACTAAATGAATTCAATGAGATTCTAAACTGCATTCACAGTATCGATAGACTTTAAAGGAGTATGAAGATAAAAAAATTTATCAAACGTGTACCAGATAATTCTCAGTCAAAAAACAAACCATTTTTTAACTGCTTCCTAGGTTACTTTACAATTCTGGAAAATTAAAAATTGTACTAATCTTGTCACATTTCGGGTTATATGCTAGTCCTGTAATAAAAGCCATCCTTAAGTAAAAAAGCTATTTTATTTACGACGTAAATAAAAAGCAGAATACATATTTTTAATTTAGTACTTTTAACAATTTTATATGCTTATTTAAGTACATATAAAAGTTTTGACTTTCAAACTGTTTATCAAAGATGTTCTTATATTTGAACATATTGTGGTAGACAGGTACTGTTTATTATTAACTTCTATCAAATATTTTTCCGCTGAACAGCTATATTGTAAAAATCTAATTAATAATTCTTGAATATGTAAATTTTAAAATTTATTATGTATTATGTGCTGTGGTGTAGTACATTGCTTTTGGAACTTCAAATCCATTATTCTACGTTAAAATAATAACCCAAGTTTGCTTTATATCATCTTTAATATTAATTATAGCAAAATGCCACTGATCTATATTACAAAATACAAATATATTAGTGAGAAGAAAAGATAATTAAAAATGCTAAAAAAATATAAAAAAATAAAAAGTAAAAGAAGCACTCCACGTGCTACACCTAAAAGAAAAATTGCCAAAAGTCTATGAGCACGCTACATTCTTTTCCTTCCTTCTAAACTACTCCAGCAACCCTATACTTTTTTCACCAAAAACTCTTTCAACTCGTTGCCTTCCATTATCCTGTGCTGATGCGTCCGTCGCTTCATTGTCCTGTGCACGATTCGTTCTTTCCGGGATCTGTCCAGATTGACCGGGACTCCAGGCATGTTACTGAATCGCCTCCTGGCGACCAATCACAACTCTCCAAACTTGGTGAAGTTTAAGTGCAGTCGTTTCCACTGGCCACACTACACGCCTCCTGGAGTCACAATAAAATACTTTGGGCATGGAACCCACAATGTGTGAGTGCGGCGATCAGATCAGTTTATCAAACCTTATGTAAAACATAGCTGAACTCTCACATTATGAATACATATTTTTGTTATTAAACTTTATAAAACTCTATCATTGAGGAACTTAACGAGTTCTTATGGTTTCTCAAAAAAATATTCAGGATATATTTTTTCGGAGTCAGTATTTTATCCTAAAATATTCTCTATAGTTCTAATTTTGTATTTTTTCCTTTTCTTTCATAAAATAGCATTCAAGAAAGTTTGAAATGAAAACATAAAATTAAAAAGCATTTTTAGCATTAAAAAATATTTCTTATATCAACTTAAGTGTGTTATATTTGTGTGTTTGCAAATATATAAACTTATATGTATAAGTGTGTGTGTGTATTAATATTTTCACGAATGAAAGAATTTGTGCAATATACTTATCAATAAATTGTTATTTTAAGCTTATTAATTTATGAACATTTTTTGCTATGTCGTTAAAATTACAAGTAATTTTACTGATTGACAAAGATACTAGAATTTGTTTAATTCAAAAGATTGCCTAAGTTTGTATGATATTTTAATGAACGTTGTGGGTAAAATTAATGAACATATTTTTAACACATTCAGTTATCTGGTATTCTTCAGATTTAGATACTAATTCACTGTTACCGGTAAGATTTTATTAAAGAAAATTAGAGTTTAATGCATTACTGTTCGAGAAACATATAATATTTCCATCCATACATATTCGTCAAGTATTAGTTTTATATAATATTGCATGAGTCCAGTTTCAAAAATATTCCTATAATAAAATACAAAAGTAAGGCCAAAAACCATGTTAATATAGTATGTACCCCATTTTGCCACCAAGGAATCTAGAGCTGCATAAAGGATATAAAGTAGATTAAGGGCTTTAAAATCACAGATTTTTATTATTAAACTTTATAAAACTCTATCAGTGAAGAACTCAATGAGTTTTTACGACTTCTCAAAAAATTATTCAGGATATATTTTCTTCGGCTTCTGCATTTTATCCTAAAACATTCTCTATAGTTCTAAATTTGTATTCTTTCTCATAAAATAGCATTCAAGAAAGTTTGAAATGAAAACATAAAATTAAAAAGCATTTTTAGTATCAAAAAATATTTCTTATATCAACTTAAGTGTGTTATATTTGTGTGTTTGCAAATATATAAACTAATATGTATAAGTGTGTGTGTATTAATATTTTCATGAATGAAAGAATTTATGCAATATACTTACCAATAAATTGTTATTTTAAGCTTATTAATTTATGAACATTTTTTGCTATATCGTTAAAATTACAAGAAATTTTACTGATTGACAAAGATACTAGAATTTGTTTAATTCAAAAGATTCAGTTATCTGGTATCCTTCAGATTTAAATACTAATTCACTGTTACCGGTAAGATTTTATTGAAGAAAATTAGAGCTTAATGCATTACTGTTCGAGAAACATATAATATTTCCATCCATACATATTCGTCGAGTATTAGTTTTATATAATATTGCATGAGTCCAGTTTCAAAAATATTCCTATAATAAAATACAAAAGTAAGGCCAAAAACCATGTTAATATAGTACGTACCCCATTGTGCCACCAAGGAATCTAAAGCTGCATAAAGGAAATAAAGTGGATTAAGAGCTTTAAAATCACAGATTTTTGTTATTAAACTTTATAAAACTCTATCAGTGAAGAACTTAATGAGTTCTTACTACTTCTCAAAAAATATTCAGGATATATTTTCTTCGGCTTCTGAATTTTATCCTAAAACATTCTCTATAGTTCTAATTTTGTATTCTTTCCTTTTCTCATAAAATAGCATTCAAGAAAGTTTGAAATGAAAACATAAAATTAAAAAGCATTTTTAGTATTAAAAAATATTTCCAATATCTCTAAGTTTCCAGTATCCGTAGCTGTAGATATATTCATTTTATAGAAACCATTTCAACAATTCCTTTGAAAATAGTTGATAAAAGAGATCAATGTATTAGTTCAAAATCAAAAACTTTTTTGCACATTTCAAAGGAAAAGACTTTTTTATTAAATTTGTAACTCTAAAAATTTATCTTTAATACATTCATATCAGAAACGGTCTTAAAATTTTGTCTTTCAGTCCCTTATAACTGATAATTCGTATTTCCTTCCGCTCTAAGCTTTTGATTTCTATGTTCCACTTTTTATTGCAACAGCAAATTTCTGAAGAACGTTATCAGAATATTTTTCTTGTTATCACGAAAATTCATTTGCTCGGTTTTAGCTTGAATTGCTGAGTATAATCTGTCATGAAAATATTTTGATGACCTGTGAAAAGTATTTAGTACTTTCAGGATAATTATTCCTTATAATCCATTACCATCTACATAAAAAAATTTCTATTTTCCATATAAATTTATTTTTTAAAAAATTCGAAATTATGCTTGCAATTTTTTTGCAAACAATTTATTATACAAAAGTATATAATTTATTTGTAATGGTCACTTAAAGTATGCTGGGGAAATTATAGAACAGGGGTGGCTGATTTGATGTATCGTTGAAAATAGAATACTTATAAATGTGGAACTGTTTAAAGAAGCAAACTTGATATTAGCGATATTACCCAAATGTAGAAACATAGAGACATTTAGTCACACTTAGACACAAAAATTTAGAAACATATTTTCTATCCTTTTAGTATTCGTACTTTTTCTTTGATAAAATGGTGAGAAATCTTGGTGTGGCATAGTAATACATTTAATTGTAATGTGCAGTCACTATGTCGAAAATACATTTTATTATTTTGCTAAATTCAGATAAAGAGATAGTTTCATTGGTATATAACAACCATAGAAAGATAAATAATTTTAAATATTAGAAAAATCTGAATTTGGTTCTAAGTGTACCTTTCGGTAGGTCAAAAATTTTATAAACTTCCACCAAGCGATTAAAATTCCAGTTTGTTAACCTTTTAAACTCAAGATAATTCTTAATGTAAGAACTTACAAAAATATTCACGTGTTCTCTGCAGAAGTGGGAAGTTTATTACTTAAGATTTTACATCCTTTACAAAATTCCGCCATAAATGTCCTCAAAAATGCAAACCACGTTAAGGAAAAGAGATTTAAATGTACTTTAGAATAGTCGGTTAATTTAATTTCTGAAATTCAAACTGAACGTTAAAACAACTACAGAATTATTTTCCTTCAGGATATCTAGCTGTGATGAAAACCCAAAATGAAACAGTATTTCAAATTTTCTCTTTCTAAATATGCCAATAATGGAATGCCAAACATTAACGTGAAATATATAAATTCAATTTCTATTCCTTCTGATGTCAAGAAGGAATAACAAAATAGGTCTCTCCAAAAAGATTGGAAATTCCTTTCATTTTTCTACACAATGATAAAAATCGAAAAAAGAAAGTCAAGTATTGATTATTCTGCAGACAGCGTCTAAAGTTTTCGCAAGTGACCAATTTATCAAGCAGAGAATGAAACCTTGTTGATAAAATAAATTCTCCATATGTACTGTAGAATAGTTGAAAGATGAACGATTTTTTTCTTATTTTCGTTTTACTGGAAAAGAGTTTCGCTGAAATAAGGAAATAAATAAGCATTGATGAAGAAAAAATTATACTTTGAAAACATGCAAAAATATCGTTAGAAACAGAGTGCATTACATCTAAATTGTGTATTTTATTCAATCATAATTGGAAAGAAATCGAGTGTGTTCGAAGCTGAACAAACAATGCAGAGAAAAGAGTTCTAATATCAAATTGTTTTCACTATATAGAAAAAATATATAAATTATTGCTAATACCAAAGCAAATCGCATTTTTTTACTTCTTCGCATAAATTGTCCTTACAATGTAATTGTGAAAAATACATTTCGGTCAAATGTTTGAAAAATTTTGGCATTTCAGACTTTTTTAAATCACAAAACAAAGATATATTTGATAGTCAACCTAATTTAGTCAAACTAAAAATTAAACAGACTTCTTAAACAGTCTTAAATTGTAATAAATGGAATTGTAAAAGTTATCGTTGCAGAGTATCAGCAATGTGTTTTAAATGCAAATGAACATAAACAAACTTTTAAAAATAAAACTAACGTTTAATTTACTTAAAACATACAAAGAAAAGGATTAAGGCAAATAAACATGGTATAGAATCCTTTAAACTGGTAACTTAAACTGTTAAACAATATTACTACTAGTAAAAGAAAAACATTGAAAACGATTACAAAAATGAATACATTTGACCTTACTAAAACTTAGGCTAACCCAGAACCAGGCACGAGCAGAACCTCATAAAGCGAAGTTGTTTTGCATCCATCCTTACACAGATCGACTTCTCAAGCAAGAAACAAGTTAAAAATCAGCCGCTTAAGTAAGAACTTGTAGTATTAAGTTCGTTGGGATAAATTTCCCTTACCCAATTAGAAGCTGACTATTTTATGGAGTTGAGAAGTCGGCCTGGCCAAAGGTTAGATTAAAACATGTACTTTTGACTAGTATTTTGTGTATGAGTGCACAAACCAAGGTGTTTCATTTGACAACAATATTAACAATACATTTTATTATTTTGAGTAATACAGATAAAGTGCTTCGGTATTGTTTCATTTGAAACGCTACCATTCACAAATCAAACTAAACTAAACCAAAACCTCTACAAATAAGAGGTAAAATGATAACTTCTTTTCCTATGTAATAATTATAAAACTGCAATTAATTTTCAAAATGTTACAAACTATTTACTTCTTGATAATTATCTTCTTATATTTCTCGTTGATATTAACTCTAAGTATATCTTCGGTAAATAGTTTATGAGATTATTCAAACAGATTACAATTCGAGCTTATTAATCTTGTAAACACGAGAACAATTATTGGAGAATATAAAAATAAACAAAAATAGTCATAAAATCCCTGCAGAAGCAATTTAAATTCTTTATTTTATTCAATCGTAATTTAAAATAAGTCAAGTGTTTCCGAAGCTGAAGGAAAAATACTTGATAAAGAGTTCTAATATCAAATAGTCTGTATTTTATCAAAATTTATATAAAATATTGGTAATCCCAATGCTTAGGTTGATCTTTTTTCACATAAGCTTAGACGAACGATGGCCAAATGGTTAAGGCATTGACCTGCAGAACCGGAGTTCGTGGGAACAATCCCACTGTAGCGTAGATGTTCGAAGCCGTTTAGAATTGGATTTAAGCAGTAGATCCCTGTCTCATTAGCCCTCGTGTTGCAAAAAAGTAGACCGTAGTTCTCACAACTTACCAGCCAACCATCCCATATGCTTAAAAGCCTCTGAAATGTACATACTCTTAATAACTTATTTTTTTAAACATATGCGTACTACAACAGCCAAATGCTATTTTTATTGTTAACATAACATTACTACAATTTGTGTTTTCAAATGTATGTTAACATTCTGCCAACATGATGATTTAGTCCAATAATAATTGCTTGTACATTATCAAGAAGTTAAATTAACATTATATTCCCGTCTGATCTTACATTTATAGGCAATTTATCTTAATAAGCAATCGCGTAGTATCAACTGCATTATGTATTATCTCCTACATAAATATTTATCATAACTTCAGGATGACACATGCATGTGTAGAGACTACGCTAAGTCCACAATTTATTTACCGCTAAATACCCTGAGTTGAGACTGATTCTAGCCCTTATGTATTGCAAATTAGGACAGTGTTGGGGATACTGGATGGGCTTTGCTATGTTAAATCCCTTGTTATGATTGCCCATTATAAACTGAGTATATGGCTAATTACTGAAACAGGTTTTAGAAACTTACTAGGTTCCATTAATTTTTTAACATAATATTCCTATAATAGATTTCGTATTTTATGTACCAATGTATAGGCGTGCATTACGTCAGCATATGAATTGAAATATTTCAAAGGCATTTATATTTCATATGGATTCTATTTAATGCATACAATTAGTATATTATAAGATTAAAAGTTATTTTAGATATGTGTAGAATATAGAAATATAAAATCCTTTAATAATTCTAAATATAAATTTGAAACATTTCAATTATTGTTAATATATTATTGTTTATAAGATCGATTTCAGGAAAAGTATTTATAAATATCCACTGTGTTGGAATAAGTTCCTTTAATATTGTCGCATTGCATTCTATTATTCAAATTATTTGTTATTAACAATAACTAAATCTGAAGCACGTGTTCTGAAATGATATTTTATATGTAGAATAGTACAGTCTATAATAAAATCAAAATAAAACTGCATTAAATATACCTTAAGTGTGTTTATATTTGTGTGTTTTCAAATATATAAACTTATATGTATAAGTGTGTGTGAATTTATATTTTCATGAATGAAAGAATTTGTGCAATATACTTATCAATAAATTGTTATTTTAAGCTTATTTATTTTTGAACATATTTTGCTATATCCTTCAAATTACAAGAAATTTTACTGATTGACAAAGATACCTGAATTTGTTTAATTCAAAAGATTGATTAAGTTTGTATGATATTTTAATGAACGTTGTGGGTAAAATTAATGAACATATATTTAACGCATTCAGTTATCTGGTATCCTTCAGATTTAGATACTAATTCACTGTTACCGGTATGATTTTATTAAAGAAAACTAGAGCTTAATGCATTACTGTTCGAGAAACATATATTTCCATCCATACATATTCGTCGAGTATTAGTTTTCTATAATATTGCATGAGTCCAATTTCAAAAATATTCCTTTAATAAAATACAAAACTAAGTTAACATGTTAATATAGTATGTACCGCATTGTGCCACCAAGGAATCTAGAACTACATAATAGAAGTAAAGTGGATTAAAGGCTTTAAAAATGCCCCGCACTTTCCAAAATTAGATGTAGCATTATTCATATGTCTATAACACTTACTTCAGGCAAGCACAGAGGAACTACAATTGCTGTAATATATTGTTATATGCATAGGCATCAATTTTATGCCTGCACTCTAAAAAGTGACAGGATTTATATAGAAATGAATTATTTAAGCTGTACTTAGATATAAAGCTTCCCTATGGGTTACCTAGTTTGAGGAATTGTTTATTATCTGCTTCACGGATTTTAAAAAATATATGTTGAATTTTCTTCTAAAACTCTAAACACTCTTAAAAGTTTTGAGGAATTGTTTATTATCTGCTTCATGGAATTTAAAAAATATATGCTGAATTTTCTTCTAAAATGCTAAACACTCTTAAAAGTTTTTTACTTTTCAAAATCCAGATAATGTAACTCTTCCAAAATCTGGTTTTAGCAAATTTTCCATTGTTAAACCCGTAACATTATTAAACCTGTATTTAAGTTTTAACCCTACATTAGCATACGTTCACATTTATGCACTCTTAAGAGTCTATTATGAGGTACTCTCATTTAATCCGCTTACTGAGAAATAATTTTGAAGGAAGTTTAATGTACAGTTTTTGTTATAAAAGGAAATGAAAGCTAGTAAGTAGTAGTTAGATATTTCGTTAGCTTACTGAGAAATAGTTTTGAAGGAAGTTTGATGTACAGTTTTTGTTATAAGAGGAAACAGAAGCTAGTGAGTAGTAGTTAGATATTTCGTTAGCTTACTGGGAAGTAATTTTGAAAGAAATTTGATTTACAGTTATTACAATAAGAGGAAACAGAAGCTAGCAAGTAGTAGTTAGATATTTCGTTAGATTACTGAGAAATAATTTTGAAGGAAGTTTGATTTACAGCTATTGCCATAAGAGGAAATGGTAGCTAGTAAAGAGTAGTTAGGTATTTTGTTAGCTTACTGAGAAATAATTTTGAAAAAAGTTTGATTTACAGTTATTGCCATAAAAGGGAACAAAAACTAGTAAGTAGTAGTTAGATATTTCGTAGCTTAGTAGCATTATTTTCACTAAGCATAGTAATATTAAGCTTTAAGAAATTATGAATTTGAAATTTAATGATATAATTCCAAACATGAAAACCATTGTAATTATTTAAAATTCAAAACACTGGACAATAGCAATTTAGGCAGGCATTATACAACAAACTATAGCAATGATTAGTTGTCCCACATATTAATTCATCTGTATAATGTAGTTTCAGAAATTTTGAGCGTTTATTCATCTGAAATAGGAATCAAGACTTAAAATAACTTGTAATAAAAATATCAATTCATAATTTTAACTTGATTAAAGTAACTGAAGACATTGTTTATCTCCTGCTTTAAAAATTTAAAAAATGAAAAAAAATATTTCTTAGTAAAGTAAATTGTATTTATGTATAAAAATATAAAATATAAAAAGTAAATTTATAAAATATGTAAGGAAAGAATGTTCAAAGAATTTTAAACAGAAAGAATCTTGTAACTTGAGGCATAGAAACTTTTTAAGGAATATAAATCTTTTATTATGAGACCATTATCTGGAAACATTTTATGTATTTTATAAAGTATCTGAATTTAGTAAAATGTAGAACCAACGATTAGGTCAAGCTTAAACTAAAAACAATATAACTATGTAGTCAACTATCATCTTCTTAAGTAAAATGAAAGGATTTTTCCTATTACATCATCAGTTACATTAGCTAACAATTAAAAAAATGTGCATGAGGTTTAAATTATAAATGTAAATTACCTTAATTAAAAAATTTCGGCATACTATATTTTCAAACATTTCTGTAAAGTGACTTTAATTACTCAAAAACGTTTATGCATGTGAATGCATTTCACGTAAATTTCTAAATTAACAAAAGTCCAAACATTGAATTATTGATTTGTCAGAATGATAACAGTCTCTTATTAACTGAATTGAATATCGGACGTATTGAATTCCTACAGAGTCATCTTTAACAATAAGGAAAATCTACATCGGAGCAGTTGGAACTAAAGATTTCAAGATTTCTTGTAGACTCAAACAATGTACAAATATCCAGTTTAATTTGAAATTTTCGAAATATTTAGAAATCATTAACATAAATTAGAATTAGAAATACTTTTAAATTGTTTCAAATAAGTTTTCATATATTTTACTACAATTCGAACGA
>CM063498.1:114230714-114270714 GCA_032207245.1 Pardosa pseudoannulata
TTTAACTTTATCATTCTGATATTCTGATATATTACACACACATATATATATATATATACATATCTATATCTATATATTTATATATATATATATATATATATATATATATATATATATATATATTATATATATATATATATATATATATATATATATATATATATATATATATATATATATATATATATATATATATATATATATATATATATATATATATATATATATATATATATATATATATATATATATATATATATATATATATATATATATATATATATATATATATATATATATATATATATATATATATATATATATATATATATATATATATATTTATATATATATATATATATTTATATATATATATATATATATATATATATATATATATATTTATATATATATATATATACATATATATATGCACATATATATGTAATGTAAGTATGTACATATATATATATATATATGAATGTGTGTGAGAGAGAGAGACTATGTGTATATGTATTTTAATGCATAGCATATATTTAAATGTAAAGAAAATTGTTCCAAGCTAACCGCTTGAATATTTTAATTGGTTCAGAGTTCATCTTAATCATTACAAATTTTGCTAACTTTTTTTTCTTTATATTTGGCCTTATTCTGGAAATCCCTTTTAGTGGCTTAAACTGGATTCGTTGTACATTTTTTATATAAAACGTTATGAGAATTGATAGTATATAGTATATAAAAATACAATTTATTTTCGTTAGCTAGGTGCAACTATAAAGTGCTAAATATTCTCAAATGCAGCATTTCAATCCGTAGTTATTTATCTTGGATTAAATTATTACTCAAAAGTTTCGTTCTTCTTAGAACCTTTATGAGTAATAATGTTCTAAAAAGACATAGTAATACCAATACATATGCCCAAAATTATAAGTTTGAAGGGAAACGACTAGTTTATTACATTTTTAGATTTGACAAAACATTGTGCTTTACAACATATTACATTTTTCCATGGCTGAAAATCTGAGAATCTAAAAATACAGAAGTTAAATTTGATTTAATTAAAATACATGCATTCTTTTACAAAAGGAACCTGCACCGAAATTTCATGTCTCCTATCAATGTTACATATGTATTACACTTAGTAATATACTTTTTTTACATTTAAGTTACCATACTAATTTCTTAATTTAAAATTTTTTAAAAACATACCATTTGTTAAATACATGTATTTAGAAAATATGTAAAAGCACTTATATACAGTCATAATATCGTCTGTAACCTTTGAATTTTTATTTAAATAACTGCAAGATTAAATAAGTCTTGAAAGATAATGAACAAACATTAAATCAAAAATTCAGAAATACTGTATAAAAATGAACAAACAATGTATGAAGAATTGAGCAAATTCCGTAATTTAATTTGTCACTGCTAAAACGAAAAACATTTTAAGATTTTCAAACAAAAAAATTTTAATTATATCTCAGTTTTCCAAAGTTGCCTAACGTGTGCATGAGTTTTTATTCAATCCAAAATATTTAAATAACAACATTGTCTGCCTTTAACTAACTTTATTTTCTTCAAAAGATTCCTCAGTTAAAGAGATTTTTTGTCAAATGAGAATGCAGCTAACAATCGCATTCTCAGAAAGCATATTTTCTCCCATTTATTTCTCTTCAAAGGACCAATTAAAATGTTCAGCCATTTTATGCGACTCTGTTAATTGCAGGAAAAGTTAATGAACCTTTAAACTATTTTAATAATGAATTTCAACATTTAAAATAATTTAGCTAATTTTTTGCCCCCCATTTTACAATAAGAAACCTCATTTTGTTAAATTCTGATAATGAGTTTGCATAGAATCATTTCTAGAATATTTTGTTTAATACATTGTGTACTAGTATCTTTTGTATTTTGATAATTATCAGAGAAAATACAAAAGCATTAAGGGGAAAATGCTAATTATTTTTTAATTCTATATCATTAATTTAATTACGTTTAAATGCCAGTATTTACTTCGGGGTTTTTATTATTTTTTCTAAACATATAGTTTAGAATTTAATAAATGCCTTTATAGAGTTTTTTTCATCAGTGTGCCTAAGGATGTAATTAAGTCATCTGTCTCCACTATTGTAATCTTTTAGAATATTTTTTTCTATTCATGAAATAAGTAATTTTATAAATAATTCAATCTATCAAATAAAAGACATTTTAAGTTTAATATGTATGAACTATGGTAAAGATTCCAACAACAGATTATATAAAGGTTATTGTACAAAGTGCTTTTTGAATTGAAGTCTTTATTAGAGCAGCCTATTTTAATTTATTATTAAATAAAATGTTTTGCTCTGTTTAGAATAAAATTATCCTTAGATTCTTAATGAGGGTTTAACTTAAAAATTATTTAATTTTAATATCTGAAGAAATACATGTGAAAAATATGATATGTATACAGGAAGTAAACATATAGAAATTAGTTAACCCACAAAATAGCTTTTGAAATCTGTAAATTGAAACAAATTTTTGTGCCAAATATAAGTCCTTTAAAATAGAGTACCTTTATTTTTATAAACAACTTGCTGTACCTCCCCGCTCTCAATGTTATAAAAATTGAACTCAGATTCGTAACACTAGTTCAAAATTTTCATCAATCTACAAATGACATATTGCGTAAAATATTTCAGGTAAAACATTCATGGCGTTCCCTCCAGTTTAAGTGACATTGAAGTCCTTCGCAACCCGACAGGCTGATTCACTCTTATTGAACCAATGACTTCAGCAAGATCGCTGAATTATATCGTAATTTTCCACCTCCTCTCCACACCCCTAAACACTGTCAAATTCAAATTTTAAGCAGTAGATATTTCTGCCAACAGGTTTTAAATATGATACTATTTTACTTTTTTAATTATCAGGTATCAATAACTTTGTAAATTTATTTTTAAAGTGATAAAACCTCAAAGGTTCTTTACGAACTTTCTTCTACGAAGTGAATGAAACATTGAAATCAGAAATTGTCTGCAGATAAAAAACAGAATTTCCCTTTTAGACCTGAATCAAATTTGACCAGTTTAGACTTTTCGTTTATATCTAAATGCAAGTGAACTTTAACTTTAAAACATAAAGTATCCATTCTGACTATCCCTGAACAGAATTTTGTCTAGTTTCGACTTGATACGTGTGCGTATGTATGTATCTTGCTGAGTGATAAATGGTGCTATATTGCAATCAATGGTGAGGCCATGTAATATTAAAATCCCTTATTTACATATTTTAATATTAATTTAATAAATTCTGTTTATAAATTACGTTGGGGTTTGCGCGGTAATTCTGATTTTTCCCTCCAGATATACTATAGACTTAACCCTTTGACAGTTTCATTTTTTTTTTCCAGAATTCGGTCAAAAAAATGTCACATTTTTTATTGCACTTTTTTGTTCATTTTACATTTTTAAGTAAAGATATATTATTAAAATTAACATTTCTAATATTTTTAAGCATTTATTACAACTTTTTTTTCTTCCAATGAAAGCATCATAGAACTGAAGTTTACCTTTTGTCTCATCGATATCCAAGTAAATTTTTTTAATTCCAGTGAAGTCAAATCTAGGAGGCGGATCCGAAGGATTATCACAATCAATTTCAAAAAATTGTCTCGCTTGACTGATTCCATCTGTATTACTATCAGAGTCACTACTATTCAGGTCATCTAGTAAACTTTCGCTACTATCATTTACAGATAATTCAGTTTCTGATTCCGAGTCACAGTTCGAATCGCAAGAAATTAGCTCCATACTCAATGAATTATAAATTATTTTAAAGTAAAAATATATTATTCATCTTTTACATCAATAAAACTATCAGGCGGTTAGTAAAATATAACCAGAAAGCTATACATTGAAAGATAACAATTCGTCTTCTGATACAAAACATGCGAATATACCCGCGCTTTTGAACCAAAGTAGAAAATACAATAAACTGCAAACTATCCTTTACTGGACAACTATCGCCTTCTATACGGATAATTAGTTACTAAAATTGGAAAAAATATGGCCGAAACTGTTCAAGCGAAATTGAAATCAGATTGCACGTACGCCGTACGGGCAAATCAGTAAAGGCCTAAAATCTCTGCCCGTACGGTGTACGGGCAAAACAGGTAAGGGGTTAATTCAGCATCTATCTGTACTTCTTTAGCCAATAGTAAACGCTTTCTCTTTAAACATGGGTATTTTTTATCGCATGATCAATTGAGCTTAGGGATTATTCGTAGTCCTTTTACCTGAGAAATCCCTACTTAAAAACAGTGTGTGGGTATGATTTTCAAAAAGTTCTGGCCTGTTGTATGTATTTCATGTATTTTACAAGAAATAAAATGCGTTGTGTGTTTGGATGAATCTCGCCCACATTTCATTCATATAACTATAAAAAAAATAACAATTAATTAAAATTTTGATTTTATTATTTTTCATGTTATTCTAAAAAAGTTTATAAACAAAATGAAAGAAGAAAGCTACTTAGTAAAACTATTGTGTTTCTACATTCATAATTTTGTAAGTCATAGAAGCTGATTTTGAATTTAACAGTTATCTTATATATTTAACATAATAACATTTTATAATGCTATTCATAGATATTTTCAAATATACGCTAGATTTTGAGCACTCCGTGAATTATCCACGATTTATAAGCTATCTAGATCTAGACCTGCTACTTAAAACCGGTTTCAAAAAGCGGATGGTATATATTCATCAGTAATGTGATTCACCCCAACTCACTATGTTACTGTCAGTCAGCACCCGACCCATCCCCTATATAATAATAGCTTAAGTTATCTGTCCGTCTGTCCTCGAATTTATGAAGCGGATGGACCTGGAATGGATAGAAATATCCATATTGGATTCTAGATAATTTAGGGTTAATAAAATTCAAAGCTAGTAAAACTTTCAAAATCCACCCCTTTCCCTCTTTTCGAACGTTTAATGCCATTATTTCAAGCCCTATTTTCCCCGGTTAAGTGCAGGCGATTATATTTATCACATAATAAATAGGTAAAAACATTATTTTTTCTAGCATTATGACGTCATTCCTTTAACAATTTCATTTAATCATTTCTTATTTTAAATTACTTAAATATCGTCTGCATTTTTCATACGTTTTATCACTGAACATTGATATTACGTAAATGATTTTCTTTTATATTTGGCTTAAATACTAGATTAGGTATATATGTCAAAATTTTAAATTCAATCATCGATTGTTTTTTGTTGTAATAAAAATTTTATCACCGGTATTAACAACAAATTCTTTTCATAAAAATCTAAGAGTCTATTTCATGGACTAATAAATATCTAGCGTTTAAGTTATATATCTTTGAAAATTTGGAAGTTTGATTATTTTTTATACATAACCACACGGTTTCACTAAATGAATTCAATGTGATTCTACAAAGCATTTACAGTATGGGGAGACTTTAGAGGAGAATGATGGTAAACAAATTATTCATCGTGTACTAGATAATTCTCAGCCAAAAAACAAACCTTTTTTTACCTGCCTCATAGGGTACTTTACAATTCCAGAAAATTAAAAATTTTACTGATCCCGTCATATGACGAGATACATGCTAGTTTGACTATAGTCTAATATAAATTAATTTGTTTTAAAAAATGTTTGTATTAAAACTTTTCGTAATTAGAACAAAACATAACCTAATATCTAAGACAACCTCATTTTGATAAAAAAAAAATAATTGTTTCGCTTGGTTACAGGTTTGATTCATGTCGTATCGAATAGAGGAGTTTTAAGAAGATTTCTTGTTGAATTGGACTTTCAAGTAAACAATTTCCGAAACAGAAGCAAATATAAAATTACATTCTGCAATATACTCAAGATGGAAACACGAATTTTAGAGAAAACCATGATCTTGGAATTTTTAAGAAAAGAGGGATAAAATTATACCCCATGCCTAATCTATTTCTATGTTTATAAATGTAATGCTCCTAATACGAGAGTCACTCTGAAATTTTTGAGCTACAACTAGGTTTTTAAAGTTATACTTCCAAAATTTTAGGTATTTTCAACGTAGTCTCCTCCAGCATCAATGCACTTTTGTAGACGAATTTTCCACAGAATAAATGTCTGAATCCATTAATTTCTTGGAATAAATGAAAAATGCATTTATAGCTACGTTAATCTCTTTTTCTGGATGAAAACGAAGTCCACGTAAGTTCTTTATTAGATTAAAGAATAACCAAAAGTTACACATAGCTAGATCAAGTGAATACAGTGGATGTTCTGTCACTTTAATTTGTTTTTGCTTAAGAAACTCAACTGTTAATCCGGCTGTATGTGAAGATGCATTGTCATGGTGAAGCATTAGTCCCCTAACACTTACTTCTTGTACAATTTGTGGAAGACATTTAGTGGTATACCAGTTTTCTGTTACTGTCTTCTGTCCTTCCAACTTGATGGCTTTGACCAATCCCGTACTTCTGAAGAAAATGTCATGCCTCACTTTTTTCAGTGCTCGTTGTCTTTTCACCATTGTCGGCGTGGGATCATCTTCAAAGACCCATACTTTGCTTTCTTGACGTGTTGGAACGTCAATAAACGGTATGTACGTTTCATCAACCGTTACAATTTTAGAAATGATGCGGCGGCCATCATTATTTAACAATTTAAGAGGTTCTTTACTGATATTGACACGCTCCCCTTTTTGGTGCTGAGTTAGATTATGTTGAACCCAAGGGCAAACTACTTTTTCCATATGTAATTCTTCATTAATGATTTTGTGTATGGCTGCGGATCCAATGTTAAGTTACTTCTTTGTAATTTGATAGGTACAGCGATTATCCTCCATTAACATTTTTCCTGTGGCATACACATTATCCGGGATTACTTCCGACTGCGGCCTTCCTTTGTGTTCTTCATCCTGAAGAAATTTGAGACCTCTGCTAAATTCTTTAAACCATCTGAATACAGTAGCACGAGCTGGATATTCATCATCAAATGCCAATTTCAACCGTTGAAAGCATTCTTTTTGATTTAATCCTGCTTTAAAATCGCAGAAAATCATAGAGCGAAAATGTTTCCGCTTTAACTCCATTTTTTCTTCTGTTTAAAATTTATTCTACGCTAAACAAGTTGGAGTAAGTCAGTAAAAAATCGTCTGCTGTGTTAAAATACTTTTTATTTTAAAATTAAACCATTATTTTTATTTTGTAAATTCTGGTCTAAGCGTATCTCAAAAATTTCAGAGTAACCCTCGTATAAGAAGAGAAATAATAAATTTCAATCATACTACTAATAAATTTCAATCCAACTTTAAAATGTTCTGCTAACGTAATTTAAAATGACAGAAAATGTTTTAATAACTGTCTCTAATTTAGAAAAACACATTGAAAAGTTATTCCAAATTTTTTTTCGCTCTCTAATGAACTAATTTAATTTCAAAGACTGAATTATGAAATATTTATAAAAATACGACTATATTTAGATATTAATCAAAATTATGGTGACATAATGTAATTTCAAATTATATCATTATTTTAAAACATATATATTTAAAGACATTAATCATTAAGGGAATGAAAATTTTTAGTTATTACAGTTTTGATAAATTGCATCTCATCTTTTCCTTGAATTTCTAAAATTTTAATTAAATTCAAAATTGCTAAATCGTCTGGAAAATTAGCTTTCGCATTATGAGTACCCTAAAATAATACGACATTGTCATATATAATGACATTTAAAATCCGTATTATTTTATTGCATAAATTAATTACGTTGTCGGTGATATAGTAAAATAATAGATAGCACTTATTACATCACATATCAAGTAATTAACCAGATGCAAAAAAGTTTCGAGTTCTTTCGAATATCTAATGAGGCAGTTCGTTACGGTCTCATTTATTTTCATACTGTAAGATATTCTTTATTAAATTCCTGTTATTTAATAATATCTCATCAATATTTATCATACTTATCATGTTTAAGAAGGATTTGGGGTACAATAAACAAACTACTCCATTAGTAAATCTTTGTTACTTTATTATTAGTTATATTTCACCTTAAGTGTTGGTCGATTTTTCTTTCGGCATAAGAAATAAATGCAACAAATGATCCCAATAATAATTAAAATAAATCATACAATGACAAATTTATCACAGATATTTATCACAGTTATCATGCTTAAGACGGCTTTTATGTCCAAGAAACAAACTATTTTATGATGTAATATCCTTTGTACCATTTTATATCTAACTATTTAATAATCACAGCAACAACATCGTTCTTTCAATCTGTAGGTGTAAGTGAATATTTAGTATATACTAGCAAATGTGCCCGTGCTTCGCTAAGGTGAACTTATATATTACTTTTAAACAAAGATTTTTTCGTGCATAACTCTATAAATTCTTCACAGTTCAGTTTGAGTCATTGGCATAATATATATTTCTATTATAAGTTTATTATAACAATATTCAGTTTTTATAATCAAATTTGTGTCATATTAAATTTACTCAAACTTTTTTAATGGTAAAATATAAGTTTAACCCTAAATTACATTACTGTATTACTACTGTACGTTGATTAACAACGTTAATAGATCTTGCCATATTAAGTGGTAGAATAGGAAGCAGAGGTTTTGACAGCAACAGTGCTCATTTTGTTGGTATTAATAAATGTTGTCCAAACCACATGGTTTTGTATGAAACAGAAACACACATTCGTATTGACAACCATATGAATATAAAGATAACTATATAAAATGATAGGTTTTTATTTGCCCACGAGAGTCACTGAAATTTGTACTTTTCGTTGTTATAATATTGTTGATAAACATTTCATTGTAACGTAAAAATGAACCAAGAGTGAAATTTAAAATGAGTTCTCATATAAAAATCCTATAATTTTCGTCACATAGAAATGAAAGTTAATCACTTTCTATCTCAATTTCCAGGTCAAATCGAATGGATACTAAGCAGACGATGTTTAAATAATATAAAATAAGAAATGAATAAATGAAATATTTAAAGGAATGACGTCATAATGATAGAAAAGTATCACTTTCACCAATGTATTATGTAATAAATTAAAAATTTTAATCTTCTGCTTTTAACCGAGGAAAACTGCGTTTAAAACAATTACTTGGTATGACATCACATTGCTAGAAATATTGCTTCTTTCACATAGTTATCATGCGATAAATTAAAAATTTAATCATTTGCTTTTAACAGGGAAAAATAATGCTTGGAATAGTGACATGAAATGCTCGAAAAAGGGAGAAGGAATGGATTTCGAACGTTAAAAATTTACAAAAACCTTCCCAGGGATATACCTAATAATTTCCCAAATTTTCACGGCGATTGGATGCATGGTTTTTGAGTCTATAGAGTACATACAGACAGACAGACACAAATTCATTTTTATATATATAGATTCACTATACTAGCATATAGCCAGTCATATGACGGGATCAGTAAAGTTTTTATTTTCCAGAAATGTAAAGTATCCTATAATGCAGACAAAAAAAATGGTTTGTATTTTGGGTGAGAATTATCTGGTACACGTTCAATAGTTTGTTTATCTTCATCCTCCTCTAAAGTCTTCTGATACTGTGAATGCAGTTTAGAATTAAGTTGAATTCAGTTAGAAAGATAATTCAAAGCTTTCTTAGCTATGTCGGAATTATCGTTAAGTTCTTCCCAATTTTTTGCCACAGTAATTAATGAAAGTAAAGGAATGAAACTATCATTTCCACTACACCTTGGATGTAGATAGAATTTATTGTTAATATCGGAGATAAAATTTTCATTGCAACAAAAATAATCAATGATTAAATTTAAATTTATCACATAAGTACCTAATCTATTATTTTAGCCAAATATAAAAGAAAATTACTCACTTAATATCTAAGATCAGCGATAAAACTTATGAAAATAATGCAGACAATATTTAAATAATTTAAAATAAGAAATGTTTAAATGAGGGGATTAAATTAAGGACGTCATAATGCTATAAAAAATGTTATTTTTACCTATTTATTATGTGACAAATTGATAAATTTAATCGCCTGCTCTTAACCGGGGAAAACAAGGCTTGAAATAATGGTATTAAATGCAAAATGGCAGAAGGGGTGGATTTCGAACGTTGCTAACCCTAACTCATCAAGAATCCAATATGGTTGTTTCTATCCATTCCAGATACAACCACTTCATGAATTCGAGGACAGACCGACAGATAACTTACGCTATTATTATACAGGGGATAACTAATTGTAGAAGAGAAAGACAAGTAAATTCTGCCATCAATATTAGTGTAATACAAACAAATTAGAAATAAAAAAAATTATGTACTGTAAAAGGAGGTATAAAACAGAAGTATCAAATCTTGACAAACGTCTTTCTGAGAATGGTAAGTCAGAAATCAACCTCTTAAACCATGAGTTTTTATTTCGGAAAAACTAGTAAAAAATGATAATCGTTATATTAACAAGGTGTAAACTAAAGCTTCGTGAATGAACTTTAAATTTCGGAAGATACTAGTATGGTAAGTCAGAACAAGGTGCAAGCAATTTGATTACATGTTTATTTGGAAGACACGGGCATTAAGGGCTTAATGTAAGAAGCTATCTTTTCTACTTTTTGTTCGATATTTATGCAACTGATACTTTAATTTCTTCAATGTCTATATTTAAATATTCCACAAAAATAGGTTTCTTATTTATTTTATATTAATATATTGTATCAAGGTATATCAAAATTTTATTTTACGCATTCTATTTCTTTAATTTATCCTATTATAAGACCTCTTTACCTAGTAGTGATATATTAACACATTGTGTGTGGATACATTTAGCAGCGGAATTGTACCGGGAGGAAGCGTTTTGCGCGTAAATTTAGTTATTCAGTTAAATCTCAATAGATCGAAAATTCTTTATTTTTTTAACCAACTTTTTGTATTTTGTATTAAAACATATAAACAAATATATAAATAGAAATATATAAAAACAACAATTTTGTAAACAAAAAATATATTTTTTAATCGCTAAATTTATAATAGTATCTTAAATATGAAAAATGAAATAGAAATAGTAGTATATAGTTTTAATTTTTTCCCGTTCTGTGGTTCCACATCGATTAATGCAAAAACTATTTTCTATTTGTCTAGATTTTTCCAGAATCCATGTAGTAGACAAGAACATTCGGCTTCGTTTTCCTGTATATACCATTATTTTTGTACCCACAAATAAAGCATGTTGTTACACTAACCCGTACTAGTACGTGACCCGCTCTCAAGTATCAGTCGTCAGGAAACGTACTATTACGTGTCCCGCGCTCAAGTATCAATCATCAGAAAACGTACTAGTACGTTTCCAGCGTACAATGCATTAAAATGCTTTTTGACATTAGACTGATTTTTAAAATATTATATTAGATAAATTAATTTGATTTCAACATCATTTTGCTGAGAAGAGTGCTTACTACCACCTAATGGTTTTTATGAAGATTATAACTTTTTTTGCTTATTGTTTCTTTTTTATTGTAGTACATAATGTTTTAAAAGCATATATATTTAACAAATACTGCAATCTTAAAATAAATATCTCTCGAATGGATGACATTGAATCGACTGAACTAAAAATTATGTTCATAAGTAAAAAAGGAGTTTGTATTGCCGTCTTCTCATCTACTTTCCAAAATTAAGCTTAATTTATGTTAGATATATGTTATAAGGTCAAGTCTTTAATTAAATGTCTGTAATTTTTGAAGTTATTAATAAACAAATGGCAGATTTAATGAGAGGTAGTAAAGTGTTTAATATGTTCATTTAACTTTGGTTGTTCTGTATATTTACCATCGACTTCCAAAGGGTTAATATATATTTAGAAAAAAGGAATATAGACAATTTATATTAAAAATTTGTATAGGAAAATAATTTTAGAAGTAAGAGAAGTATTTCAAAAACCTGTCTGTTCTTTAATAAAACAGACTAAAAATGAATCCTGATTATTTTCTCTAAAAGCTATTAATCTCTAAGAACTATTTTCATTATACTAGCTTGATTAAGGAAATATTTTTAAAAGTCCTACTCTATCATGTATAAGGTGTCATAAAGAAATGAGATCATTATTTTAAAACATATACATTCAGAGACATTAATAATTAAAAGAGTGACTTCTTGCAAATTTTCAACTGTTATAGGTTTGATAAATTACATCTCTTCTTTTACTTTCACGAATTTTCAAAAAAAAATTAATTAAATTTTAAATTGGTAAATCGTTTGGAAAAGTAGCTTTTGTTTCATAGACATCCTCAAATTAATACTACATTGTCAAATATAATTGGATTTAAACTTCGTGTTATTTTTTTGCATAAATTAATTACATTGTTGATGATACGGTAGAATAATGGACACCATTTTTTTCCTTTACGTTTCAAGTAATTAATCAGGTGCAAAAAAAATGCTTCGAATTCCTTCCATTCTCTAATGATACCGATGCAGTCGTTACGGTTTCTTTTCTTTTCATACAGTAGAGTTCTTTATTAAATTCCTGTAATTTAATTAAATCTCATTAATACTTATCATACTTAGAATGTTTAAGAGGTCTTTGAGATACAATAAGCAAACTACTCGATGAGCTAATATCCTTTCTTCTATTTATATCTATAATTATTTCACAATTAGAGTAACACGATTGCTCTTTCAGTCTAAGATGTAAACGCTTTCAATAATGTGAAAAGTAAGCTGGAAAAAAAAAAGATAATTTTGTCTTGTAGCTTTCGTTTAAATTTAGGTATTTACCTATTTTAAAATTTATAGTGGTATTTATTTTTGTTAGTCACAAAGACTAAATATTATTTGGGTTGCGTTGTGTAAATATTTAAGTACTAAATTCAACCACAGGTTCTGAGAGACTACAGACTTAAAATAAAATATAAACTAATAAGCTAAATTAAGAGTGATTGAAATCAGCTTTAAAGTAAAAATAAGTAAATTTATTACAACTATATATACATTACTAACATACAAAATTTTGATTAAGTTTCATAAGATTTACTTTTTTCACATGATCAGTTAGGTGCCACACTAATTAAGATTTGACAATAATTTTCTATCACTTAGGTAACAATATATATAAGAGAGAGGACCTAATCTCAATTTCAAAATATTTATAATTATTACTTTTGTGGGTCTATATGGTGTGCTAAGGCGGTACTCCGGTCGGACGCTCTTGTGAAATGACGTAGATACCTTGCGTATTATCTCAATTGGTGGGACGACAACGTTGATTCCAGTCTCACTACTGGTCTTGGGCCTTCTAAATAACCTGGGGTAATTTTGAACAAAGCGGATAAGCTGGAAACTTCTGGCCGTTGCGAGATGTCGAGGTCTTCCTAGAGCCCAACTAATTTGATCCCCGTACTCTGTCCTCGAGTCCTGAACACTTGCCGTCGAACTCTCGACATCCGAACTCTGACAGTAGGACTTCTCTACTCTACTCGACTCAACTGCCGAACCTCCGACCTGTCGATAACTTCGTCTCGACTCCCTAACTCTCGAACACTAACAGTCGGGGGCTTCTCTCCTCTAATTCTCGAACACCGACTTCCTCTTGACTTTTTTTTTATTTTATGTATTTTTCATCTGTGTCCATTCTTATCTCTCTTCATCCAATCAGGAGAGCTGTTAAAATCCAACTGGTCTCTTTTACCCCGCCTTGAAACCGCAAACGTGGAAAAACCTTATCCCTTCAAATTGGGCACTGTCAATTAGGGACTCATAAATACTCCACAAAGGTACATTCTTATTTAGTGTCATATACGGAGACATGATTCTGATCTGGGACTGTGATCAGAACCCCGCCCGAGGATCCTGCACACGACATGGAAATAATTTTTATTGGTCCTCTTCTCTTTTACAAAAGATGTGATGAGGTCAGATTTAGATTCCAAGCATTTTACTTCAAGTATTAATTAATCAATTATATTACTGATCTAAACCACCTCATCACAAATATTAGCATATATATCAAAATAGTTCAAAAAGACCAAAATGAAAAATTTAAGTGTTTAAAGTATAAATATAAGAGTGTGAAAGTGCCATCCAGGAAAAAGGCTTAGATATATTTGCTCTCTCCCCTTATAGTATGTAATATTGACAGTATATATGGTGATCCCATAACAAAATGCTCGACAAAAATCTTGAATTTAAATTGCAGCTGCCAATGTTGATAAAAACAAGAACACTAGCATTGGATAAAAAATTAAAAAGGGTAAGAAAGTAGATCAAATAGTAAATTTAAAATTTTACAAGAAACTTTAAGCACAAAAAAATAAGCAGGAAATAAGTGAGGTACCTATCCTCTCAGCTTTTTGTGTAATATTTGTGCATCTTATTCATCTGTCTTCAATTTTCATGTAATAATTTTTAAAAGAAAGGTATCTTGTTCATTTTATATTATATATTTAGTATATGTATTAAGATAAACAAAGTATATTTTACCACCCATTTTATTTCTAATATTAATTAATATAGTTAGAAAATATATATATATATATATATATATATATATATATATGTGTGTGTGTGTGTGTGTGTGTGTGTGTGTGTGTGTGTGTGTATACATTTCCTAATGACATATTTTACATATATGTAATTTAAATAATAAAGAAATATTTTTAAATTTGTCAATTTTAAAATTAAAACATACTAAAGATTTATCTAGAATATTTTCAATACTAACCATCATTTAACTACTTCAATCACGATGCCTGAATAATAAATTAATTTTTAAACTGTGGCTACATTTGGGTGTGCATTATGCGTAAGGTGATATAATGAAATTTGAAATGACCCCGTTATTTCAAAATGTATAAATAATTAGAAAAGCTAACCATTCAAAAAATGACTTTTTGTAAAAATTTCAGTTGTTTCATTTAAGATAAAATACATCTTTTCATTACTTCCCTGGATTCCCCCAAAAATTAATGAAATTATGAATTCTTAAACCATGTAGGAAGTATCTTTTGTTTTATATTGATAGATTCCTTAAATTTATGCTACATTTCTAACTGTTATTGGATCCCATATCCTGTTATTTTTTGCAGAAACCGATTAAAATTACGATGATACATTAAAATAATAGACAACACTCATTTCTTTTAAATATCAGATAATCAGTTAATTACTTCAATCACTATACCTTAATAATAAATTAATTTTAAAACTGAGACTACATTTTGAGGTGCATAATGCGTAAGGTGATATAGTGAAATTTGAAATGACATAGTTATTTCAAAATATATAAATAGTTCGAAAAGCTAATCCTTCAAAGGATGACTTTTTGTAAAAAACTTCAGTACTTGCATTTGAGATAAAATACTTCTTTTCATTACTTCCCTGAATTCCCCAAAAAATTAATGAAATTATACATTCTTAAACTATGTAGGAAGTATGTTTTGTTTTATATGGATAGATTCCTAATATTTATGCTACATTTATAACTGTTATTAAATCAAATATCCTGTTATATTTTGCACAAACCAATTAAAATTAGGATGATACATTAGAATAATAGACAACACTCAATTCTTTTAAGCATCAAATAATTAATTAATTACTTCAATCACGATGACTGAATAAGAAATTATTTTTTAAACTGAGACTACATTTAGATGTGCATGATGCTTACGGTGATATAATGAAATTTGAAATGACACCGTTATTTGAAAATATATAAATAGATAGAAAAGCTAATCATTCAAAGAATGGCTTTTTATAAAAACTTCAGTAGTTGCATTTAAGATAAAATACTTCTTTTTCACTGCTTCCCTGAATTCCCCCAAAAAATAATGAAATTATAGATTCTTAAACCATCTAGGAAATATCCTTTTTTATATGCATCCTTAGATTTATGCTATTTTTTCTGCTATCCTATTATCCTGTTATTTTTTGCACAAACCAATTACAATTTCAATGATACATTAGAATAATACACAACACTCATTTCTTTTAAGCATCAAATAATCAGGTGCAAAATTAAAAAAAAAAAGATTTAAACTCCTTCCACTTTTTGTTATGGTATTTCTCCGTTTAATACCGAGAAGATATTTTTAAATTCTTGTAATTTAATTATATACAACTCATATCTATCATACATTGAATGTTCAAGTGGCCTTTTAGGTATAATAAAAAAACGTCATAAAAAGTTAAATAAAAGTAATAGTAAAGGTACAGTAAAAGATTCTTTGTTACTTTTATATGTGCAATTATTTCACAATTAGGAAAACATACTTGTTCTTTCACACTCTAGATTCAGAAAACAAAGTGATAATTACTTACTATAATAATAACAGTAAGACATAAAAAGTCTAATGATAAATAATAAAAACATTTAAAGACATTTAAATATGTCTTAAAAAATTTTTATTAATACTACCATTTTTTGTAGAGCTTCTAAGTATTATTACTATTGAACATAAACATACAAATTCTATGTATTTTGACAGTGACTTATTTTAAATTCATTTAACTTTACCATTAAATATATTTAGTTAGACATAACTGTATTTCATTTGATTTTTACCTTATCTATATAAAATTTACAGGGGTACATGTTAAAAATATTGTTAACATGTAAAACTACTGCTTGTTAAAAACAATTTGTGCCTTATATATTAATATATGCATATTAGAAATGACTATTAACAAACATAAATTGTCATTAACTAGTAAAAAAAAGTTTCAAACAAATTGCTTGGGATGTTTCAATGAAGAAATTCACTAACCTAATTTTACTTTATTTAGTTTTAAAAACATTTAGTGTTTAACATATCTCTTTCATGTTATAAAATTAATAATATAAATGTTATAAGATAAGAGATCCTATGTCCTCACTGAATCACATACTTTGATGTAATTTTCTTTCATGTCACCAAAAAATACCACTCAATTAGGAAGTTTTGAGTACTCTTTTTTCATTTTAATCTAAATAAAATGCATTCACGTGAATTAAAATTCTAATTACTAAGCAATGACTTGTAAAGCTGTTTATAAGAAGTTTGAAAAACGGCTTAAGAGAGTAAGGTTTCTTTTGTCTTTTATATTAAAATATGACCCTAAATTTTCATGAAAAAAAATCATCCTTTTGTTTTGCGAAGTAATAAAACTTTTTGAGAACTTCCTTTGATCACGGTTTCCTTAAATACTACTAAAAGGAAATAAATAGTTACTACCTTAATAAACTGGGAAATTCTGAAGTGGTTGGTTTAGAAACAATAACAAATATTTCTAAACAAATTTTTGCTTTAATGCATGCTTTATCATAAGCAATATGTTATCCCCAATATGTTAACAAGTATGTAAGAGAAATTAATTAAAAGTCCTGTTAAACTATTATCTTTATAACATAGTTAACAATTTACGGCCAAATGAAACATGTATCATAAAGTTTAAAAATTTAACAAAATTAAATCCTGTGATATTAGTTTTCCTTTGATATTTTTTATATAATTTCTCATACAGGTTAACAATGCATATTCGAAGTTATTTGATTTTTTGTTCCCAGGAAAGCATGTTTTTATACATAAAAATATTTATCCTCTTTAAAAAGTATGAAACAATTTATTTTATCAAAATATAAGTTGTTTCACTAAGTGAAACAACTTATATTTTAAGGGAGCTAATCTGATTATTAAAATATTTTCTACATTGTTCTCCAAATTTTCATTAATTATTATTATTATTCTAAATAAAATACCATTTATTGTTTCTTCATTTTGTATATATACAGCAGTTTGGTATTGAGCAGCGAATTCTTATAATGATAGTTCACTACCATCAAGGGAAATGCTACATTAAGACTGACTCAAAATTTCATGCAAATTTTGGACGTAATAGTACCTCTTCTACTACAACAGTCTGGTGCTTAGTACACAAACTCCATGGCAAACGATAAAGCACCTGAGTGAAACTGTAATTTTCGAATGGAATGAAACATTGTGGCAGTATAAGATGGTGACTCCCTGAGACACTGGGAATATTCATATGCCCAATACCATTTTTATTCTTAAATCAAAATGTAATGATATCCTGACTGCCTGAAATTCTACTGTAAATTTTTAAATTCAGTCCACTTATGGAAAATAGCACAGATGCAACATCATTAATTTACTAATCACAACACAGAGGTAAATAAGTTAAAGCATGTAACTTTTCTAAGGAGACATACCGGTATAATAGATAATACAGTTAGTTTGCAGGTCACTCCTCGTTAGTTTCCTAGTTGCTTATTATATTTCACATTCTATTAATTAGAAGCTAGTTTACTTGCTTATGTTTTCTTATACAGATCCAAATTGATTTTAGATACCTGTGTCTTGAAACTTAGATGAGTGTAGGGTCCTTTCTTATACGCATCGAAGATATGTGAGTTTTAGAAAAACCATTTGTAACCATTGACCAAGTAACCACTAATTCACATTCATCCAATTAGATCAGATGACCAGACCTTATATCCTTCCAAAAGTATAGGCTGAAATAAAACTGATAAAAATTTTTAATGTTGTTTCGATTTACTGCATTTAAAAAGGTGTTCTTTATAAAACACACTATTTATGATTCTTATATTAACGCATTGTGTGCGGGTACATTTTGCAGCGAAATTGTACCAGGAGCTGGTATTTTTGAACGTAAATTTAGATATTCAGGTAAATCTCAATAGATCTAAAATTATTTAATTTTTTAACCAACATTTCGTATTTTATATTAAAATATATAAACAAATATATAAATAGAAATCTATAAATAACAACCATAGTATTTTTGGAAACAAAAAATATGTTTTTAGTGAATAAATTTATAATAGTATCGTAATAATGAGAAATCAAATAGAAAAAGTAGTATATAGTTTTAATTTTTTCGAATTATGTTGTATATAAACATTTTTACATTATAAAAAAATGAAAAGACCAATCATAAACTAATAATGTAAAAACTAGTTTTTATTTGTCTAAATTTTTCCAGAATCTATGTAGTACACAAGAACATTCGGCTTCGTTTCCTTGTATGTACCGTTACTTTTGTACCCACAAACAAACCATGTTGTTACACTAACCCGTACTAGTACGTGACCCGCACTCAAGTATCAGTCGTCAGAAAACGTACTAGTTCGTGTCCCGTCCTCAAGTATCAATCGTTAGAAAATGGACTAGTCCGTGTCCCGTATTCAATGTGTTAAAAGATTTAACTCTTTCCATTTTACATACTTATCTATAAATGCCGTAACATTCTTTTTTTGCAATTTATAAATAGGCTACTCATATCATTGCTAAATTCTTAGTTTTTAATGATGAAGATTTAAAAATGATATCGAAGTTCTCTTTTATGAACCGTTAAGAAGGAATTCGATATTTTGCATAAACTGCTCAGATTCTAAAGTTTATATAAAAAGCAATCTTTATTTTTGTATCTTTATTTGAAATAAATAAATCATTGATTAAAATTGAGCCATAAATCTAAATCATGAAAGTGTAATATTTAAGCTAGGTACATTCCAAGCTAATATATAATAATATCATTTTATTTCAATAAAACTTTTGAAAAGCATAACCATTATTCATCTTTTATCAATTGAAACATTATTCAATTTTCCCTCCGATATTCTTTAAAAGAGAAAAAATCTAAAGGTCCATTTTTGTTACTTTATATTATTTTCCCTTTTTGTGTCCCGTTTAAAAATGCATCCAACCTTTTGTCAACACTTTCTTCATTATCTTCCCGGTTCAAAAATATAAAATTTCCCTGGAGTGACTTAAAGAATCTGAAACAACTTTCCACGTCAAAACTGTTAGGGAAGAGTTTCTTGTTTTATAACTCTTGTCATCATTTTTTATTTTCTTCGTTTTTAGAGATAAGCTTTATGCTCTATCACACCCATAAACTAAAACATTAAGAGTAGTTTTTCCAGAAATCCTATTGGTTTCGATTTTTCGCAACAAGAATGCAACTTCAAAAAGTGTTCTTCCATAATTCTGTTCAAATGGGTCCCATTTCACTCATTAGAAGAAAATTGATGCTTTTTTAACCCAGATAATTATGTGTAATGTGTAGAATCCACATAATTTTGCTACGTTTTAGTACAGTTGCAATTTTTTCTTTCTTCATAATAGGCTTTGCTATAAAAAACACTTTTCTTTTGTCCTTCTACACGGTATAAGTAATAACGATTTAATGTTGCAAAACATTTCTTGAATGTTACTTTCATTTTAACAATTTGTGACGTAAATTACAAATTTATTTCTTAGAAATGTCTTGCCTGCTAACTTGTAAAATGAAAATAGGTTAAGATGAAAATAGAAATACGAAAATGAGTATGTGAATATTAAAAATGTGAAAATGAAACTGAAACAGATAGCAGTAAAAATATATTTAAAAACCTGCTTTAACTCATGCCTTTTTATTTTCATCAGTTATATTATAAGACCGAAACAGCACACTTACGCCATCTTCTAACGAACTTAAAATAAGAATAAAGCAATCAAAAGGTATGCAAACGAAGTTTTGAAGTGTTCCCCTTTAAAAGTTTAAAACTCTATTTAATGTATAAAATTAATTTTAAAATTTACTTATTTAAACTAAAACTGAAAGTTTAGAGGTACTACAGGATGTAAAGTAAAGTTACTACTATAAGACTACAGGAGTTACTGTTACAGGTACTACAGAATGTAAAGTAAAGTCCTTAGATGTAAAGTAAAGTTTACTAAAGTAAAGTAATGTTTTGCTAGAAGTTTCTATGCGCTCTTTTAATAACGAGTATTTTGCATTGAAATTTCAACAGAGTAGTTACACAAATATTTTGGCCATAACATATTGAATTCACTCGATTTAATGTATTAAATTGATTTGAAAGTCTTTTAAAATTTAATTTAAAAATTAAAATTTTTACAAGTACTACAGGATGCAAAGTCCTTTGCAGGCTTTTTCTTCCTAACAGTTAAATATATTTCTAATTACAAAATATTTCAAATAAGATAAGCATTTCTTTTATTTAGTTTTCCATTCAAAATTTCACAGCTGCAAAAGTTACGGAATTTAAATAGTTTTACATTTTCCCGTTCCTTACCATTAAATTTCGTGAAAATTGAAACTCCTTTTAAGAACAGCAAGACAAAAAGTTCGACTTCCCAATGACAAAAATTTACCTTGATATTTCAATTCAAATTTTCTAAAACTTTTCTTCTTCATTAAATAATTGTGTTCAATAGTTTAATCATAGTACTTCTAAATAGAAGTCATATTACAAAGTCTCGTTCACGGTAAATGAAGGTGAGCCATTAAGAGCTCATCATGCTGAAAAATAAAGTATATATCCATTTTACTATGGATACACCCCCTCCTCTTTATAATCAAAGAACATTCCCTTTCCTTACGGATTGATGAGTGGATTTCTATTTTGTGTTTGTTTTAGCTCACTTGGTGTATATATTTAGTTTTTCAAAAAATAAATTAGGTATTTAATTGTACTTCCTCATACAACAAAGGAAAATAATTTTAAGTTATTTGCTAACTGAGGATCTCAGAAAATTTTAAAGTAAAAACTATTAAAAATACGAGAAGTAAAGAAGTAATATAAGAAGTAAAAACAGCCTGCTTTGAATATTTTTTCTGTTTTAAAATTACAGAGTCCTATTTAAATAATGAATACTTTTCCTTGAAATGTTAAATACTTTTACACAAATATATGGGTAATAACATATTGAATTATAGAATTATTTAATTACAAACGAAATAAATTATTTTTCAAATTACTTAGTCGTGTTATAGAAATAAATTTAAACACTAAATTTAAAGCGATATGAATTTATAAGTTTAACAATTGCTATTAAAAATAAAAATGTATAAATAGCAATAGTGAATAAAAAATGTTTATTGTCGAGTCATTACATATAGAGACTCAAAACTTTACTGTTTTTCTTATAATTTAGTAAAGGGACTATGTAAATTATATCGTAATAAATTTTACTCTAGAAAGAGTAGAACATTTTATTTTATATGGAATGAAAAATATAATAGACTGTCATGAAGAATTTTTTGCTAGAAAGTATTTATGTGCCCTTTAAATAACGAACAAGTATTTTGTATTAAAATGTCAACAAAGTAGTTACACAAATATTTTGGAAAGGGCATATTGAATTTTAAAATCATCTGATTAAGAACGAAATAAATTAGTTTTCAAATTCCTTTCTCTTGTTATAGAAAGAAAATTAAACACTGAAGGGAAATAAAAATAAATTTTAACGTTTACCAATTGCTATTAACACATTGTATGCATGACACGAACTAGTAGGTTTTCTGATGACTGATACTTGAGAGTGTGATGAGGCGATTTAGATCTGATATATAATTGTTTCATTCATAGAAAAAGTAAAATGTTCGGGATCTAAATCTGACCTCATCACATCGTCAGAGATAGAGGACCATAATTTAACGGAATATTGTAGTCTTGTACGGGGTCTGATTCCAGTCACAGATAAGAATCCTGTCTCCGTACTTGACATTAAATAAGAATGTACCTTTGTGGAGTATTTATGAGTCCCTAAGGGACAGGGCCAAATTAGAGGTGATAAGGTTACTCACGTTGGTGGTCTCAGGGCGGGGTTTGCTGAGACCAATGACTTTCTGGCAACGATCCCGATTGGGAGTCAAGAAGAAGGAGGGGACTAAGTTAGAGAATTGCAAGAGAAGGCCCCAGAGAATTGGAGGAGAAGGTCCCAGGGAGTTGAAAGAGAAGGCCCCAGAGAGTTGGATCGGAAGGCCCCAGAGAATTGGAGGAGAAGGTCCCAGGGAGTTGAAAGAGAAGGCCCCAGAGAGTTGGATCGGAAGGCCCCAGAGAATTGGAGGAGAAGGCCCCAGAGAGTTGGATCGGAAGGCCCCACAGAATTGGATGAGAAGGCCCCAGAGTGTTTGGAGAGAAGGCCCCAGGGAGTTGGATTAGAAGGACCCAGAGAGTTTGGTTCGGAGGTCCCAAAAGGAAGTTGCTATATACTCCAGCCAAGTCCGCCAGAAAGTTTCCTGCAAAAGTTGTACGGTCGCACCCCAGAGACAACAGATCAACGGTTGATGAAAAAATTTCCCTCTCATACCCTTCAACCAGAAGTGTTCCGGGCCCATCACTTTAGACCCACAAAGGTACCCATCTTTTTGCATTACATTTGGAAATCGAGATTAGGTCCTCTCTCTCTACTTACAAAATTTTCCTAAATATATATATAGTTTGTCAGAAGTAATCTAAATAGTTTGACTAAGCTTAATTATTGACTTATTATTTTTTTTGTAAATATATGTATAAATGTTTTTTATAATAAATCTACTTTTTTATATTAAGCTAGTCTCAGTTGCCATTATTTTAGAGGTTAGTTGATTCTTCATTTTAATGTCTGTAGTTGCTCAGAACCTGTGGTTAAATTGTAGTAAAACAAATATTTAACACAACGCAATTTAAAATAATTTCCACTATACATTTGATCACAGGTTGTTAATAAATATATAACGAGGACTACACGACAGAGAGCGGGACACGTACTAATACGGGTTAGTGTTACAACATGTTTTGTTTGTGGGTACAAAAATAACGGTATATACAGGAAAACGAAGCCGAATGTTGTTGTCTACTACATAGACTCGAGAAAAATTTAGACAAATAAAAACTAGTTTTTATATCAGTCGATGATTTATCCTTGGGAAACTGATATTGTATATATGTATGTATATATATATATATATATATATATATATATATATATATATATATATATATATATGCATATATATATATATATATATATATATATATATATTTGTATTTATATATTTGTTTATTTGTCTATACATATATTTGTTTATATATTTCAATATAAAATACGAAAAGTTGGTTAAAAAATTAAATAATTTTCAATCTATTGTGGTTTAACTGAATAACTAAATTTACGCTCAAAACTTACGTCCGGTACAATTCCTCTGCGAAATGGACCCGCACACAATAAGTTGAAACTAAAAATTTATTAATATATATTAAGATTAAAAAATATAATTCATGACAAAGGCAGCGCACTTGGAATACTCAATAATTCACAGTTTTAACTACGATCAATTCAAAAGAATGTAGAAATTATAGCATAATAAATAAACATTACATGCAAAGATTCGGATCTAAAAGAAAAGGGAGAGTAAAAATCAGGGCAAACGGCTAATTTAATAAAATTATAAAAATCGATAATGATAAAGTAGCTTTAAAAATAATATATCTTGCAGTTTCTTAATGCTTTTGACAGTTCTTTATACTCCCTTTGCTTTTAATCAAACCCCGACATCTTTGTTCTTTTTCTCCCTTTTAAATAGGTTCTTTTTTATTGCGGATAATGAATCTTAAAAGCAATAATTCAATCTAACTCTCAACATCAGCAATTTAGCAATGATTCCCTATTTCCTTTTTTTCTTGATTTTAAAACAGCTGGGTCTCTGTATGACATTAAACCTAAGATTACATCTAATCTCTAAAGTCTCCCCCACTTACTTTAAGATTTTCTTTTCTTTTAATGTTATGACAGATATTACTCGCCCTGGGACGTACATTAGGTTCATCTGATAACGATGCACTTTGGGTGATAAATAACAGAAATAGTTTCTTTCATAAAATGATATTAGTAGTTTACGCCACTGGGGAATAATAATGTTCACTAACTTTTTTTAAGGGAAAGAAGGACGTTACAAAGCGTTTTTACAAATTATCTACTTAGAATTATGACACTTTATACACATGTACTTTCATGAGTAAATAGTGAACGATGGCCGAATTGTCAGGGTGATGGCCTTCGGAACCCGAGTGCGTGGGTTTGAATCCCACTACGGCATGGATGTTCGTAGCCGTTTGGAATCGGCTTTGAGTAGTAGGTCCCGGTCTCATTAGCCCTCGCCTTGAAAAAAGTAGACCGCAAAGCTCCAAACCAAATAATGAGTAAATAAACTAATCCTATTGAAATATGTGTACAAAATTAGATATATATTTTTAAATTCCACATTTTAATTTTTATTTATAAAATGCTTCTAATTTGCTCTTAGTTTTTTACGTTTTTAAACAAACACTCCTACTATGTATCTAATGGTATTTTAACACAATTGATTTTAAATGCCAATTACATTCCGTAATAATTTTTTGACAACTCCATATCTAAAATAAAACACTTTCTTTTATTTTGGAGATATGCCCTTTCTTCCCCTTAATTTCTGTTAACCTGTTGGGAAGTGCTAATTCATGAAGCTAAATTTTGTACATGTCAGTAATAATTATAAAACCATTATATTACTTTTCTGTGTAGCGTCACCTCACAGATAAACACCTCATTAGCTCACAGCTGTCCAGCCAATAGATTTTCTTATTATAACCTAGCTTTTGATACCAGACCCCGAAAGTCCATCTGTCAAAATAACAGTCAAAATGTGGCTGTTTATCTGCAATTTCTTTGAAAAAAATTTTCTAATATAGAAAACAGTAATTCTGTGTATGTATGCATCCAATTTAATTTTCTACTTCATTTAGATTATTAAGATTCAATTTAAATATAACTCAAACTTTTTCATAAAGCTTCAGAATACAGACATAAAAACGTTTCTTTTACATTAACGGTTCAATCAATTTAAATAATGTTTAATAACACTGTGTTGAAAACAAAAATTCTATATCATGCATTATTTCTGCTGATTGTTATGTAAAATGACTTCCTAAGACCGAATATGACCTTTTTCGCTGTTGGTATGGAAGATCATAACCCTTCGGAATCGGCTTTAAGCAGTAGGTCCCTGTCTGATTAGCTTTCGTTTGTAAAACAGTAGACTGTAGAGCTTGAAACCAAACTAGACCAAACCAAAACCAAATATGACCTCCGTTTTTTCAATGATTTGATTTGGGGAGGAGGATTTTAAAAAATTTACTCCGTTAAATTACTTCTTTGAGGCTAGAGGAGTAATGTTATTCTAAACCATAATAAACATAAAAAATCATACCTAATATGGCAACATATTCGTTTCTTTGTTTACCTACGTGAGATTTAATCCACTTAAAAATAACATATTTATCAATTAGTTGTATCCAATGCTGTAATATTGCTAAGCATATTGGGAATTTAGTTAACTATATTTTCTATGTTTTTAGTACTAACATAATATCCATGTAGATCATCAAGCTCCACTTGAAAAAGATTTTGAAGACATTACCTTAGAAAATACAAACAGAAAATTTTGAAATTATGAATCCACACATAGATTTTCACTTGTCTACAACACGAAACTGCTGTCATCTTGTATCTTCAACTCGTTTGATAAATCCTTTACGGATCAACAAACGAAGTTAAAACATACGCATGAGGATATTCTTATAATAAAATGGATAAAATACTTACCTACCATGTAGAATGGACTACTATCAAAGACTGACATATCTACTGTATTAACCCCTTCCGGTATAATTTAATAATGAAAAACTGTGCATGAAATAACCATTTAATTTTTATTTAAAAAACTTGTTTCATTTTACAATTCTTACATATTCTTAATTAAAATCCACTTTTTACACAGTGTTAAATAATATCAGAAACAGTAAAATTAAGAAAATATCAAAGCAAAACATTAATAAGGTATACAGATAATAGTCTTCAAGCTAGTGGTACTTTTCAAAACAAAGTGCAAAGGAATTCTTAATTGTTTACACCGCCAAGTAGTCTCACTTTTAATTTGATTCTTGTAACACACACGGCATTTCTTAGTAGGTTTTCTTTTATTCTGACTCATTAATTTGGCAATGACTTGTACCAAGAAATCCTAAGTAAACAGTATATAATAGTGACTTGGGATTTTCACAAGTGATAAAAGTGTTGCCAAATTCAGTACACTAGAAATTTTAAACTAAATTAATTATCATATTTAACAGTAACTTTAATAGCATGACGAGTGTAGCTCGTCATTGTGCGGTATGGAATGAAAAACTAATGACGAGCTAGACTCGTCATTTTACCGGAAGGGGTTAATAGCATTTTAAAACCCTCATTCATAAAGTTTAATTAAGTTCTCAAGAGCAATAATTATAATCGAAAATACAATAAAGGTGTGATTATGTTCTGACTAGTTCTGGTGTATTAAATGTACTTGTGCCCCTAATAAATTCGCCTTTAGCAATATCCTGAGATATTCAGAGGAATTATTAAAACAAACAAGTATTTAATGCTCTAAACTTAACTATTCTAAAAAACAAATTACACATCGAAGTAATCAAATGTCATTCTGTTTCTTAACTTTTTAAATTTCAACGTGACAGTATGTTTGACTCTCAATCAAGGATCTGCTGACAAATCTTTATCAAAAATCTGCAATAAATCTTCTTTTACAAAACTGGGCTCCAATAGCATAAAGAATGAAAAACAGATAAAAACTGAGTTATAATTAAAACACTGTACTCGCTTCAAAAAAATTAATCTAAGTTTAATGCCTCAATCTTCATACTGACAAAAGTTGTCACAATCTAGCTGCAAATTTTTTTTTTTATTAAAGTTTTTTCAGCAAAATTTAAGATTAGTTTTCAACTTATTGCTTCAGATCACGTATAGTTCATAAGTGTTTCAAAGAAATCTATAAGATATTAAAAGAAAAGGAATAATATCAAGACACTAGTATTTCCGAAAACTGACAGATTTGAGAAAAAAAAACGATCCCTTTTTCCTTAGAGATAAACTTATTCATATTTTATTAAATATTTTCAATCGTTTTTATAACAAACTCTGAATAAAATATTTTTTCCTGAAAATGAAATAGATTGACTCAAAGATAAAATCGGAGAATGAAAACATTTCTCTTCCTCTGAAACAATAAAAAGTATATGACATTTGTTGAATATATACGTCTTCGGGATTTTAAATATATAAATTGATCATATAAAAACTTGATCATATAAATATATAAATTGATGATATCTGCTGTTTCACTCTGTTTGTTATTTATTTCGCATAATTTATTAAAAATTATCTTCTACAAGCACGTAAAAACCGAAAAGTGTTTAAAAAATTATCTTGTTCGACAAGAAAATCATATATAATTATACACGTGCGGAGATGCAAGGCCGTAGACAAGGGGGGCGATTTGAGGGACCGGTTCTAATCCGAAATTCTTAAAGACCGTTTCGTGGAAAGAAAAGAGACCATGTGTGTGGGTCTGTCATCTGCCTAGCTGTGCATATATGACATTGGGCTTAGAACAATGACTTTGAATTAAGGAATAGGAGCAAATTAGATTCGACATGTAAGAACAGACTGACTAGAACTTTTGGCATCTAGTCACAATATTGTTGCACAATCGGAAGAAACTGTGAAAATGTTTTGGTAAAAATTTAAAATAGAGCATATTTTATAAAATACAAGTAAAAATTTTCATTTTCTTTCAAAATTATTCTTTTTCTTTAGTTATACTTCTGTTCTAAAAATTAGAATTTAATACCATGTATAGTTTATATATTTTCAATGTTAATTTTGCTATTAAATTCATTATGTAGTTACTACATAGCTCATTTAAGGCTATAAATTTGTTCATTATATCATTTTAAAATTATTTTGATATTGTAAAATCACATTATATTAGGTTGGGGAAAAAGAAATCCATTATTTTTGAGTGAAATTCATGACTTTATTTAGCCTGTTTTGGATTGTCCGATTTGGGTCAAATATGCAGCGTTTTGTTCTATAATTTGTTGGTATTTTAAAGATAGCTTCATAATGCCTCTCTCATAGAAATCCTTGTTCTTATTGAAGAAAAACTCCAGTAATCGATTTTCGCAATTTTCTCTTGATCCCAATTTCTTATCACTCAGGAAGTTTTGAAATGGGAGAAAAGGGTGGTAATTGCTTAGTGCCAGGTCTGAACTATATGGTAGATGCATTACAGAAGTCGAGTTTCTTTTGGAAACCAGCTTTGCACAAATGGTTTAAAACTGTTTTATGGTCGATATTTAGCTTCCGGGCAATGCTTCGACTACTAACATACCGGTCAACTTCGATTATTTCTGTGATTTTTTTAGTTATTTTCGACGACGGGCCTGCCTGTGCGAGGTGCATCTTTAACATAAAAAAGTGCCTGAACGCAATCGACTAAACCAAAATCTCATGTAATTATCTGTTACAGTATCGGCACCATAAACACCATTCACGATTTCAGCCGACTGGCTTACATTTTCGCCTTTATCAAAGAAAAACTGTAAAATGTATCGAATTTGTTGACTGACAATTTTAACACACTGTAACTCACAACTGAATGGACCAAACAAAAAATAGTAAAAAAAAATTTAGTGTTACATGTCACCTTGACAACGAGTATAAAATTGAAAGTGTTTGATTGATACTTTACGAGATATCGATCGCTACAGCCATCTACCGAAAAAAATAATGGATTTCTTTTTCCCCAACATACTGTAAAATGTACCGAATTTTCTCTTTGTTGACTTCCATTTTTAACACCCTGTAACTCACAACTGAATGGACCAAACAAAAAATAGTAAAAAAAAATTTAGTGTTACATGTCACCTTGACAACGAGTATAAAATTGAAAGTGTTTGATTGATACTTTACGAGATATCGATCACTATAGCCATCTACCGAAAAAAATAATGGATTTCTTTTTCCCCAACATACTGTAAAATGTACCGAATTTTCTCTTTGTTGACTTCCATTTTTAACACCCTGTAACTCACAACTGAATGGACCAAACAAAAAATAGTAAAAAAAAATTTAGTGTTACATGTCACCTTGACAACGAGTATAAAATTGAAAGTGTTTGATTGATACTTTACGAGATATCGATCGCTACAGCCATCTACCGAAAAAAATAATGGATTTCTTTTTCCCCAACATACTGTAAAATGTACCGAATTTTCTCTTTGTTGACTTCCATTTTTAACACCCTGTAACTCACAACTGAATGGACCAAACAAAAAATAGTAAAAAAAAATTTAGTGTTACATGTCACCTTGACAACGAGTATAAAATTGAAAGTGTTTGATTGATACTTTACGAGATATCGATCGCTACAGCCATCTACCGAAAAAAATAATGGATTTCTTTTTCCCCAACATACTGTAAAATGTACCGAATTTTCTCTTTGTTGACTTCCATTTTTAACACCCTGTAACTCACAACTGAATGGACCAAACAAAAAATAGTAAAAAAAAAATTTAGTGTTACATGTCACCTTGACAACGAGTATAAAATTGAAAGTGTTTGATTGATACTTTACGAGATATCGATCGCTACAGCCATCTACCGAAAAAAATAATGGATTTCTTTTTCCCCAACATACTGTAAAATGTACCGAATTTTCTCTTTGTTGACTTCCATTTTTAACACCCTGTAACTCACAACTGAATGGACCAAACAAAAAATAGTAAAAAAAAATTTAGTGTTACATGTCACCTTGACAACGAGTATAAAATTGAAAGTGTTTGATTGATACTTTACGAGATATCGATCGCTACAGCCATCTACCGAAAAAAATAATGGATTTCTTTTTCCCCAACATACTGTAAAATGTACCGAATTTTCTCTTTGTTGACTTCCATTTTTAACACCCTGTAACTCACAACTGAATGGACCAAACAAAAAATAGTAAAAAAAAATTTAGTGTTACATGTCACCTTGACAACGAGCATAAAATTGAAATTGTTTGATTGATACTTTACGAGATATTGATCTCTACAGCCATCTACCGAAAAAAATATTGGATTTCTTTTTCCCTAACATACTGTAAAATGTACCGAATTTTCTCTTTGTTGAATTCCATTTTTAACACCCTGTAACTCACAACTGAATGGACCAAACAAAAAATAGTAAAAAAAAATTTAGTGTTACATGTCACCTTGACAACGAGCATAAAATTGAAATTGTTTGATTGATACTTTACGAGATATTGATCTCTACAGCCATCTACCGAAAAAAATATTGGATTTCTTTTTCCCTAACATAATATTACGATACTCATTAGGAGTATACATACATAAGAAAACCTGTAGTTTTATTGAAATATCCTTCACCGAAAACAATGTCCCCCTCAGAATATAATTTCTGGCTACGGCCCTGCGGAGATGTAAACTAACTGTTTGCTAAACATGTATTCCATGCATTATGAACTATTTATTTTCCAAACAGAAAATAAAATTATAGATAATATATAATAAGATAAAATAAAGAAATTAAATATATATCCCAACAACATATAGATGTTTACAACTATTTCTTGTAAATTCTAATGTAAAAAGCTTTAACAGATTATTTCTCAGTAGCAATCAATTAGAGTTTCTAAATGACTTATCGGATAATTGGATGACAGGATTAGCAATGAATTAACTTTATTCTAATGAATTTTTTCACAAGTGAAACATAATATATCATTGGTTAAAAAAAAACTTATATATTTTTTCACAAAGCTTCCAACTTTTTCAATTGTTACCAGATCAATAGTTTTAAAGTTAAAAAGGAAGCGATCTGAAAATGGCACAGATCAATATTGTAAATTATAGAGTGTTTTGAAACAAAAAAAAAAGAATTTTAGAGAATCCTATATTTATGAAAACGTACTTATTTTTTCCAAGTGCATTGTAGTATTAATTTATGTTTGCATTTTCACTCAAGAAAAAATAAAATGCCCAATCATCGATAATGGATTTAAAATATACAGATTTATTCTACTAAATAAGATAAAAGTTAAAAATGGTATTTTTTTATATAGAGACATTTATAAGTCAAAGAAAATATCAATATTTCACTGTATTTCTTTTCAATTTTTTTTATTTATTTATCAGATTGCTTTGCGAAATACCTATCATTTGCACTCTTTGAAACTCAAGCTGTTTTTTATTATTTTTTTAACAAAAAAAGTTTTTAATTAGAATAAAAGAAACATTTTCAAATAAGGGTATTAATATTCTTTTGAATAAATAAATAAATTTGGATGATAAAAAAAATTTCAAACTCAATAATACAATCAAATAATATAAACGCAGAGTATTGTAATAAATTACTAAAACTGTTTTAGTAAATCACATAATAACTTTAAGCCTCATTGTCCTTGTCACTACACTTTAATTTACCTTTTAAAAAATAAATGCTAATTCATGAATAATAATATATTTCCGGAAATTAATCCATATCTTCTTGCCTTAATAATTTATTATTTCTTTCGAAAGCTAGTGTTAGAAACTAAATCGTTAAAATATCCTAATATCTCTTTTAAATTATAAAATTCAATTCACAAGATGTTGTGATGTTCTATATAGTGGATCCATAGATGGTGTCAAAGAACATATGCACATCCACTCAAGAACTTTTTCTCGAAATTTAAGCATTTAAGGATAACTTTTATTATCCTGTTATATGTGTTAAAATTTTTTTAAAAGTTTGAACTTTCTGTACTCTTTGAGCTTAATTTTTATTCAGCTTTAAGGGAAAAAAGGATTCCATCTTAACCAATTCATGAAAGAATAATAGAAAAGTTTTAACTGAATCTGAAAAATGCCCCTGTATGAGTGTTTGTAGATGAAGAGAGGAGGTGAATTCCTACAGAATAGGTTCCTCACTCCCACCTTCAGCAGTTTCCTGGTAAATAATTAAAGAACTCATTTTTTTTTCTTCCACATCGTTTTTTAAACATTCAAGGACTTCAACTAATTTTTCAATGATATTGGATTCTACTAATTTTAGTAAGTAAGAATTTTTATACTCTTGATATTTTTATTAATTTTCTTAAGTGATATTTATTTATGTAATTTTCAAAGTTTAATAAAACATTAAGTTAATTCTTAAACATTTATTTTAATCGGAGTTACAAGATTATAAAACATATTCTTTAACTTTTATTAAGTCATAAAGCTAAACTAAAGATATTGCTTCTTTCTTGGAAATATGCGCCCCTTTCCCCCAAATTCATTTCTTGGACTCCTCTGTCATAGATAAAAAAAAAAGCAATAACATTGGTTTGAATGAAGTTTCTGATACTGAGTTAGTGTTATTATATTCACGTCTTTCATCTCTAAAAGTAAATGTTATTAGGCAAATATCTTTTTAATAATGAATACTGTAGTTTGTTTAAAAAATGAGATACTGCTGATATAAAAACTCTTCTCGGGTATAAAGCATGTAACATTACTTCCTTTATTGAATATACATGTGAGTATTTCCTTTTAAAAATTTTTAGATGGAGAAACATCCATCTTCCATATACAGTCCTATTAATTCGCTAGAAATTTTATTTAATCAATAAATATTTCTGGTAAAGTTCTATAATGCGCCGTATTTCATCACAGTATACCTCTTTGTATTCAAACTATTCTTTTTCTGAACTAACTTATCTAAGAATTACGTGAGGTTTATCTGATTTTCTGGTATCGTGAACGCGTCCGTCCCAACAAGTTACTCATAAAGATAAATCCTAAAACGTGACACATATACCTATTATGTTAAAGTAAACACGCAAGTTAAGAATGCACATATGTTATCAATAATTCTGTTTGTTTTTTGAAAGTATTTTCAGTTTCACTAACTCCTTCCAGATTCACTAACCCCTTCCACATCCTTCCAGAACAATGGAAAACCAAGATGATCACTGGATTGAAAAGGTATCTTATGGTATATTTCTGTAACAGACTTCCTTGTTCTGAATCCTTTTGCTAGAGTAAATATTTGCTCAAATTAGGTGTAAAGGATCACTAAGCGGTCGCAATGTCCTAGTTTCGTTGACTTGTCTATCATTAGTCATTTTGGGTATGACGTAGCATGGTTTCAGAGAAATAAAACAGCCTTAATTATGCAAGAACTAGGTTCCATTGATGTTTAAGTATAAACAAAAAGTTGATTTATTTACAAAGAAAAATCATCGATGAAAATTATTTTGTAGATGTTACTTTCATCACATACGGAGAAAAGAAATCAAATCACTCCTTCAAAATCGGAGTATATCTCTCAAAAGAGAAACTACCTATTCGTCTCAAGGTCCAGACGGGAATGACTCCCGCTTCTTCTTTCTCCACCAGGAAACTTCTGTTTTAGAGGAGATCCCCCCTCCTTTTGTCCTTCATCCTTGGGGTAACAGAAAAACCCTTGTGGCCTGGCCGGCTCAGTGACACAAAGTATCTTTCCTTACTTTGTCGGTCAGTTCACAAACGCCCCGCTTGACACATTCTAACAGTCCGGGTGTCAAAAAGACCATTACTGACACAATACCGTCGTTTTCCAATTGTTTTCGCCTTATAGTGACATCAAAAAAGTCATTTCCTTCATCACAACTGACCGCTGGAATGGAACTTAGACAAGCTTCACTTTCTTAGACGTCGATATGTTTTTGGCCATGTCATCCAAACCGCAAATTGGATGTCATTTTAACGCGTCTTCGCATTGGTCATACTAGACTTACTCATAAACATTTACTATTGGCTGAGCCTGCTCCACAATGTTCTTTCTGCCACACTCATCTCACCGTTCATCATATTTTAACTTCCTGTACCTTTTTAACACTATTTTACAATATATATTTTAGAACTTTTCATCCCAGTCTAAGCTAACTTTTGCGCGAGAACCCCCCCCCCTCCCAAAACTTTTTGAATTTCTAATTCGCATTGACATTTTTAACCTTGTTTAATTTTAAAAAAGTATTTTAATGCGAACCTTTACATCGTTTTTTACTTGTATTTTTTCTTTTAAGCATCTGAGAGTGTCCTCTACTTTTAACTTATATATTTTTGTGTTGTAGAATTTCACTCTTTCGTTTGTAGCAGCATATCCTTGCTTGGATCTTAGCCAGTAAACCTCAACCAACCAACGAAACAAACAAACAAACAATTGTTCGGCTTTTTACAATGCCCAATAGTTCGCTTTGACAAACGCTCTTCTAAAACACCGACAGAGACGGACGCGACACTTGCATTAAGAATCCGCAAATTAAGTAAAAAAATTTTGTTTTTGTTATAACTCAAAAAAAAAGCAATTGATCATGTTTATGATCAAAACCTGTGGATATAAAACCTTCTGATGACAAGTATAATCGTAATTATTTCAAATAGATTTTAAGCGGTAGGTCTCTCTCTAATTAATCCTTTTGTAACAAAGCAAGAAATGGCTTTAGGTATCAAAATCAACCAATTATCCAACCATTTTCAGTGAAAAGTTTTGGCATAAGAGTGCTTTGAATATTTTGAAAATCGAAATTAAATGATTTAAGCATAAACATTATACTATAAAATCAAAAATAAATTACCTGAAACTACCCTTTATCTATTCATCATGCACAAATCAATCAAATCTTAAATTCTAAACACAATTTACTTCCACACTCAAGCATTAGTTTTAAACTAACTTCAGCTTAATGAAACAAAAATGTTTCTTTTGCAAAACAGTTTTTAGTCTTGCGAATAATCTCTTAACGATGATCAATTTTATAAATAATAAAAAATAAACGACAAAAAAACACACATGAGGTAAATAATTAAGAAATTCATGGAACTTAAAAAAGGACTTCCTTAACTATAATGAAGATCATTTTTAAGTTTGCAAGCTGCATTTAAGGAAAGAAATTCGAACAAGATTAAGAATGATTATTACCTATTAATTAAATCTGCGAAATAACATTGTAGTTAGTAAAATCTAAGAATTACTTATTCGGTTGTATACTTCGATTGATTTATATTTTATAATGAATAAAGCTTTGAATTCCGAGTTTTTTTTTTTTTAAAGCAGTTTGAAGTATCCAACCATGTTAATGTTTTTATTTCATTATGCTCCAAGTGAAAGTAGCGCCTAATAAAAAAAACTTACAATCGCATTAGAATAATCGGATTGTAGAATGAATGTGTTCTTTTTTCCATCTTCTGATAGCTGGATTTATTAAATTAAAGGATTTCAAAGCCCTAAAATATTTATTATCAACGATTCTTTTAAACTACGATAAAACAAAATTCCAAAGCTGTTACCATTTTGCTGTACTTCTCTTGATCTCTTTTAAAGGATGTCTGCAGGAAAAGAAAACTTCTGGCATTTTCGATAAAAAATAAGTTTTTACAGGATGGCCACCCCTGGGCAAAAGAAAAAAAACTACTGAAGTTGTTTAATGAAGAACGCTGATAAGAGCTATGGTTTAAAGAACTATTCTCGGAATGTAAGACGGTAAAACACAAAATTCTTGAATTGAAGATAATTTCAGAGAAAATTATGGTTGATAATTTGTACGAATCAGATCACTTAACTTCTTTCTAAGAATATAATAAATAGTTTTTAAGTAAAGAAATTCCTGGAAATAAATCGGCAAAGTCTAAAAGATAAAGATGAAGGGTTTTAGGTTTTTGTAGACACCAATTAAGCAAATTGTTTAAAAATTATGCAGTAATTCAACTCGAAGAAGTTTTAGAGAAATTATAGTAGTGATTGGTAATTAGAGATTACATTCTATAATTAATTATTTAGGCCTAACAGCCTAATAAAACTAACAACCTAATAAAGCCTTACAGATAAAGATGAAATGTTTAAGGTCTTTGCAGACACCAACTAAACTTACGCATTTTCGAAGTAATTTAAATCGAATGAATTTGAGAGAAAGGATAGTGGTGATTGATAATTAGTGATTACATTTTATAATTAATTCTTTAGACTTTAAATGCTTAGAAAGAAATGAAACATTAAAAAGTATATCACGCAATGGACGATATAAAACATTTACTCATAATTAGGATAGTAAAAACTAGGTTAAAATAATTCAAAATGGCGTTATGAGTTAAGTTTTATATAACTTCTCTATTTTCTATTTTATTTCAGAAATGGAAGCATCTACGACAAGTTTCATAAAGCAGCATTATTAAGAACATATTTGAAAAACCTTTGTCCTGTTATTCAGAACTCTTGATAGTCTGACATTAATAGGAAGGAAATTTCTTGCCTAACAATTTATGACAAACGTATGTTATTGCCAGCAATGTTTCTCCCTTCCACATAACAGATGCAAGGAAATTGTTTTATAAAAAGTATTATACATATAATACGTTAATGTACTTCGTGTAAAGTAGATTTTAGATTCAATATTTACATAAATACATACACCAGTTCAAGCCTTCCTGAAAAAGTTATAATTTTTCTTTAAAAAGGCATATGGTGTGGTTTGTTTTGGCTTGTTTTAAAGCTCTACATTCTACTGTTTTGCAACACGAGGTCTCATGAGACAGGGATCTCCTGTTTTAAGACGGTTCCGAATGGCTACGAACATTTATGAATGCAGTGGGATTCGAACACATGAACCCTGGTACTAAAAAGCATCTCCCTAACACTCGGCCATCGGTCGGTGAAAAAAAAATTATATGTTTAATATTAAATGTAAAAGGGTCTAATAAAATCATTACTTTTAAAATGTACATTATAGTTCTAATGTACAAAGTAGAACCGGGTCATGTTCAAAATCTTGCCATGCGATACATAACCAACTTTATATCACAAATTAACGATATATAGATTTAAAAAAAAATACATTTTGCTAATATTTTAAGCTCAAACTATATTCCAATTTTCCTAAAATAATAATAGTTTAGAAAATAATTTTTTAAACTGTTTTACTTCGTTGGAAATTATTATTCCATGAAATAACTTTTAAATATTCACCATGAAGTGTTATGAAAAAGCAAGAAATATGATCAATTCAAGTATTTACTTTTTTTCCATGTGAACTGAAGTAATATTATAGAAAAAAATACTTGAATATAACTTTTGCCATAAAACAATAGCTCTGAATTTTGGGGCAGTAATAAAGGTCTATTTTAAGTAAGTGGGAACAATTAAACATTTTTCTATATCATACTGTTAAGATTTTCATATAATACTAGAAAGTGCCCGCAGTTGGAAAAACTATTTTATGATGTAGGTAAAGTGGAAACACTATTTTGTGATGGTAAGTAAATTGCAATCACTTGCCTTGCAGTTATTCCCCCTCACGATGTCAGGAAATCGAAAAGAAGATGTTCATGTATTGAAGAACGCTATATCACGCAAGCGCTCTTACTCTTCGTGGATTCGAAAAAACAATTTAACGATATAGATAAATCGGCAATCAGGCTCGCGCATGCGCTGTGTTAATGTACACACTGACAGAGTCTTATTCACGCATCTAGAGATAGACTGATGACACCTACCAGGACAACTAGACACCGATCACTCAACGTATTGGCGGTCATCAAAGCCATAACTTTCTCTGTTAATGACCTCTAGTGACATTCGGGCTTTTGAATGTCAGTAAAAAATGGGGATTATTTCGAGAAAAAGGAAAATTACCCACATGTAGCCGAGTGGCAAGAATAATGCTTAACTGGTGAAAGTCCTGGCTGACATAAGTGCAATGAGGAAAATGGGAAAAGAAGCTTATGTGTTCCCCTCTCGGACAGAATTATTTTCGTGGAATTAATATGTGAGAAAAGACATATTGTTCAGGAAAACTAGAGGTGCAGGGCAAAAAGTTGTCCCTTTCCTGTCATGATCTAACTTTTCTTTACGTTGCCTACACTGAGAGATAACATACTGAGTGATGAATATTTTTTTTCTTTTGGAGGTAGTTATACCTTGATAACCTTTTCTTTTACTTTTAATAAACTGTTATTGTTTTGTTTACAAAAATCATGTCTATCTTTTTACTTCATAAGTAGTCCAAGATTACACTGGACCATCCCAGTAAACTAGGTGGATGACTATTTAATTATTTCTTAGAACCACTTGGACAAGCAAATTTAAACCACTGATAGAAACCGTTTTACAAGTGGTTACTGCCAAGATATCGGAAAATTGATTTAACATTGGAGATCAGAGGAGAAGCGTCAATTAACTGTATCGGAGTTTGTTCCACATCGTGATACATTATCGAATTGAAAATTAAAAAATCTGTGTCAAGAGGCAGCATATTATATCGACATATTGCAATATATTAATACATCTCGTTGTGGTACACATCAAGTTCCTTAAGCAAATCTTATTCAGCTACTTAAATTTTATATTATTTCATTCATTGTTTTTTTAATTTCACTTTATTAAAATATTTTCGATTTAGGCCCGTTCTTAGCAAAGTCGTATAACGTCTAACCCCGATTAACCCATGGCGCCAACCAATGGTGGGATGCAATTCTCCGTTTAAACAGAGATTAATTACGGTTAGCGTTAAACGACTTTGGTGAGACTGGCCCTCGTGTTCGCGAAAGATGTAATGTACCCTTGAAATGGACAATATTTTGTTCCACAGGTAAGAAGAATGCTGAAAACAATCAACTGCAACTTCAAATTTAAGAAAGAAGATGCTGAAGACTCCCGTGGTAAGAATCGATCTGTAATAAGAAAATGTTTGGATCGAATGATCCTAAAGAGACTATCGGGTTACGATAAATTCGGTTAATAAGTGGACGAAGGAAACACAAAGTATTGAGAATGTCAGCAATCATTATTTCCTGCTTTGGAAGATGTCATAGAAAATTTAATAAAAAAAAATCAATGCAGAAAGTTTGTGAAACCTAGTATTTAGGATGTTATTATTGAGATGAAGATTTCAAGAAGTTAAAATAACAGACATCTGTATTAACAATGCACTTAGAGAAGACTACAAATGTCCATTTTCATGTATGAACAAATAAGATACTTTCTTAAAATAAGCTTTTATATATCTTTTAAGGGTAAAAATAATACAAAGACCTATATTATTTAAAAAGAAATTTGATAAGGGATTTTCAATAGTAATCATAGTAGTTCAATAAGGGATTTTTTTATTTCAATGTAGTTTTCTGATATTTTTAGTAGATTTAAATAGCTATAGATATTTTTTTCAACTCATTAATATCAAGCTTAACTTTTTAGAAATAGTTTATAGAATTTTTACATTTTCTTGGAACGAATGTTTCTTGGCAAGTGTGAAGTTT
>CM063498.1:114275714-114323214 GCA_032207245.1 Pardosa pseudoannulata
ATATAAATATATGTATATTATATATGTATATATATATTTATATATATTTTATATTTATATATATATATATGTATATATATATATATGTAATGATATATGTAATATATATATGAATAAAATATATGTATTTAATATGTATATATATAGAATGTACTAACATATATATGTATATAAATATAATGAAATATATATATATATATATATGTATATATATATATATTATAATATATATATATGTATATAGATATATATATGTTATATATATATAATATATATATAATCTGTATATAAATATATATGTATATAATATATAAGTATATATATATATATGTATATATATTTATATACGATATGTATATATGTATATATATTGTATATAATATATAATATATAAATGTTAAAAAATATATATATATATATATATATATATATATATATATGTTATATGAAAAATATATGTGTATAAATATATAAATATAGTAATATATATATGTATATACGTATATGTAATATTTTAAAAGTATAAATATATATATATATATATATATATATATTTATAAATATATAATAATAATAAAATTTATATATTTATATAAAATATAAATATATAATATATATATATATATACGTATATATATAGAATACATTATATATATATTATATATATATAAAATATACGTTTGTATATATATATATATATGAATATATATGAAATATAAAAATATATATTAAATAAAATATATAGTATATGTATATATATAAAATATATATATGTAATTATAATATGTGTAAAATATATATATGTATATATATATATATATATATAAATATATATAAATATATAAAATATATTTAAAATATATTAAATAAATTATATATATTATATGTGTGTGTATATAGTAATTATGTATATATAAAATATATATAAATATATAATTATATATATAGTAAAATATATATATAAAAATTTATAATTACTTGTCAATGTGTTTGTAATAGAACTCCTCCTAAACGGCTGTACTGATTTGGATGAAATTTTGTGTATGTAATTAATATGATTTGAGAATGGTTTAGATTTCCAATTTGATCCGATAGCAAATGTTTTTATTTTTATTTTAAGTAACTAAAGAAAATAATGTTTTTGTACGTTAAAGGAGTATAACCCTCAGGTATGTAAGACATAAATTAATGCGTAATCTTGAAAAATTGGATCTTAATTTTAAGAGAAAAAAGAAGGAAAAACGGTTTAATTCAGTTCATTACCTTTATTTGTTCCGATACATTTAACCGGAGCGAAGAACTAATGACATTATTTATTTCAAAGTAATAGAAACCGACAGTTCGTGAAAACAAATATATTCTTCAAATGTCTTTGATCATCAAGATTCTTTTTTAGGATTAATTAATCTGTTTGAGTATTAACCGTAATTTAGATCACAAACTTTTTTACTCAACTCTGAAATTTTTTATCATTTTCACTCTTCAACTAATTTTTCAGGGTATAAGATTACTATTTTGTTGAATAAGTTGAAACAAATTCACTTTTCCTTATTGACGTGGAATCCCATTCTGACGTTGGCGGTTATACGGTTAGGTTCGGTTAGGAGTGCTACGGTCTACTTTTTGCACCACGAGGGCTAATGAGACCTGGACCTACACCTTAAAGCCAATTCCGAACGGCTACGAACATCCATGCTACTATGGGATTCGAACCCACGAACTCTGGTACCGAAGGCCAGCACCCTAACCAATCGGCCATCGTTCGGCATTATACGAATACTACCTGAAAGAAAAAAAATATGGATAGCTTTTTCGGACTTATTATCTACTGGATTATTATGCATAAATCCATTATTTGTGGCCCTGACATTAAATATGTTATATTTTTAACGATTTCTGCAATAAAAATTGTCTCCCACTCAGTGCACTACTCTATCTCACAGGAAACAGCTGTCATCTTGAAATCGGCACTCTAATGTTTCACATCTTACTGATTCGGCTGGATTAGTTCGACTATTCCCTACCGGAGGGGGTAATTCGAAGTTGAAAAACAGCCCTATTTCATACGCATCGTCTCGTGGAATGGTTATCAGTGGGAACGCACTCGTGTGATAAGGCCCTAATATGTGACAAAAATGAGAATGAAATTAATCATTTATTTATAAACTTCTTAAACTTTTAAAAATTTGCAATTAGTTTATCTTGGGACAATAATCTTTATTGGAAGAAGTATAATATCATCAAATAAGCATGGATTAAATATAATTTTAAACTATCTTATTTGCTTTACCTGTATCGCCCATATCACCTGAGACGAAAATAGGCATTGACAATTCTTTAACGTGACTGTGTCATTGCTGAAAATCTACGTCTGATAGAGTATTTTCACACGACTGCAAAATGAAACAGTCGAGCGAAACACTTGTTTGTATGTTCGCATCATGTGATAAGCTCTTTAATTATAAGGCAGATTAGCCGGATGTCTTTAATTCATTAATGCCCAAGTCATTTCTAACTGATGCATATTAATGAGTATTTTAAATCGAAGGTATTAAGGACTTCATAGAGTAAAACAAATATGAAATTTAAACAACTTTATATTTTACAGCTTGTATTCATTAGTGATCAGATATATTTTAAAATTGTATCGATGTACTTTCCCACGGTGGTCAACACGTGCATACACAGCTGTGGACTAAATTTCCAAGAAGAATTTAGGTGCAACTGTTGACTTCGGGTTTTAGTGGGGCCCCTGTGGAGGAGTTATAGCTCACGGAGTGGCACAAGTGTAACAGTCAAGTCCAGGCAGGGATGTAGCTGTGAGATATGTGGACAGGGGCTAAGCAATAATGTCAACTTTCACCAAAGGGGCTTTTTAATGAGCCCACCTGCACACTCGAAGGGGGTGCAGATGTGGGAAAATTTCACCCATAAGTGATTGGGACAGAGAAAAAAAACTGGCTTTGAACCGAGTTGTAAAGGTGTGGAAAGAAAGTGGGAAAAGGACTCGAGGTCAGGATTTAAGAGTTGCTGGACATCGAGATCCCGTGAGCAAGCCGGAGAGCCCAGGCCAGCAATCGATTCCCGAACCCGCATGTGTATGATCCACACGCCCGCACCGACGTCCAGCTTGTTTACAGCCCCATCCTGCTCCCCTGTTGTTACTAGAGGTAAACTTAATAATCATAATTATTACTTGGGTCTCATAATCTTTCAATAAGGAATACTATTTCAAGAGTATTGATGAATAGAAAAACCAAATAACTGCAGGTCATGTTAAAAACTAATCAAGTGATGGGTTAATTTGTAAATATTGTACATAATAAATGTTTTAGTTTAAATATAAGGTATTTTCCTTTAATTCCATAGCTTTTATTTTACTGTGTTTCCCCTTTGGGAACTAACACTGGTGTTTGTGTTGTAAGTACATTACAACAAAAATCATGGGATTTCATTTATTAAAAAAAGGGTTTGGTTTGGTTTGGTTTGGAGCGCTACGGTCTACTGTTTTGCACACGAGGGCTAATGAGACCGGGACCTACTGCTTAAAGCCGATTCCGAACGGCTACGAACATCCATTCCATAGTGGGATTCGAACCCACGAACTCCGGTACCGACGATTAACGCCCTAACCAATCGGCCAGCGTTCGGCTTAAAAAAAAGGGAGAAAACTTCAAAATATGAGATTTATTTAGCCTTATATGTGAACATATTACTCTAAAGGGAAGATTAATGACACATAAATCTGTTTATCATGATTTCAGTCGACGTACCTCGCAATAAAGTTCATTTATATGCGATGCTCAAAAAATTAGAAAGTATCGATCTCAATGTCAAAATTATAAATAATAGCAGATTTTGAAAAGTTGATAATTGAAATATTGTGTTATAAGATTTCTTTCTACCTTTACTGATAATTAAGATCCGTTGTGAGAAAGCATTGAAATTCTACTATATATTATTAAGCTGTCCATAAGAAAGGGATGCTAGGAATTAATAGGCTAAGTATGAGAAGTCTTATTCATACCTATAAAAGACTGTAATGGCTAAATGTCATGCATTATTTCTCAAAATGAAATTACTTTAAGGAAAAACATTTTTAATAGCACAGTTATTCGTGACGTAAATTACTGAAATCTATTTCACTGATACATTCCACGAAACATCTGATATAATATCTTCTAATTTCTGTGTTTAAATTGAGCGTGTTCAAGATGGTTAAGATTGGTAAAAGGGAGATTTGCCTGTTTAGAATTTGAAACATCTAAACTTGAATTTCCTGAGAACTAATTATGTCTCTTATACCCTCTTACATAGCAGATGGTATTATATTAGCATTCTAAGGATGAAAGTAGGGTATTTTAATTACTAAATAAATCATTCAGTCTTTGGGCATAAAAAATAAATGACAATCGTGGAATTAAGGATATACTCATTACAAACTCGTCAGTAGTATAATAAATATGCAACTTTTTCTTCACTAAATATAAAAATATTAATTCAGTTTAAATATTAGGTAAATAAGAAAATCAATATTTGAATTGGTTTTGGTTACCTTTACCGAAAAGGAAACTACATTCCTTGAAAGAATTAAAATGTTACAACCTATTAGCTGTCCCTAAGAAAGGGACGCTTGGAATTAATAGGTTAAGCATGAAAGTCTTATAAATACTATTACAGACTTAATGACTAAATGTTATACATTATTTCTCAATGTGAAATTACATTAAGGGAAAACGTTTTTAATACTACAGTTATTCCTGACGTAAATAACTGAAATCTATTTCACTGATACATTCCACGAAACATCTGATATTTCTTCTAATTTCTGTATTTAAATTGAGTGTGTTCAAAAGGATTAAAATTCGTAAAAGGGAGATTTGCCTGTTTACAATTATGGACTGTAGATATTATGGACTTCAGAGAATAAAACAAATATGCAATTTAAACAACTTTATATTTTACAGCTTGTATTCAGTAGTGATCCGATATATTTTAAAATAATAAGATTTTATTTATTTAAAAAAACGGAAACTTCAAGATATGAGATTTATTTAGCATTATTTATGAACATATTACTGTAAAGAGAAGATTAATTACGTATAAAGCTGTTTGTCGTGATTTCAGTCAATATACCTCGCAATAAAGTTAATTTATGTACAATGCTCAAAAAATTAAAAAGGATCGATCTAAATGCAAATAATGTAAATAATAGCAGATTTTGAAAAGTTGATAATTGAAAAATTGTTTATAAGATTGCTCTCTACCTTTACTGAAAATAAAGAACCATTCCGAGAAAGCATTAAAATTGTAAAATCTATTATTTAGCTGTCCCTAAGCAAGAGACAGTTGGAATTAATAGGTTAAGTTTGAAAAGTCTTATGAATACCTATTACAGACTGCAATGTCTAAATGTTATACATTATTTCTCAATGTAAAATTACTTTGAGAGAAAACATTTTTTATTTGGCCATCGTTCGCCCTTAAAAAGTAAGAATATATTTTTCTTTCACTTTATAGAGGAAGCATATTTAATTCCTTAACCATTCGTTTATCTATGCAACCTTTGTTCGTAAACATTTATTTTTAATTGTAAAAATATGCTTTAAAAAGTTACATAGTTGTTTTATGATATTGTTCAATTTGAAAATTCCAATTTGTTAAAATTTAGAAATCTTTATTTTTCTGTATTCTCCCATACCCTTTTATTATATTTAGGAGAGATTCAAACTCGTGCTACAAATCATAATGCAGAATGTTTCCTTTCTTTCTGACAAAAAAAAATAACTGAGATATTTATATTCAGAGTTTGTAAAAATGTAAAGACATTTTTTTCTTTTTTTGATGGTTCATTCAAAAGAATAATTACAGTAACTCGAGATACAAATCTGGCTGTAAAGCCTCTTTGACAGCAAAAGAGGAAGATCCCTGATATAACATGTATATGTAGGCATGTATAGGTGTGTAGGGTGTATAGTAAAGTGGATAAACTTTGTATAGTAAAGTATGTGTATAGTAAAGTGGATAAACGACTTGTATAGTAAAGTATATATAGTGAAGTACTTTGTATAGTAAAGTATGTATAGTAAAGTACTTTGTATAGTAAAGTATGTGTATAGTAAAGTGGATAAACGACTTGTATAGTAAAGTATCTATAGCAAAGTACTTTGTATAGTAAAGTATGTGTATAGTAAAGTGGATAAACGACTACAGTAATTCGAGGTAGAAATCTGGCTGTAAAGCCTCTTTTACAGCAAAAGAGAAAGATCCTTGATATAACATGTATGTGTAGGCATGTATAGGTGTGTAGGGTGTATAGTAAAGTGGATAAACTTTGTATTTTCTAGTAAAATAATCTCTTAATCCCATGCCTCTTTTTCTGTAACATAAAGTTAACTTTTTTTATTTAAAACATTTTTGTAACTATGTCTGTAAGCAATGTTTGCTGAGAAAATCGCTGGTTAAAAACTTTACTTTGTTCCGTGTAAAACTACTCTAAAGAACTCGCTTATTACTTAGTTAAATAATACTCAGTGTAAATCAAACGAGTGATAAAATTTTAATTTACTCAAGTAAGCAGTTTATAAAAACTAAGACGAAAAATTAACTTGAAATTAAAATTTTGAAAATTTACAAAATTAAAATTTTGAAAATTTATAAAATTAAAATTTTTGAAAATTAATTTACTTAACCTTTTGATTTAATGATCGTTGTCTAACTTCCAACGTTAAAAAATTATCCTTTGATTTTCGAATTTCAGTTATTTAAAGTATTTCGTGACATCTAAAATACTAATGTTATTTAAACAAATTATTCTTCTATTTTTATAATAATAATTTCCAGCTTTCATAAATTTTATCAGTTTATACAGTATTCAAACTTATGATCAGTTATAAATTACTCCATAATTCATAATTTAAATAATTCAAAAATTTACTTTCACGTCAGAAAAGATGTTTCAACGTAACCTATTCCTTAAATTAATTCTGCATGCTTCTAGTGAAGTATTATATCTAATTCTTAAGGTCCCATTATGAAAGTAATATCCCCAGGCAATAAATATTTAGAATTTACCGAACACGTTTCACATACCAGACGTAGTAATTTTCTTCCTTTGCCTGCTTTTCTTTTAACGTATATCTGGATAATCTTACATTCGGAATCTATTCCCCAGTGTTCTGTAAACGCTTTACACACTCAAGTGAGATATAGAAAGAGAAATGGAATCCTTTTATCATCATAAATGTTCTAATATTTCTTTGCTTTAATTCTCCAGGGATAATATTTAACTATTTTTCCCCATTCAACTTACTGGAGCGTTCTTTAGTACAATATTTCGAAGCATAAATATTCTTATACTGCACTCTAAAACATCAACTTTAACGAATGGATTCCTCTTATACTAAATAAAAGAGACCGTTAATAAACTATAGTATTCCGTGTTTAGAATTATATTTACAAAACAGTTGAGAATATTTAATAGGCAATAAATGAAATTAATGTTCCGCTACTATAAAATTTAATGTTTAGGACCATAAATTGAAAAATGCACTATAATGCTCTTTGGTTATAAATCAAAGCCTACTAATATCGTATTATACCTTTCTCCCTTTTGCAATATCTGTTGAAAAAAATATTTATATGACATTACTGTGATGAGGCGATTTAGATCTGATATATAATTGCTTCATTCATAAAAGAAGTAAAATGTTCGGGATCTACATCTGACCTCATCACATGTTTGTAGGTAGACCAAGGGACATAAATTTCGATAAAACGGATATTTGTAGTCAAATTACTTTTGTCTCGGGAGGGGTTCTGATTCCAGTCCCAGATTAGAATCCCGTCTCCGTACTTGACATTAAATAAGAATGTACCTTTGTGGAGTATTTATGAGTCCCTAAGGAACACGACCCAATTAGAGGGGATAAGGTTATTCACGTTGGTGGTCTCAAGGCGGGGTTTGCTGAGACCAATGACTTTCTGGCAACTATCCCGATTGGAAGACAAGAAGAAGGAGGGGACTAAGTTTGAGACAATAAAATATGAAAAATCTAAAAAAGGAGAAGATGGATTAGAAGGCCCCAGAGAGTTTGGTGAGAAGGCCCCAGAGAGTTTGGTTCGAAGGTCCCAGAAGAGAAGTTCGGTTCGGAGGTCACAGAAGAGATTGGTTCGGAGGTCCCAAAAGGAAGTTGCTCGATACTCCAGCCAAGTCCGCCAGAAAGTTTCCTGCACAAAGTAGTACGGCCGCACCCCAGAGACTCAGGAGAAAGCCCCTGACGATGTCTGTAACAGATCAACGGATGATGTAAAGATTCCCTCTCATACCCTTCAACCAGAAGTGTTCCGGGCCCAACACTTTAGACCCACAAAGGTACCCATTTTTTTGCATTACATTTTGAAATCGAGATTAGGTCCTCTCTCTACTTACAAAGATTTTTCTAAGTGTATAAAAAATTTGTCAGAAGTAATTTGAATAGATTGACTAAGCTTAATTATTTACTTACTACTTATTACTGATTTTTGTAAATAGATGTATAAACATTTTATAATAATTCTACTTTTTTTTATATTAAGCTAGTCTCAGTTGCTATCATTTTAGAGGTTAGTTTATTCTTCATGTTTATGTCTGTAGTTGCTCATAACCTGTGGTTAAATTTTAGTAAAACAAATATTTAAAACAACGCAATTTAAAATAAACTCCACTATACATTTGATCACAGGTTGATACTTAAATATATAACGAGGACTACACGACAATTACTTAAATATTTTAATTAAGTAATTAAGTAATATAATTCAATATAAGTAATTACTATAAGGCATTATTTCAAAATTTTATTAACTATTCCCTCGTTTTATTCATACTCATATAATATTCTCCCCTTCTCTTTTTTTATAAAATCTGTAGAAAAAAAGTTTATATGACATTACTTCATTATTAGTCTAATTAATATTGTTTCATTAAATTTTAATTTCCGAGAGTTTGTTTAATAATGTTTCAATAGATACATCCTGGCAATGCTAACAATAGACTTTATGAATTATAATTGGCTCTGAAAACAGTATTTTTGCACTATATAAACTATAAATTATATTTATTATTATTATTATTAATTTTTACCTAAACTCTAGTATAAACTATCCCCTATATAATAACAGCTTAAGTTATCTGTCCTCGAATTTACGAAGCAGTTGGACCTGGAATGGATAGAGGCATCCATATTGCATTCTTAATGAGTTAGGGTTATCAAAATTCAAAGCCAGTTTATCTTCTCCTAAACTGCAGATTCAATTCTAAAGTAAATTATTATAAATATGCTTCATATCACAGTGAAAAATACTGCCGTCTTTAAAAATTTCGAAATCTACCCCTACCTCACTTTACGACCGTTTAATGCCATTAATTCAAGAACTATTTCCCCGATTAAGATCTGGCGGTTAAATTTATCAATTTATCGCATAATACTGAAGTAAAAATAACATTTTTTTCTAGCAGTATGACATCAATCCTTTAATCATCTCAGTTAATCATTTCTTATTTTAAATTACTTAAATATATCTGCATTATTTTCATACGTTTTATCTATGAACTTAGGTATTACGGAAATAATTTTCTTTTATATTTGGCCTAAACAATAGATTAGGTACATATATGATAATTTTAAATTTAATCATCGATTATTTTGTGTTGCAATGAAAATTTATCACCTGTATTAATAACAAATTATTTTCATATAAGTCTAGGAGTCTTATTTCATCGACTAATAAATATCTAGCGTTTAAGTTATATATCTTTGAAAATGATGAAGTTTGTTTGTTTGTGTTTGTTTTTCATACTTAACCACATGGTTTGGAATTATGGGGGGTATTCAAACAGCCCCATCGCCGATCGCTGTATCACTGATCTAGCTCGCTAGTTGTTAGGAATTTAACTGTACCCCTCGTTATTTGGTATCTCTTTCCGAGTATCGCTGTTGCAATTCGGCAAACTTCAGAAGATTTTCCCCTAACCCACATATTTGAACCAATTACATTCCGTAGTAGTTAAAAGACCTAGAATGGATAGAGGCATCCATATTGGATTTTTGATGAGTTAGGGTTAGGAAAATTTTACTGATCACGTCATATGACGGACTATATACTTGTGCTTAAATATTGTGCTAATATTTTGTATTAATACTGTATTTTTTCCTAAATATGTCTTCCATCATTATCAACTGCATTGACAAAAAATAAAACTTGCATGTTCTTATGTAAAATGAAGTTCAAATGACATAAAGATGTAATGTTTGTACCGGACTCCTGAAAACCGAGTAATCATCGCAATATCAATAATATGGGACATGATTTGAAAGCGTCAGAATAATATTTTATCGAATAACAAAAACAAAACTTCGCTTATGACATTACACAAGAATGTATTTTTAAACTCTAACTCAAATTAATCTGTTTAACATTTTTTAATTTAATTATAGCTACAGATATTCTGCTCATTGATATTTAAATAGGTATTTACGGAAAATATTTCCTTCGGAGGAACTCCTATAATTAAAACAAATTCTGTAAACAATAACTTTTCACTAGACTAATAAATGAAGTATTTAAACATTAGTTTTTTTGCATAAACTCTATCATAAAATCTGCGCTACTTGTTCAGCCCGTCTTTCCTCCTTTCAACCACATTGTCGTGAAGGAAACATCCCACATCTGAAGCGAAATGAAATTTAAATGACACGCAGATGTAATGTTTGTCCTGGGCCGCTACAAACTGAGTAAACATTGCAATGTCAACAATAAGTGACGTGATTTGAAAACTCCAGAATAATGTTTGATCGCAAAAGATAAAGAATATAAAATTTTATGTGTGTCTTTGAAAGACTCTTTATTTTTACTCTGCCTAAAATGAACTATAAAATATTTAACGAAAATAAACATTTAAGTGACATAAACAGCTGTTTTCATAATTTCGAGGTAAGTTAAATCTTTAAAAACGCATTTCACTTCAGTAAATATCCTATAAGGATTTTAATAATTGAAATATGTTCGATTTAGTAAACTAAAAGAACGTTATATTAAACTTAATATACTCCTTTTCATATATATTTGCTCAGTATTTACGGAGTAAGATGCCAGTAATCACCCAGCCCTTCCTAATATATATTTTTTTCGACACCATTTTTAAAACTTTTTCTCTCTGCTACCTACTTTAAAATAAAATGCATATTTGTACAAATACATATTTGGTTTTTGGTGAGGCTTTCAGAATATTAAAAGATTAGTTGAAGAAACATTACAAAAGTGTTAATTATGTTTTTTTCAAATCCGATTCTCTTCCTTTTCTATATAGATAAGAAATAGATTTCTCTTAAACTGAATCTAAAGCACTGACTCTCGTAATAATTTCTCAAGTAAATACAAGCTATTCCTTGATAAATTCAAAGAATCTTTTTCTTGTTATTTACTTATTCCAATTAAACTGTAATAGAGTACTGTAAGTATTTGACAATATCAAAGTGGCTGTGTCCTGTGTTCATCTGCTTGGAACAATATGTACTGATCGCATTATAGAATACATTTGTTATAAGGTAACTATTATACTCAATCTGTATCTCATCAGTGAAGTTCATAACTGATTCATTACAATTATGATAATTTTATTTTCTTTTAAAGTACAACTTCCATTTCCTCAAAAAAATACTTATAACTTTCAATTTCTAAATGTAACCTTGGTAATTAACCCCTTCCGGTAAAATGACGAGTCTAGCTCGTCATTAGTTTTTCATTCCATACCGCACAATGACGAGCTACACTCGTCATGCGACTAAAGTTAATGTTAAATATGATAATTAATTTAGTTTATAATTTCTAGTATACTGAATTTAGCAAGACTTTTGTTACTTGTGGAAATACCAGGTCACTATTACATATTGTTTATTTAGAATTTCTTGGTACAAGTCACTGCCAAATTGATGAGTCAGAATAAAAGAAAACCTACTAAGAAATGCCGTGTGTGTTACAAGAATCAAATTAGAAGTGAGACTCCCTAGCGGTGTAAACAATTCAGTATTCCTTTGCACTTTGTTTTGAAAAGTACCACTATCTTGAAGACTATTATCTGTATACCTTATTAATGTTTTGCTTTGATATTTTCTTAATTATACCTTTTTCTGATACTATTTAACACTATGTAAAAATTGTATTTTAATTAGGAATATGTAAGAATTGTAAAATGAAAAAAGTTTTTTAAATAAAAAATAAATGGTTACTTCACGCACAGTTTTTCATTATTAAATCGTACCGGAAGGGGTTAATGGCGGCTGCGGCACGTACAACAGATTCATGGTCACAATGTTCTACAAGTTTCTAAATTATACACCTAGAGATGGCAAGCCGGGACTCGAAGTATTCTGCTTGGTCCCTGCTTCTAAATTATGAATACACACTTTGTATTGTCCTTGAAAGTGATGTTTGCCGATGATATGGTGATCCCATAATAATATGACCAACAAATTTCTGCGGCTTGGTAGCGGTAAATGTTGTAAGAGCAAGTGCCCTACATTGGAAATAAAGATAACTATTATATTCAACTATTATATTAACTATTATACTCAAACTTCATCGCATCAGTGAAGTTCATAAATGATTCATTACAACTATGATAATCTTATTTTTTCTTTACGTAAAAGTGCAACTGCCATAACCTAAAATAAAATTGTTATCAATAGTTATAGCTTTCAATTTCTAAATGTAGCCATGGTTATTAATGGCTGCTGGGTTCAAGTAAAACAGGTTCATGGTCGCAATGTTCTCCAAGTGCCTAAAAGATACCTCTGGAGGTGGCAGGCAAAGCCTCGAGCTATTCGCTTGGTCCCTGCTTCTAAATTATGAGTACCCACTTTGTATTCTCATAGGGAGTGATGTTTGTCACCTACATGGTGCTCCCATAATAAAATGTGCAACAAATTTCTGCAGCTTGGTAGCTGTAAATGTTGTAAGAGCACTCCATTGGAAATGATAATTTTTAATTGAATTTTATTAGTCAACTTCCAATATTACGATTTAATTTTAAGCTGCACAGAAATGTAACAGATCCAACGAAAGCTAAGGGACCTAGTAGTAAAACGGGACACATTTCATCCACCTAGACTGTAGCGGTTTCGAGTTGTATTTTCATATCACCAGAAACCAACAGACACACAGAAAAAAAATCTCAGAATCCTTAAGTATGTAGTAACTATATAGTTACTGTAGAAAAAGTTTTGAAAACAAAAAAGCAAATACATAAACCAAAAAAATAATTTTTCATTTGTGGTTTTTATATTTTCGTATATGATTATACTAGATTTCAATTCTTTAAGACTAGATTTCAGTTTCTTGAACTTAGTTTTTCTATTAGAAGCCAGAATTGAGTTTTTTCCTTGTTTTGTTATTTTTTCATGTCAGTAATTCAGTATAAAGAAACATCGGTCAAACCTACTGATCAACTCTCCCGATTAAAAACCGATCTCTTTAGTCATATGGATCGATTACGGTATAAAGTAACTAAACTGTGTTTAAACTGTAGTTTATATTTTCAAAAATGGCTACATGTGAATTTAATTGATATGCAAACACTGTTAAGGTACAGGAAACTAGCTCCTAGCTTTCAAACCAGGTGAATGACACATAAGGTTCTGATATGTGTGTGGTTAGCCCATAGGAGGATGTGTTTTACTCATTTTCTTATCTTGAATCTATGTGAAAGGTGTACTTTCCGTATTCGGCATATGTGTTATCAGGATTAAAAACACACTTGTAATTTATTCATGGATTTTAGATCATTCTAAACTCTTTATATTTTAGGCAGTTTAGCCTTTTGATATTAATTTTAATTTTTTATTATGCCAACACCTTGATTTTTGACGTTTAATAAGTATGTTCTGGTTCGTCCTCTAACTCTACAATTTTTTCAAGACTCACATGCACTTGAAATTTTTAGACTCTTTATTTACAAACTTTTTTAAACATTCCTCGTGATTACTTGAATTTTGATCAGTATTGCCTGGGGTGCATTTCATGAATGCAATAAATCAAGTAAGAAATATTTTCAAAGAATTTAATGACATTTCATTTTTTATATTTTCATAAAATGTTATGTTTTTTGAATGAGTAAATGCTTCTGAGGTATTGAAAGTAATGAAAGATTTGTTTGTTGGAGTTTGTAGCACTACGGCCTACATCTTTGTCCCATTGGCCAACAGCCAGGGAAAACGGTACCTATTGCTTAAAGCCGATCCAGAACGGCTATGAACATACATACAAGCAGCGGAATTCCCATGTACTCCATTAACCGAAAAGCATTATCCTATTCATTCGGTAATCGTTTGATGGTAATTAAAGGAATAATTTCCTGTGAAAGAAAGGCACTACTAAATACAAATCCCAAACAACTGTATGGCTTCCATTATTGTAAAAATCCCAAGAAAACTGGATTTCACTTGAAGACATATTCTCCTATTTGAACAATCAAGCCAAGGAAATTGCCTGAGTATGTCTTGTATGTCTAAACTCAGTATTTTCCAGATATGAAGCATACTTCAACAATTGTTTTATCATTGACCACAACTATAACAATGCCCTTTTGTTAAATCTGGCATAAATGGCTCGCCTATTTATACTAAGTAAAATTCTCAGCAACTAGGGAGCAACAAGCACATCGGCATTGCTTTCAATGATTTTGAATTTTGATAGTGTTGATTTTGATTTTTGATAGTTAGTAGAAGTAGAAAATTGCGACTATATAAATAGACTAAGTAAAGCAACTTTCAATAATAATCAACTTCCAATATTACTATTTAATATTTACGCTTTACACAAGTGTAACAGATCCAACAAAACGTCCATTTTTATTATTATTGCAGAAACTCTTGATTCTACATCGTTGCTTTCCATACGTCACAAATGTATGAGATAGTGACGTGAATAATTACAAAAAAATAAAATAGTAACGAACTTCATAAAAACTACAATAAGAAACAAGAACATTAAAACACGAACAACAAAATATTAAAAAAATTAAAATCAAAGAAAAGCAACGTCTGGGTGACATGCTTGATATCTCTTTCCTCCCAATATCAAATATTGTACAGATTTTCCTCTGTGAAAGATGGACAATTTGCAAGGTGTCTGTTCATTTCAAAATGTTGTTTGCACAGAATGCACAAAGGGTTATTAGAGATGTTTATGAGGTAAAGATGTTTGGCTAGGCAATCATGACCTGTCTCTAGACGAAATTCCGCAACTGCGAAACAAAACACAAAGGACGTGGTGGTAAAACGTGTCACATTTCATTCAAGCCTAGTGAGAGAATAGTTAACCCTTTGCACTCGAGGACTCCGGAGCGGAGCCATTTAAAATTTGTCTTCAAACATGAGGGTTCCGCTACGGAGACAATGCAAATAATTTTCAGTTTTTAACATAAGAACAAAAAACAAATCGTAAACACTAATCATTTTCCATTGTCTCCGTAGCAGAACGAGCAGAACGATGGCCGATTGGTTAGGGTGCTGGCCTTCGGTACCGGAGTTCGTGGGTTCGAATCCCACAGTGGCATGGATGTTCGTACCTGTTCAGAATCGGCTTTAAGCTGTAGGTCCCGGTCTCATTTGCCCTCGTGTTGCAAAAAGTAGACCGTAGCACTCCAAACCAAACTAAAGCCGAACGCTGGCCGATTGGTTAGGGCGCTGTTCGTCGGTACCGAAGTTCGTGGTTTCGAATCCTACTATGGCATGGATGCTCGTAGCCGTTCGTAATCGGCTTTAAGCAGTAGGTCCCGGTCTCATTAGCCCTCGTGTGCAAAACAGTAGACCGTAGAGCTCCAAACGAAAACCAAAAACCAAACCAAACCAAACCGCAACAGAGCCCTCGAGTTTGAAAACAAATTTTAAATGGCTCTAGTCCGGAGCCCTGGAATGCAAAGGGTTAAATGGTTGGGAGCTACATTTCACTGGAGAATAAGTGGGTTTGAAACCGATGCTACCATGGATATTCGTACTCGGTCGGATAAGGATCTAAGATGTAAGTTAAAGGCTAATTAGCAGTCATCTAGCACAAATGTAGATCATATTGTTTAAATAAAACGGAAGAGGAGGCATTTATAAACATAATTAACACTTTGACTGCCAGACGCATTTTTGATTGGTTTGCCCAAGGCGCCGATGTGAACTTTTCATTATGCGATACATATGCTGAAACATTTGCAGCAGATAAAATGAGTTATAAAATCATGCTTGAAGCAGTTTCCGTAGTGGGGGTAACCGGTGACTCCCACGGCGCCGTAGTCAATTGTTACGATTGTCCTTTTTTTTTTCAAACAATCGTGCTTCGATTGCTAAGTGATTACTCACATTCTTTAGCATTCAAAGCAGTTAGGAAAAACTGGAGCAAAGAATATGACTAAAAAAGTGGTGGCATATTGTTCTGATTGCGTTGATTTACCTTTTCTTTGCCTTTACTGTTTCAATATGACTCATCGCAATATGAACTGATAAAATGCATATTTTTCATGTACTAATGAAATAATTTTTTATGATCTATAATTGCATTAATTTTTCAAACCATTATAATAACTATGGTATTATTGAAAAATTAATCAGTATCCATATTTACTATAATTATGTACTTTTATTATTTGCAGCATCGCCGGTCACAGGTGGCCCCCACGACGCTGTAGCCGAGTAACCCCCACGGAAGTCAACATGTTAAATATAAATAAATGAATAAATATATCAGTAAGTTTTATTATAAATATTTAAACAAAAAGAATCTCTTTCATCAGGTAGTATTTTAAATAACTAAAGAAAATAATATTTTTGTACATTAAAGGATTAACCCTCATGTTCGCAAGACATAAATTAATGCGTAATCTTGAAAAATTGGATCTTAATTTTATGAGAAAAAAGGAGGAAAATCGGTTTAATTCAGTTCATTACCTTTATTTATTCCGATACATTTAACCGGAGCTAAGAACTAATGACATTATTTATTTCGAAGTAATAGAAACCGACAGTTCGTGAAAACAAATATATTCTTCAAATGTCTTTGGTCATCAAAATTCTTTTTTACGGTTAATTAATCTGTTTAAGAATTTACCGTAATTTAGATCACAAACTTTTTTACTTAACTCTGGAATTTTTTATCATTTTCAGACGATGTCTATGAGGTTAAAGTAACCCCAATTAATTAATTTATTAATTAATATGTAAGAAAACTATTATTTTATGCATATATATTAACTTATTAATAGTTTTTTAATAGAGGAATTAAGGAAAAATTGCATAAACTCCTATTTAAAAACTTTTGTTCTCAATGTGAATGATCGGTTATTTATAAGCCGCATAAAAGGATCTGATTGAATTTCACTTTGTAAATATTCGATAGTTTCCACCACATTTGCCCCAACACGATGTCTAAAAGGTTAAAGTAATCCCAATTAATTAATATATAAGAAAACTATTATTTTATACATATATATTTACTTATTAATAGTTTTTTAATAGAGGAATTAAGGAAAAATTGCATAAAATCCTATTTAAAAACTTTTGTTCTCAATGTGAATGATCGGTTATTTATTAGCCGCATAAAACGATCTGATTGAATTTCACTTTGTAAATATTCGATAGTTTCCACCGCATTTGCCCCAACACGATGTCTAAAAGGTTAAAGTAACCCCAATTAATTAATTAATTAATATATAAGAAAACTATTATTTTATACATATATATTTACTTATTAATAGTTTTTTAAATAGAGGAATTAAGGAAAAATTGCATAAAATCCTATTTAAAAAATTTGTTCTCAATGTGAATGATTGGTTATTTATTAGCCGCATGAAACGATCTGATTGAATTTCACTTTGTAAATATTCGATAGTTTCCACCGCATTTGCCCCAACACGATGTCTAAAAGGTTAAAGTAACCCCAATTAATTAATTAATATATAAGAAAACTATTATTTTATACATATATATTTACTTATTAATAGTTTTTTAATAGAGGAATTAAGGAAAAATTGCATAAAATCCTATTTAAAAACTTTTGTTCTCAATGTGAATGATCGGTTATTTATTAGCCGCATAAAACGATCTGATTGAATTTCACTTTGTAAATATTCGATAGTTTCCACCGCATTTGCCCCAACACGATGTCTAAAAGGTTAAAGTAACCCCAATTAATTAATTAATTAATGTATAAGAAAACTATTATTTTATACATATATATTTACTTATTAATAGTTTTTTAATAGAGGGATTAAGGAAAAATTGCATAAAATCCAATTTAAAAACTTTTGTTCTCAATGTGAATGATCGGTTATTTATTAGCCGCATAAAACGATCTGATTGAATTTCACTTTGTAAATATTCGATAGTTTCCACCGCATTTGCCCCAACACGATGTCTAAAAGGTTAAAGTAACCCCAATTAATTAATTAATTAATATATAAGAAAACTATTATTTTATGCATATATATTTACTTATTAATAGTTTTTTTAATAGAGGAATTAAGGAAAAATTGCATAAACTCCTATTTAAAAACTTTTGTTCTCAATGTGAATGATCGGTTATTTATTAGCCGCATAAAACGATCTGATTGAATTTCACTTTGTAAATATTCGATAGTTTCCACCGCATTTGCCCCAACACGATGTCTAAAAGGTTAAAGTAACCCCAATTAATTAATTAATTAATTAATATATAAGAAAACTATTATTTTATACATATATATTTACTTATTAATAGTTTTTTAATAGAGGAATTAAGGAAAAATTGCATAAAATCCTATTTAAAAACTTTTGTTCTCAATGTGAATGATCGGTTATTTATTAGCCGCATAAAAGGATCTGATTGAATTTCACTTTGTAAATATTCGATAGTTTCCACCGCATTTGTTCCAACACGATGTCTAAAAGTTTAAAGTAACCCCAATTAATTAATTAATATATAAGAAAACTATTATTTTATACATATATATTTACTTATTAATAGTTTTTTAATAGAGGAATTAAAGAAAAATTGCATAAAATCCTATTTAAAAACTTTTGTTCTCAATGTGAATGATCGGTTATTTATTAGCCGCATAAAACGATCGGATTGAATTTCACTTTGTAAATATTCGATAGTTTCCACCGCATTTGCCCCAACACGATGTCTAAAAGGTTAAAGTAACCCCAATTAATTAATTAATTAATATATAAGAAAACTATTATTTTATACATATATATTTACTTATTAATAGTTTTTTTTAATAGAAGAATTAAGGAAAAATTGCATAAAATCGTATTTAAAAACTTTTGTTCTCAATGTGAATGATCGGTTATTTATTAGCCGCATAAAACGATCTGATTGAATTTCACTTTCTAAATATTTGATAGTTTCCACCGCATTTGCCCCAACACGATGTCTAAAAGGTTAAAGTAACTCCAATTAATTAGTTAATTAATATATAAGAAAACTATTATTTTATGCATATATATTTACTTATTAATAGTTTTTTTAATAGAGGAATTAAGGAAAAATTGCATAAAATCTTATTTAAAAACTTTTGTTCTCAATGTGAATGATCGGTTATTTATTAGCCGCATAAAACGATCTGATTGAATTTCACTTTGTAAATATTCGATAGTTTCCACCGCATTTGCCCCAACACGATGTCTAAAAGGTTAAAGTAACCCCAATTAATTAATTAATTAATATATAAGAAAACTATTATTTTATGCATATATATTTACTTATTAATAGTTTTTTAATAGAGGAATTAAAGAAAAATTGCATAAAATCCTATTTAAAAACTTTTGTTCTCAATGTGAATGATCGGTTATTTATTAGCCGCATAAAACGATCTGAGTGAGATTCATTGAATTTCACTTTGTAAATATTCGATAGTTTCCACCGCATTTGCCCCAACACGATGTCTAAAAGTTTAAAGTAACCTCAATTAATTAATTAATTAATATATAAGAAAACTATTATTTTATACATATATATTTACTTATTAATAGTTTTTTAAATAGAGGAATTAAGGAAAAATTGCATAAAATCCTATTTAAAAAATTTGTTCTCAATGTGAATGATTGGTTATTTATTAGCCGCATGAAACGATCTGATTGAATTTCACTTTGTAAATATTCGATAGTTTCCACCGCATTTGCCCCAACACGATGTCTAAAAGGTTAAAGTAACCCCAATTAATTAATTAATTAATATATAAGAAAACTATTATTTTATACATATATATTTACTTATTAATAGTTTTTTAATAGAGGAATTAAGGAAAAATTGCATAAAATCCTATTTAAAAACTTTTGTTCTCAATGTGAATGATCGGTTATTTATTAGCCGCATAAAAGGATCTGATTGAATTTCACTTTGTAAATATTCGATAGTTTCCACCGCATTTGTTCCAACACGATGTCTAAAAGTTTAAAGTAACCTCAATTAATTAATTAATTAATATATAAGAAAACTATTATTTTATGCATATATATTTACTTATTAATAGTTTTTTTAATAGAGGAATTAAGGAAAAATTGCATAAAATCCTAATTAAAAACTTTTGTTCTCAATGTGAATGATCGGTTATTTATTAGCCTCATAAACTGATCTGAGTGAGATTCATTGAATTTCACTTTGTAAATATTCGATAGTTTCCACCGCATTTGTCCCAACATTGTTGCATCTATTTTGTCGCTCATTGAAAGATATCTCTTTCCGGCATTTTCATATTTCTTGTAAACAGTCATTTCAAAAGACTTGGCAGAAAATCTGATATGCCTCTCAGCAGCTATTATGTATTCCAAAATGACATCAACATCAGAAACTAAATGGGACGTGGAAATAATGTCTTTTTTAATTTCGAGAACTGACTAAAGGAATGGGAAATGTTGTGGAAACTAAGATAGTATTTTCCACTTCTTTCATTCCTGATTTTTTAAAAGATAAGATTGAATAATTACCAGTTATGCTTTTATATGTTAGCTTATAAACAAAATTTTAAAATGCAATATTACACAGGGTTATTCATAATTCCCTCAGGGGTTTCAAAACACTGCAGTTAAAAAAACCAAGTGGTAGATAGTAAAAACTTGCTTTAAATACAGAAACAACTCAAGTTTTTATAATAGCATTTGGCACTAGATAACAGTGTTTTTTCATTTAAATTTTCACACTACTGATTGGGATCTAAAAAATTTCCGAAGATGGAGTACTTGCGTTTGCTATGCCCCCACAACCGCATTTAACACCATGTGACTTTAGCTTGTAATAATTAACACTAGATTTACGGATGTTGATCATATACCTATTTTTACTGAAATGAGCCAATTTGACTCATACAAGAAAATTGAAGTTTTTTGCAAAGAAAATAGTTCCAAATTAATTTAAATAAAATGTTTATTATCAAAAAATTCATGGAAAACATTTTTTACATATAAAATCTATTTTTGAAACACATTTTCCGCAAACATTTCTATTACATTTAGCACAATGGTTTCTACATCTGTTTCTTTTGCATGATTGTTGAACTTGGCAATTCTTCCTTGCTTCAGTAGCATGAATTTCTGCAATTGGAATGCCGAACGATGGCCGAATGGTTACGGTGCTGGCCTTCGAAACCGGAGTTCGTGGGTTCGAATCCTACTATGGCATAAATGTTCGTAGCCGTTCGAAATCGGCTTTCAGCAGTAGGTCCCGGTCTCATTAGCCCTCGTGTTGCAAAAAGCAGACCGTAGCGCTCCAAAACCAAATTAATATGTGATTGGAATGGAAGTGTTCTCGACTTCTTCTCTATCTATACTTTATATACTTTATATTTACTTTATACTATATTTATTTATTTTCATATACATTTTATGAGTCCAATTGGCTCACAACCGTGAAAATAGGTATACCACATTTGAAAATGTGAAATGAAGGGGTCTGCGGGGAAGAAGAATGAAAGTTTACATATATTTTATCACTTAACTAAAAACCAACGTATGTTTTTAAGAAGTGTTATTATAGTTTTATTTATATATAGTGATCAAACTTTTAATGAGTCAAATTTGCTCGGTCCGTAAATCTAGTGTTAATTAAAACCTTGTTTCCTTACCCTCTTTTCCGTATGATTTATCAAAATGATGGAAAGAATCACACGTGCCATGAATACCGCTAATCGATATAGTACGGAATTAACTAGTCTGGTAGGTAATAAATCTCGAGTTCATGTGTGTCGTATGACCAAGGCATCATACACAAAACAACTGTAAAAGAAGTAAATAAAGTTTCAAATATTTGTGTTTAGTACAATTTTTTTAGCTTCATTCCTCTTTTTTTGTGTAACTTTCTGAAACACAAGAAACAACTGTGAATAGCCCCGTATTTCATGAAAAAAAAATAGTTTTGCTTAAAAGAATTTTACTACTGATCAAAGAACTAATTGTTTATATCAGTTGTATACATTTATCAGTAGTTCTCAAAAATGTAGGGAAATTTACTAGTGTCATCAGAACCATTATAACTGTCTTTCTTTTTACTTCCTGGGACTGTATTCTATAAAATGATTGAAATTTTAAGTACTGAGTACATATTACCAGCTAACATTAAAGTCATATCCTACACATTTTTCAGTCAAAGTTTTACACTGGTAATTATAACTCTATAATGTTTACCTCTATAAAATTTGTTTATGCATTGTATCTAACGATTCGATGCATAAATTAACTTTCCAAAGATAAATTGTTTTCTTACTGCTCTTGAAATAGTTTCACAGATTTTTACTTTTATGTGCCAAATTACTTACTCTTGAAATTAATTTACTTCCTTACAGTCCAATAACAAAGTGCTTAAATAACAAGATAAACAGTGTATACATGCATAGTTTTAGTAAACTTTTCTCCACTTTCAATAAATTAACTTAACTCGAAGGCAAAGATCAATGCATTTACTTAGTCATCCGTTCATGCATAGAACAACTAACTCACACTTCAATCCAGATTACCGCTTTTTGTAACCATAAAACAAAACGAGCGTGAAATGCCAAGCAAGGAAATATTATTTCAAAATATATTGAAATATTTAAATGACTTTCTTTCTGAATGCTAGCAATAACCCACTGCCTGAAATACGTAATACTTAAAGAAAGCAAATTTCTTTGAATATGGTATTTTTTTTTCGAGACATGCGTACTCTAGATTTATAAAGATATTGCAATTTTCTTATTTTTGCTGTAGTAACTTTTATCGAATAACATTTTTAGAAACTCTGTGCAAACCATAAATTGCGGACAAGCTGATAGCCGAAGTTCAATATGCAGCTGTTACATTTTCAAAGACATCTGAAGGTATAAGGTATGCAAAATTTAAATTCAAAATAGTTTTCTTTTTTAAACCTGAATATTTAAAAGAAAAATTTTTTTATTTCCAAATCATTCATCCTCTCGGACTCTGAGAACTCGAATTGCATTGCTGAGATGAAGTTTGAAAGCGTTGGGGGTTGATTTTGAGTAGTATGTCACGATATAATTATATTTTGTGTATCAAATAATTAAACAATAGCGAAGTCAAACTAATCTTAGGAAGGGAAAATGATTATAAGGTAGGTAAGACTGTGACCGACTTTAAGCAGTAGGGCATGATATAATTAGCCTCTGTGTACCAAAAATAAATAAATAGTAGTACCCCCAGCCAAACCAATCTTACTAAGGGAATATGATTGTAAATTAGGTATTACTAACACGACCAGACGTCCCGTTTTGAACGGGACTGTCCCTTTTTACAATTACGAGTTAGTTCCGGTGTCCCCAAAATGGACTGTGGGACGCAAAATTGTCCCGTTTTCAGAACCCGCTTGAAAATTTCAGTAGCAGACGGCCGGTCACCACCCTGTTTTTCTTTTGTAATTGAATATATTTTATGTTTGCCTGCTACTAATGCTCCAGTACAAAGTATTTTCTATTATGAACAAATTGTGGACATCTGAGAAAATCCAGTTACAAATTTCAGTTCTAAAGGCTATGTTGATATTTAAGGGGTATAAAAAAAACGTACCAAGAGTTTCATTCTTACTTGAAATCGTCACCAGCTATGTTAAAACAAATTTGTTCTTCTGATAAATATAAATATAACTAAACATTTTGGGTACCTATATTTTGTGATTCATAACTTTTAAGCCAACTAACTTTTTCTGAATTAATAACTTTAAAAAAGTGTTTTTTTTTCATTGGCTACATATGATTTGACCTAAATAAACCAATGTCCCGTTTTGAGTCAAAAAATAAATGGTCACGGTAGGTATTACTTTAAGCAGTATGTAGCGATATAATTAACCTTTGTGAGCAAAATAAAACCAAAAAGTAGCACACCAAGCAAACTTTTCAGAAAAGTATTTCAAGTATTACTCAACAACAAATCATTAGACATCAACTGACGGATTTGTATATTGTTTACACCCGAAAAAAATTTAAAGTATTCTTCCCTATTAAATATGACACAAATGGAGCGAAAAAGTACTGCGAAAGCTATTCACAGTATTCGTAGGACTCTATCTATTACAGCTTTTCATATGAACCTTATATTAACATGATTCATGTAAGTTATGACCTTATCAAAATAAGTTTGAGTATTAAAGGCATTCCTTAAAAACCGGCCCCTAAGATTTTAAAGTAAACTATGTATGGAATGTGTTTCATCATGTAACCTCTTTATAAATATTAATCTTACGTCATTTCCTTAAGGCAGAGAAGTAGAAAATATTTTCTGAATAAATGCGCTGATCATGCGTTTATAAGCTAACAAAAAACAACATGGATGGTTGTTTAATTGAGAAATCTCCAACTATGTAACCCCATTTAAAAAATAATTCTCGGTATAATTATTATTCTATTAGAGACCAATGCTTCGAGCATTTTTGCCTTGTTTAAATAGAATATCATAAAGCGTATAAAACTCTTTTGTTATGTTAATTCAAAACACAGTTTATTTGGAAGATTAATCTATTATGATCATAAAAAACTACTATTCTATTTCTTAAAAATGGCACAATCTGTATTTTAAGTAAATGAACACATTAAACTGTAGTTAAAGATCGATAACCAAATGTTTCCAAAAGAAGTATCACCCTTTTTTTTTTAAAATACCCCCAGAGCTTTAAGCATTTGCATTTGTATAGTTTTAACTTTCATTATATAGCTTTACATATTTGCACTTCATATTAAGAATTTTTCTTGTATATATAACTTTGAAAGGTATAATTTTGGTCTCATTATGTAGTTCATGTAGTACAGGGTGGGACAAAATGAGCGATTCAATTCTTAACGTCAATTCTTTTTAATTAAATCATATAAAAGTAATGAAACAAAAGCAAAAAAACTCAAAGTACTATAGTTTTATCAGCGATATAGGTTCTTTGTGTTCACCTCTAGGAACATGTATAACATCAAAAGGGTAACTAAATTCTTTTCACACTTTCTGCAATTGATGGGTGCCGCTGCCTCTAATAACTTGTTTCAAGTCCTTGATACTTATTGTAGGTAATCTTGGTACAAAATGTCGTTTCTTCATGTATCCACCCAAAACAAAAAAGTTTGAAAGTAGCTTTAAGCAGTTGGTCCCTATCTCATTAGTGTAGCAAAGCGTTAAACTGTAGCAAACAACACCAAACCAAACCAAAGAATTCTGATCGTTGGCTGAGCGATGGTCGAATGGGTGGAACGTTGTTCTTTGGTTCCGTAGTTCGAATATCACTGGCATAAATGTCGTTGCTGTTCAGAATTGGTTTTAATCAGAAAGTCTCTCTCTTTAGCCCTCGTATATGAAAACAGTAGACCGTAGGACTCCAAACCAAACCACAACGACAGGGGAGTCTACGATTGTATGGAAGTGTCTTGATGATCTGTTCGGCTAACCCATAGTTGTGACAGCGTGAGGAACATATGTATGCTAGTCTGGAGGGAACCATCCCGTTGGAAAACAAAATCCGCACAGTCCTCATACAGTCATGGAAAAAGTCGTGGAAAAATCTTAAATAAGTCAAAGTATGTGCCTCTTGTCATTCAGCTTTCAGAAAAATTCATGATCAGAGAGTTTTGTTCGAGAATGAGCTTAAAATAGCTTGACTTTTGGCGATTCCCGTTTATGAATCCCGTTGTTATATTTCATCAGGATTTTGTAGTCCATACACGATCAATTTCAAAAAGCAAACAAGAAGCACGTTGCTCTGCAATTAGTCTTGCTAAACTCAAAAGCGAAAACATGTTGATCTGAATCCATCTAACTACGTTTATTGGTAATTTCTCCATACCTCACACGTGAAGAAGAAATCTAGTGTCTATATCCTGGAACTCTCAGACATACCTCGTTTACTGACAAGACTTTCCTTACACAGATCCTCATCTATATATATATATATATATATATATATATATATATATATATATATATATATATATATATATATATATATATATATATATATATATATAATATATAATATATATATATATATATATATATATATATATATATATATATATATAGTATAAATATATATATATATATATATATATATCTTTAAAAATTCTCATCTTTCCCATTCTTATTCCTTGAAATATATTTTCCCAGCCACAAAGTATCTTAATTAAAGGGGTGTCCGCTGTTTAAAATTATTCCCACCCATTTTCAAAAGCTTTCTCTGCAATAAATGCAAATTTTCTGCCCACTTTTCCATATTTCCAGCTGTCTCCTGTTCACTTTTCGTGATCTAAGTTCTTTTTTACTGTTGAGAAAGCTAACTAAGCAGCTGTCTCTTGGGAATTTCTTTCAGCGCTTCACTCTGTCCAACCCTGTAATCTACACATATTTTCATGATTATTCTGTTTTCTCCCTTTGACAGAGCCACATGTCGTTCTCTTAACTCAATAAAAAATTAAGTTCTTTTACGGAGTTCCCGTCCTTTTCAGTGTGCCACGACCGTTTACTTCAATAGTCTAGCTAAGTAGGCTTCTCCCCGCTAAGTTGCTGGGGCAAGTAAATACAATAGAAATTAATTCGACGTGACCGATGGATTAATTTTAGCCGTGTTACATATATACATACATTCAGAATCAGATCATTATTTTATATTTAAAAAAATACTGCACAGTTTATTCATTGAAAACATTACAAAATCAGTAGTAGCCTCCATTTCAGTTTCTAGCATACTCATAAAAAAGAAAATTGTATTTTGTTTGATTATGAAAATTATCTATTTTTAATTATTTTCATATTTTTTTCTTAAATTCACAAAACATATGTTGGTTACCACAAAAATAATTTCTATATTTATGCTTACGCATTATTTTATGAACTTAATAAAAATGCGAATTGCCCTGTAATCATTACAGGATAACTCAGGCAAACCGGAAAAAGCAATTAAATTTCAATTTCCGGTTCTAGGAAGTAACCGAATAGTTGACAGAAAATAGAAAATTTGCTTTTATGCACTCATTTATAAAAGTAGATTAATTTATTTAAAAGTAGATTATTTATTTTCATATTTTTTCTTAAATTTACAAAACATATGTTGATTACCACAAAATGTCTATATTTATGCTTACGCATTATTTTATGAACTTAATAAAAATGTGAATTGACCTGTAATCATTACAGGGTAACTCAGGTAAACCGGAAAAAGCAATTAAATTTCTATTTCCGGTTGTAGGAAGTAACCGAATAGTTGATAGAAAATAGAAATTTTGCTATTATGCACTCATTTAAAAGTAGATTAATTTCAGTCAAAACGTACAAAAGTTATCGTAATCACGTTCAAACACATGCACGCACACGCGCGCAGGTATAATTCAAAAAATGATATTTTCGGATTAAACGAGGTCTAAAATGTGAAAATTAATCGAAATCCCTTTTTTATACTGTGTACACGAGAAAGTAAAAATCATGTATAATAATAGAGGAAAGCACCATATGTTTATATATCACATAGCGTAAGGTATAAAACCTTTTCTTACCTTATGTTTTTTCTCCTTATTCATGTTATTTTATTAGGTAAAAGTAATTTTCTAAACACGATTTTTTATGTCTTTATCAGTCTATTAATTACTCTCCAGTGATTTCTAAAGAGATAATACTATAAAAGGAAGGCTTACATAGAACAGTAACTGTTGTTATATGTGACTTCAAGTGAAAACGATACATTAATTTGTCTCAGTATCTCTTCTGATTCATAGGTTTAAACAGTATAGGGTTCTGGTAGATTATAATTAAGTTTAAGTGCAGGTCATTAAATAAGAAAAATTTTGAAGGTATGTAATTTAGATATGAGAGAGGGATGGCAAATTATATATTTATTTAAAAATAGAAAATTTAAACAAAAAATACCAATAATTTGATAAAATAATGAATAAAATATCCTACATATGAGCATCCATTCACTGAAGTAAACGGTAAAAGTGTTTAAGAATGTTTGCAGCACTACTTTTTAACAATAAGAAAAATCCATAATAAATTTGTTCTCCATGATGACAAATAGAGCATGTCCCACGTTGAAAGCAAGATTCGAATAATGATAATATTTATATTAAATTAATGGATTTTCGCCAGATGGAAGACACGAGATCATTACCACCGCCCCTGTTTACTCATTCATTTATTGGTTTCTAAAATTGCTCTACATGGCTATTAAATTATTTAACAATCATAAATCTTTGGCATCGCGGGTGGCAATTTTGTTGAATTAATTGCCTGCATTTCCAGATCGTATAAAGAAAATGCTCTTTGTACAAAAGAATATTTGTTACGGAAATTTTACTTGACTCTTTCAGAAAAAATAATTGTCGAGTGTAAAGTACCAAAAACAATGTCAGTTTATGAAAATTTTCGAAGGTGTTCACTTCTTTTTTGAGAGCTTTAAAAAACTCTAAGAGTAGCACCGGTTTAGATCGAGCATACATGTGGGCATATATTCATATTTAGACATAAAGACGTACACCAAGTATTTTCAATTGGGAGGGGCTGATCAAACTAAAGCTTAACCATTTTAGAGAGCTTCAATATACTAAATTATAAGAAATAGAGTGATACCTAAAGTTGAAATTCCATTTTAATTATTTTATTAATCATTTTGACATTTCACTTGTTTGGTTACAATGCATAAAAGGTCACTAAAACTAAGAAGTATAACAAATTAAAATCTAATTTAAAACATAATTTTAATATATATGCATTTCTTTCTCTCACTCCCTCTCTATGCATATATGTATATACATACACATATATATATATATATATATATATATATATATATATATATATATATATATATATATATATTGCCGCATAAAGAAGCTTAGCCAACTAGCTCAGTGGCCGAATGGTCAAAGCACGCGATCCGGACTCGGAGATTGTGGGTTCGATGCTTGACATGGCAGTTTATCCAAAGTACGGATTTTTAAGTTAAAAATGTTATTTATTGTTTCCTTATGTTCTTGAATATTCTAGATCTTTCTTTAATATGTAAATTAGTTATTTCTCGAATATTCTGTTCGGGTATAAAAGCTGATACCCAGTAGTTGTAGGCAACTTCTTAATCTTGTAAAGCTGCGAGTTGCTACTTAGCTTCAATAAATTCGTTTGTTAAGTTAAACGATGTGTTCATTCGAATCTTCGTGACAATATATATATATACACATATATATATATACATATATATATATTATATATATATTATATATATTTGTGTGTGTGTATATATATATATATCAAAATTATTTAACTTTAATATTTCTTTAAAAACCTCATCTCTCCCATTCTAATTAATTAAAATCTTTTCCCAGCCTCAAAATGTCTTACTCAAAGGAGTGTCTTCAACTTAAAATTCTTTCAATACAATTCCCAAAGCTTTCTACCGTATAGATGTAAATTTTCTGTCTATTCAACACGCTTTCTAGCTGTCTCCAGCGAATGGTTCCACGTTTTTTCCTGATCTTAACACTTAATTCGCTGAGTAAGTTTCATCTACCTTCGAAAATTCTTTCTGTATTCGCTCTCGGGTACACCTCTGTTCGAGCAGAGTGATTTTTTTTTCCTTTGTCTGTCGTTGATTCGTAAAGATGTCCGTTTTAGAAGCTCTGAAATAAAGTTTTAATTAGATTTATGCCGTTCTCTTCAATGTGCAGACTGCATCGTTCGTCCGTCCTTATTACCGTTAGCTGATTAACTTTCTCCTTGCTCAGTCTCCCGAGCAAGTAAAAAAAATAGGGGCTACATAATTATTGTGACTAGAGAAAATAATAGTTACACACATATACATATGCATATAATATATATATATATATATATATGTATATATGTATATATGTATATATGTATATGTATATATGTATATATGTATATATGTATGCATGTGTATATGTATATATCATGTATATATGTATATATGTATATATGTGTGTGTATATGTATATATGTATATATATGTATATGTGTATATATATATATATATATATATATATATATATATATATATATATATATATAAATATATATAATATAAAAAATATATATATATATTATATATATAAAATAAAAAAAGAATTATAAATTAAAAAATGATTCTTTTTTTTCTTATTCTTTTGATGAATTAAATTATTTATGTTAGCTTAAATGTTTTGATGTATATTTAGAAAACTTAAAAAGGGTTTTCTTGTTCTATTGTGTTTCTCGAATAGGTTTTATTAAATATCGTAACTTGAAACATTTTGCTTAGGGGCTCGAGAGAGATTAAGCTCACTATCCCTTCTTTTAAATTCAGCCCTACGTCTCTCTCTCTCTCTCTCTCTCTCTCTCTCTATATATATATATATATATATATATATATATATATACACATATATATGTGTGTGGATCAGTTCTTGTGCATATGTAATATATTCTAAATTTTCCTAATTTAGAACAAAATTATTATTCTTAATTTTATTTTTCACGTTATGAGGAATAAGAACCCAGTTCGTAAAACGGAATAATTTCTATTTACCAGAGGAAAAATGATTAAATTATTGTTCTTTCCATGTTTTTGCTGTGGTTCTCAAGTGAATCTGATGACTCATATTAGATTAGAGACTTTGTGGCCTATTATTATCCACAAATGAGCCGCAGAAGTTCAGTCGGCAAAGGTAGCTATCTCGCAACTCAAAGGTTGCGGGTTCGCGTATCGAGCCGGCATTAGATCCACCGTGTTCGCTAAAAGTGACTGGGAACATAAAATATGTTTGTGGTTCCAATGTCCTCCAAGTTCTCAAACAATACCTCTGGTGATGACAGTCCAAGCCTGGGGGCCTTCTGCTTGGTTCCTGCTTCTAAATTGCGAGGACCCACTATAAAGCTAAGACGCTTTTTTATCCTAACAGTGCTCTTCAAACGAAAAAAGCTACACGTGCTCCTTGGGTTGTGTTAAACGGGTAACAGCTTTGCAGCCTTATATTGACATAAAGGCATATAATGCCTGCATTTCCAGCTGTTTTAGGAAAATATTATTATCTACAGTGTGATTTTTCTGACTTTTCAAGAAAAATAAGGTGTTTTTTTTTTTTGTTCTGGTTTGGATCGCTACGGTCTACAGTTTTGAAATACAAGGGCTAATTACACCGGGTCATATTGTTTAAAGCCAATGCTGAGTGGCTACGAACATCTATGACACAGTGGGATTTCATTTGGTTTGTTTTGGAGTGCTACGGTCTACTTTTTGCAACACGAGGGCTAATGAGACCGGGACCTACTGCTTAAAGCCAATTCCGAACGGCTACGAACATCCATGCCGTAGTGGAATTCGAACCCACGAACTCAGGTACCGAAGGCCAGCACCCTAACCAATCGGCCATCGTTCGGCACAGTGGGATTTGAACCTACAAACTCCGGTACCGTAGATCAACGCCCTAGCCATTTGACTATCGTTCGGCGGAGAATTAAGTTAAGAAAATTTCTCCTGAGAAAGGTGTGACAGCTTTTGGTTTATATAATCTGACGCCAATCCTTTTGCAGATTTCCTGGGGTACTATCGTAAGTTTAGTCTGCCTGGGATCCAAATTTGATGAGCATTACTGGAGGGAAAACGGATTCTTGTTACAGCTGTTTACATAAATTTCATAGATAATTTTAATGACTGCTTGGAGAAGAATAAGACGACCAGGCTAAGCCTGACTGAACTTTACTTTTACTGCTTTTTTGTATTTTAAAAATAATTTACAGTTTTATCCTGTGTTATTTTAATTTTTTTAGTATTGTGTCATACAAAATCAAACTAGCAGTAACTAAAGTTGTTGAGATTCAAATATTATAATAAATCTTTTAATACAGTTAATCATTATACCACCCCTCTATAAGACAATATATCCTTCTATAAGTATAATTATATTGCGTCCCCTCAATATTGTCGTATCGATGTTTTACTTTATATATATATATATATATATATATATATATATATACAGTTACATGTGTATATGTATATGTATATATATATATACATGTATATATATGTATATATATAGTATACACGTATATATGTATGTGCATTATATAGTATATATATATATGTATATATATACATATATATGTATGTATATATATATATATAAATGTATATATATGTATATATATATATGTATATATATGTATATATATATATGTATATGTGTATATATATGTATACTTATGTATATGTATGTATATATATATATATATATATATATGTATATGTGTATATATATATATGTATATAGTATATATATATAGTATATATATATGTATATAGTATATATATATATATATATATATATATGTATATAGTATATATGTATATGTATATATACATATATATATATATATATGTATATAGTATATATGTATATATATATATATATATATATGTATATAGTATATATGTATATATATATATATATATATATATATATATATATATATATATATATATATATATATATATATATATATATATATATATATATATATGTATATAGTATATATATATATGTATGTATATATATATATATGTATATAGTATATGTATATGTATATATATATATATATATATATATATATATATATGTATATAGTATATATGTATATGTATATATATATATATATATATATGTATATATATATATATATATGTATATAGTATATATGTATATATATGTGTGTATATATATGTATATATGTATATATATGTACATATGTATATATATGTATATAGTATATATGTATATATGTATATGTATATATATATATATATATATATATATATATATATATATATATATGTATGTATGTATATAGTATATATGTATATGTATATATGTATATATGTATATATGTATATATATATGTATGTATATAGTATATATTTATATGTATATATGTATATACACATATATATATATATATATATATATATGCATGTATGTATATATATTTATTTATTTATTTATTTATAAAGGCACTTATATATTATAGATGCAACTGTAAGCCATTATACAATTTAATCGAATTCAATTCACTGAGATTCTTCTTTTAACAATACCTCATTGAACACCTTTAATGGATATGCGAGAACAGTGTAAATTGTTCTAAAAAGTGTCCACGAGAAACTAAGTCTCTTCAATCTTTTCTTTATTATAATTTAAGATGGAACGTGTTTAAAAATTCACTGAAAGTCAGGAAACTATTTTTTTTTCTTCACCCTCCTGAGAAAAGAAGCGAAATAGGGAAAAAATTAAAGCACTCCTTAATTGGATTTCGTCGAATATATGCAGTATAGTATACAAAAATCGATAAAATTAAGTATTCTAGTTTAATAAACCCCTTTTCCGTTTTTTCTTAAAGCCTTTTCATCAGTCAATTTATTTTTAAAGAATAGGCTATGAAAGGAAGCCAGTAAGTTAATAGAAAATAAAAATTTTCCCTATATTAATCATATTGTTGGTTTTATTACATAGATAAAAGAAAAGTGTACTAATACCTTTAAACAATCAAGGCCTAGTTTCAAAGATTACGTATAACCATTTAATTCCCTCAAACTGGTGATATAAAGAAGGAAGCCTAATGATCGTCGAGGTGTTTTATTAGTCAGTTGATGACCATTTTATAGGGAGATATTAATTTAATTTCCAAGCGCCAAATTAATCATATTGAAATACTTAAATAGAAAGGAGCTTCTAAGTCTAATGGTTCATAAGATTTATTACATAAAACTGTCTATGAAATGCTTCCAGAGCATTCAGTTAACAAAATAATAACTGCGATAGTCTGTTTTTTTACAGCGAATAAGTATTACGTTTTCAGAAAGGTTGTTTAGAAGTAATTTTAAATTTATCTTCATTCGCCGCATTTACTTTCTAAGCAATTTTTGATTGAAATTCGACAAAACATTCGACGTAAAATTTGCGATTATCCATCTTTAAGTGTCCGCTCTTCAGTATTTCAAGTTCATTGGCAATATGTTTTACTGTGTATGTAGCTGTATGTCAAGTTTAAATAAATATTGCTTTTTTTTTCAGAGTATTCTAATTTTCTTAAGCTTTTTTAGTTTTAAAAAATTCCTGATCTTTAGCATTTATATCAACAGGATGGATAGAAAGCTTATCTTTTGATAATTTCATTTAAAAGTGAAAAGCACTGCAACTTGATCGATCGCCATAACGTTAGTCCTTTTTATGTATAAATCCTGATAACAATGCAACTGTATGTTAATTGCTGTAAGCGTCGTTTTGAAATTTATAGGAAATAAAATTATTGCTTCCATATTTTCGTAAGATTAATCAGCGATTACTGCCATGTAATTACATAATAGTTGATTATTGGTAATTCATTGTAATTGAATAGGGTGTAAAGGACGTCCCTTTTCAAACTTAACAGTGAACTAAAGATAATTTTCAATTAACTATCACAAAAAAACACAATAATTAATAAGCAATGAAGTGTAATCAGCCATTTCAATTTCGTTAAAGACTATTTAGAGCCATAGAAAATTCCATATTTTCAGCAGTTACATCCCCGGAATGAATGAAAAATATTTAATCTTTCAACACCTGAGATCGATCGCCATAAAGTTAGCAATTTTTGTGTATTTTTATATGCCGTGAAAATAATACATCTGAATGTTGATTGAATAGAAAATAAAATGTTTCCCTATATTAATCAATTGTTGGTTTCATTATATAGATAAAAGAAAAGTGTACTAATACTTTTAAACTATCAAGGCCTAGTTTCAAAGATTATAACCATTTAATTCTCTCAAACTGATAATATAAAGAAGGAAGCCTGCGTAATGATCGTCGAGGAGTTTTATTAGTCAGTTGATGATCATTTTATAGGGAGATATTAATTTAATTTCCAGGCACCAAATTAATCATATTGAAATACTTAAACAGAAAGGAGCTTCTAGGGATAATGGTTCATAAGATTTATTACATAACACTGTCTATTGAATGCAACAATCGCATTCTGTTCACAAAATAATCCCTGCCATAGTCTGTTTTGTTTTTATTAAGATATTTTATAGCGAATAAGTATTAGGTTTTAGGAAAGATTGTTTAGAAGTAATTTTAAATTTATCTCTATACGCAGTATTTACTTTCTAAGCAATTTTTGACTGATATTCTACAAAACATTCGACTTAAACTTTGCGATTATCCATCTTTAAGTGTCCGCTCTTCAGTATTTCAAGTTCATTGGCTATATGTTTTACTGTGTATGTCGTTGTATATCATGTTTAAATAAATATTTCTTCTTTTTCATAGTATTCTAATTTTCTTAAATTATTTTTAGTTTTAAAAAATTCCTTATCTTTAGCAGTTATATCAACAGGACGAACGGAAAGCTTATCTTTTGATAATTTCGTTTAAAAGTGAAAAGGACTGCAACTTGATCGATCGCCATAAATTTAGTCCTTTTCATGTATAAATCCTGATAACAATGCAACTGTATGTTAATTGCAGTAAGCTTCGTTTTGAAATTTATCGGAAATAAGGTGATTGTTTCCATATTTTCGTAAGACTAGTCAGCGGTTGCTGCCATGTAATTATATAATAGTTGATTGGTAATTCATTTTAATTGAATATGGTGAAAAGGACACCACTTTTCAAACAGAAAGGTCAGCTAAAGATAATTTTTATTTAACTATCACAAAAAACAATAATTAATCAGCCATTTCAGTTTCCCATATTTTAAGCTGTTACATCCATGGAACGAATGAAAAATATTTTATCTTTAGCCATTTCTGTTTAAAAGGGAATTTTAAGAACAACAGGTGGGACGAATCGCCATAAAGTTAGCGGATTTTGTGTATTTTTATATGTCCTGAAAATAATGCATCCCAGTAATACACCAACACCAACGATATTACAACACCAACGAATGTTAGTTGTTGTAATATCGTTTTAAAATCTGCAAGTAAAATGACTATTTTCAGATTTTCGTAAGACAAGTTGATTAATATTAGTATAATAGTTGATTAATATTAGTTAATTGATTCGTTTTAATTCAAGATGTTTAAAGGCCACCGATTTTCAAACTCATCAGTTAGATTAAGATAATTTTCAATTAGCTATCACAAAAACACAATAATTAATCAGCGATGATGTGTGATCAGCTATTTCAGTTTTGTTAAAGTTTATTTATAGTTATAGATAATTCCACTTTTTCAACGGTTACATCCACGGAAACTAATGAAAAATATTTTATCTTTTGCCATTTCTGTTTAAAAGTGAATAGAAAGAAAAACATGCGAGACGGATCGCTATAAAGTTAGCCGATTTTGTGTATTTTTATGTGCCCTGAAAATAATATATCTAAATGTTGATTGTTTTAATATCGTTTTAAAATGATTATTTTCTTACTTTCTTAAGACAAGTTGATTAATGTTAGTATTTGATTAATATTAGTAAATTGATTCATTTTAATTCAAGATGTTTTAAAGGACACCATTTTTCAAACTCATCAGTTAGATTAAGATAATTTCCAATTAACTATCAGAAATATACATGATAATTAATTGGCGAAGTAGTGTAATCAGCCATTTTAACTTATTTTAAGGGCCGATCTCACCAAAGTCTTTTAACGGCTAACAGCGATTAACCCATGGCGCCAACCAATAGTGCGGCGCAGTTCTCCATTAGGTGTAATCAACCATGATCTAAGGAGAATATATAGATGTTTTAGAAAAGAAAGTTCAATTATATTTTTCTTCTCCTCTTTCCAGAGTATCTTAATTTTGTTAAAGATTATTTTTTTCTTAAAAATACCAGATCTTCAGCAGTTAAGCTTCCGAGATGAAGATTGATTTCCATAAATTTAGTCTTCTTCGTATATTTTTCTATTTCTTGGCAAAAAGTTTTCTGTGAATCAGTTTACAAAAAAAAATTTACAAAAAAAGTACGATTCAATACAGTTTTGTAAGCCGGAGTTATTTTTCCCTCTCAAATTATTATATGGTATTAATTAATGATTTATTTTTATTCAAAGCGATATAAAGGAGATATCAATCCTCAGTCAGCCAAACCTGTTTTTCAGTTAATTACCACGTAAATATATGGTATTTTATCAATAATTCATTGTAATCATTCATAGCGTAAGAAGACCAAATGGAGATTTAACAAAAAATGCTGTTTATAAAATGAAATTTACTACGATTTTCAGTTACCATGTTTGCACCCAGATAAGGCCATATCCCACAAGATTGGTAAATTTAAACTCTATTAAGCAGAAATTTTTAATGACTTAATAATATACAAATATTTAGCGTTTCATAAAATTGTTTTGAGAAATATCCTAGAATTGTGTGATTTAATAATTGTTTTACATAGAACTGAATTTATCTCTGTTAATTTATATGTTAGTTAAAGTTTTAAATCATTGAATCTTCAAGGGACATGCATACATTCTATTACTGATTATTGTTTAATGAATTCGTATGTACTTGCATTTTATACATCAGAAATTCTTCGGATAAATTTAATTTTGAGATTCATATGTAAATGTATTTTACATATTAATGAATTAATACTCACGTATTCAGTACCTATGAAGTTATAGTAATTTTTCAAAATGAAGACATTATGGTTAAATCAATATTATTTAATTTTTTTATTTTACTGTATAGTACATCTACACTTCTCATTAAATTTCTGATTATTTCTATGAAAGATTACTATGTTTTTTCAGAATTTAATAATTTCGAAAATTGTTTTAAATTTAATCAGGTTGTTTCCAATTATGTTTGTTTCTCATGATTCCAATAGCTGGGTGATGGTTGATTAGGCAAAGCACTGTCTTTCAGTTTTAAAGTCAGTGAGTTCAAATACTACAACTGCCGTAAATTTTTGTACCTATTTACAATTCGCTTTAAGCTATAGATTTCAGTTTAACTATGTAGTTTATCTTGTGCAGTAAAATGTTTACTGTGGCATTATTAGCCAGACCAAATCATAATTCTTATAACTGTGTAATTATCTTATTTTTTATCAAAATTGAATTTAATACCATATTTTATAATCTGTGATTTATAGTAATGTATGCAAAGTCAACTTAAGGCTTAAATAGAAAGAACTATAAACGACTTATACGAACTATAAACAAAGACCAAACTGATTAATCAGTGCAAGTAAACTCAGCTGAAAATGCCAGCTAAAGGGAAAGACAGAAAACCAACGCTTTATATAGGTCATGCATTGATCCAAAAGGAAAACACACACATTAGGGTAACAACAATAATTAACCAGCATCGATGTAAAAAAATAAAGAAAATCTAAATCTAAACCACAAAAATTGAAAGTAGCAATAACTATATTAAACGAATTTCAAATTTTTCAAAGTAATGGCTGTTAATAATATGCTTAACCTGTTTCTCAATAAATAGTGGATCTTTTGCCCCTTCTTCAAATCAGTCTTGCATTTTAATCAAAAATAGGATATAATGTATATCTATTTAATGCATTTTATTCTGATCCTCAAAATAATGCACGGATGTTATAATTTCAAATTTCAGTTAATGTTTATCGCGGCAAATATTTTACTATCTTCTTGTGCAGTAATTAATTGCACAGACTTAAAACCTATGCTCTGTCTTTTTAAAGACATGTATTAGATTTTATGTGGTTATTTGATTAAATTCCTACATTATATCGGAAGTATTACAACAGATTGTGGAATTATAAGCTGATTAAAGGAGATTCACAGTGTCAAATACTTCTAAAATTGAAAGCATATGATGCGTGTGACATATGAAACTCAAAGCAATATCGATCAAAGTTAAACAGAATTTACGGATAATACGATAATCCTATTAATAATATAAACGCATTGAAATGTTAGCAGCTCTTCTTAGGCTTTAGTAATGCACCTTTTAATTGTATCCTTCTCAGTATTTTGTAGCGTAGGATAAGCTATGGAGTTTCATTTCACAAGGTTATTATAATATTAAAGATCTTGACATACATTAATGGCATAATGCTTGAAATACTGTGTTTAAAATATCTCAAGCTTATTTCTTAATGGCATATTTTGGGCAAGTAAATGCGAGTAAAGAGAAAAAAGATTGTCAAAAACCAATATGCATGCCTAGCATTTTGTTTTTCTCAAATATTTGCTCTAAAATTATATAACGAAAAATAACAATTTTTTATTCATTTCCTACATTTTTTCAATATCTTATTTTAGTTGTTTAGAGAACAAAGGATCTTTATTAAACTGTATTTATTCTAGTGAAATTTTCTTCATATTATGATTATATAATCAGACCTTAATTCTTCTCCTTATGTGTCAGATTTATGCCTTTTAGGAATTTTTGCATAAACAAATCGTTTCTAATAAGCGAATAAAAAACGGGCTATTTCTTTCATCTCTTTGTTAACTCATAGAGTCTTTTACTTATTGATGGAAGTCTACCCAGGTAATTAAGAATTGCAATGTAATTATAATTGTATTATTTTAATGGCAATTATATTTAATAAATGATAAATCATCACACGACATAAAAATAATAAGAACAGTTAGCTTTAAAATATTTTAGTTAAACTAAATTTAAATTTTAAGTAGAATTAACTATTTTTTTAATATTTTTAAATTTATTAATTGCATAAATTTTGATTGAGGCTCACTTCTTATTCATGGAATTTTATTGATCCCGTAAAGGTTTCCATTTAGACATAATTGAATTATACATAAGGGATAATCAAAAAGTTTCCGTTCGAAGACAATAATAGTCATACTAAATGGCCTTTAACATTGAGGCAATCATACCACCCCTTTACCACTTTGATAATCTTCTCTTTTTACTGAAGAAATCCTAAACCATCTGCTGCACTCCTATCACTGGAACTACTGACCTTTCAACAAATTTTATGGGTACGAAAGTAGGAAAATCACGTGGTGAAAGGTCAAGACTAAAGAGCTAGAATGCCTCGACTTTAGTGAGAGTAACTTTTGTGGCAATACGACATTTGCGGTAAGGGGATATATGTTATCGTGAAGCATAATCACCCATTTTGCTGTTTTCCCGGACGTTTTCCATTAATTGAACTTCATAATCTCTCCTTCACACATGAATTCTTGAGTAAGCAATAAGCCCTAGTAGCAGAGAAAGATTACGCATCACTTTTTCAGTAGATGGCTGGCTCTTGAACTTCTTAGGAAAATGGGGCTTTTCTATTGAGGTGGTTTTTCACAGACATGCTACTTAATACACATCCTGCATTCGTTGATGAATTTCTAACAGATTTTTTCCTTCGGCAGCCAACAGAGCACGCTGGCTCTATTTAGAAGCATTTGGTTGGAACGTTTCTATTGTTAACATTTCAGCACTTCTCCACACACTTAAAAAACAAACTAATGCCATAATAATCCCATGCGTTGGTGTCGGTGCTTATATAGACTCATCGGTGAAGCGCGAATTTCCATGTGTGCAACAGCCACTCCCTCAAAAAGAAACTTTTTTATCGTTCTTTATATATTGTCTTTTATCGTGAGAACTGTTTAAGTAATCAAAGAAAAGAATTCATTTGAAAGATAAAGTTAAAATTACCAACTTGGTAAGAGCGTACTGAGCATACTTGGTATTTTCTTGGTATTTATTGCTCAGAAAAAATGGAACATTTTTCTTGTTCCACTTTTTCAGTAATTTTTAAATGGAAATATCATTAACTGTGAATAAAACTAATAATTTAAGCATCGTGAACTGTAAATATCATTAATTATGAGGTCAGTCAAAATGGCGAGAATGGAACCTAAAAAAATGGTGAAAGGCAGCTTCAACTATTGATGATTCCTCTACACTTCGTTTTGCTTGCCTGCGAACAAGAGGGACTTAGATGATCCACACCCATATCCAGCTCAAAGATTTATGAATGCGAAAGCTTAAGCGTGTGGGGAAAACCTTTCAACATTTTTCATTTCAAAATTATACACTGATTGACTTAATTTAAAAGTTTTTTATTGTCATTAAATATAGTATTAAATATTGTATTAAATACAGTATAGATTCCCTATAAGTTTTTAATATGATGGTAATTATTATCTATTCTTTAAAAGTATTGCTAACGAGGGGACCAAAATACTACTCCTTTTGCCGCCACCATCGGAGAAAAGGTAGTAGCACACCCAACCCGTCCAACCGGGCCAAAGGAGAAGGTCTCTAAAATCACTTCCACTTTTCGGTCAGTCTCTTCGTACTAGCAGCCACGGCGTTGCAATGTAACTCTTTGTTACAAGTAAATGTTCTCTGATTATGCTACAATTTTTTATCCATATAAAAAATGCTTTATTTCCATTATTCCGGAGTGGGTTCTCTTAAAGACATCTAGAATAATTTGTGAAAATAAAGTTCTTTGTCTATAAGTCAATATTGTAAGTAACCATTTATGAATCTAACCTGTCTTTAAAAGTTAATTATTTTCTAAATTATTTTCTAATGAGTTTCTCCACTAATGAGATTAGAAAAGTGATGATATTAATCGTATTTCCATCCTTATTTTGCCCGAGGCAATTAATGCAGTCTTAAATTTAATTGTTCTTCATACTAATCAAAAGGTTTTTAAATTCCATTCATATCCCATTACATTAACTTTTTATTTTTCTGTACTCCACAGTGAACAGTTATGAATTTGACGTAAGTCTAATTTTTAGTTCACCACATCATTAACACTTTCTTCGCTAAGAAGTTTTTTATAAGCTAGTCATTACTTCTAACGTTCATTATACCGTTTGAATGTATTAGTTCATCCATGTAAATACAAACATATCTTTTAAAAAATTTCTCAGTTACTAGAATTAATTTCTTACTTTCTAGTGTACCTTTTTCTTTTAGTAAAGGTAGTGTTGTACACGCAAAACCTTTGGTCCTCGTGTTCCAACGGAGATACGCATTTTAACCCCTTCCGGTAAAATGACGAGTCTAGCTCATCATTAGTTTTTCATTCCATACAGCACAATGACGAGCTACACTCGTCATGCGATTAAAGTTACTGTTAAATATGATAATTAATTTAGTTTAAAATTTCTAGTGTACTGAATTTGGCAACACTTTTATCACTTGTGAAAATCACAAGTCACTATTGCATATTGTTTACTTAGAATTTCTTGGTACAAGTCATTGCCAAATTAATGAGTCAGAATAAAAGAAAACCTACTAAGAAATGCCGTGTGTGTTACAAGAATCAAATTAAAAGTGAGACTACTTGGCGGTGTAAACAATTAAGAATTCCTTTGCACTTTGTTTTGAAAAGTACCACTAGCTTGAAGACTATTATCTGTATACCTTATTAATGTTTTGCTTTGATATTTTCTTAATTTTACTGTTTCTGATATTATTTAACACTATGTAAAAAGTGGATTTTAATTAAGAATATGTAAGAATTGTAAAATGAAACAAGTTTTTTAAATAAAAATGAAATTGTTATTTCATGCACAGTTTTTCATTATTAAATCATACCGGAAGGGGTTAATCATGCCTGTATCCATTTGGACTATTTTATACGTTAAGTTCAAGGAAATTGAACTGGGAAACGTTACTATCCACTTTAACTATCCTTGGTTGCAATTTGACTAGTTTTATCGTCGCATATACATACAGGTTGTAGTCCTTACAAATGTATATACGTATCTCGAGTATTAAGCCCTTCCCGGTTTTTCCCGAGTTGAACTCGGGCAGGCGAAATGTACCATCCTGGCTCATCCCGAGTGTTGCTCGGGCACTGTGAAATTTCATACTATGCAATCAGTCTTTCTCGAATTATTCCACGTGTACTTTTTATGGTTTCGAATGATTTTGTTTACTTTTCTGGCTACTACATTATTTACTGAAAGAGATACAGTAGAGGGGAGAAGGTAAGGAGAGAAACAAGGTTCTACTGTCCAGATTGCGATGTTGGACTCTGTGCAGTACCGTGTTTTCGATTGTATCATACACTACCAAATTTTGATTAATAATTTCACAATCATTTATGTAAATGTATAGGATATAAATAAAATTTAATTCAAGATAAAAACTAGGTATTCTAAGCTTTTTATCTATAGTTAGTGTGGATTGACTCCAAAGTCTAATGATTTCTGCATACAGAAAGCCAATTATACATGTAAATTACTCATTTATTTAAATTGATGTTTTTCATTAATTTTTAGGAAATTTTGTATACGAATGATACTATTATGTTTAAAAAACTATGTATGTATAAAAATAAGTATAAAAAATTTGACATTTTTTACCCATATTCCAGAAATAAAATGAACCTGGGAGGGGTTTAAAAATGTTCTAACCGTGGTATGTTAAAATAATTGTATTTAATATCTAATTTTGGAACTTTCTTATGGATTGCAATCAACTCTCTATATGACAAAAACTTCACTATGAAGGATATTACTACCGGATATAACGCAAAAATGATTAACCTTAGAATGTTGAAATTTGATATTTAACTGTGCACGATTGTTGCAACATTTAAATGAGCACTTTTACGTTAGATTGCAACCCACAATGTAAGTAATTAAAGATATAAGATAATAGATAATAGATATTAATAATAGTGCTCTCCGATAATATAACGAAACATATTAGCGTATTCATATGCAGCTGTAGTAATGCCTTTTTAAGCAGTTTCATATTTGATTGCAAATTACGCTGTATGACACAAAATATCTCTATACAATGAATATTAATGTCATCATTCTACAACAATTTAAGGAAAAATATTAATGTGCAGTTGTAACAATGCCTTTTTAAACAATTGGATCAATGATTTTAAAGTATTCAAAGCATTCGTATGCAGTTGTAGCAATGTCTTTTTAAACAGTTGAAACAATGCTTTTAGTATTTAAAGCATTCACATTCAGTTGTAGAAATGTCTTTTTAACAATTGAAAGTATTGTTTCAATGCTTTTAATTATTCAAATCATACATGTGCAGTTGTAGCAATGTCCTTTTAAACAGTTGAAACAATGCTTTTAAAGTATTTAAAGTATTCACATGCAGTTGTAGCAATGTCTTTTTAAGTAGTTGAAACAATGTTTTTAGAGTATTTAAAGTATTTATGTACAGTTGTAGCAATGTCTTTTTAAGTAGTTAACCCGTTTTAAATACCATTTTTTAATTTAAAAAAATAAAAATATGATATGTGCAGAGAATAATTTTAATCTTGTACTGCTTCCTTACTTTTTAGTATGGAATAAAGAAAGTTTCATAATCGTGAAAAGATTCAATTTATATAGAAGATTATATTCGATTTATTCGATTTATATAGAAATATATATATAAAGAATACCAACTATGAACCTGTAACTCTTTGCCTGTTCTGTACATCACATATGATATACCCATCTAATGCTTTATACGCTTACATATCACAATAAACTGCATTCTAAGAGGAAAATAATATAGTATAACATGTTAAAGTTTATTTTTCAGTTACACATATGGAATAAGTTTTCTTATGTCATATTTTGAGGTATAATTTTTCTCTCGTATAGGAACAGCAAAGAAATATGCAAATGGTAAGTCTGAAGACGTATCATACAATCAAATTTAAAAATGTGGAATGTAATATGTATACAAGGATGCCATGTTGTTCCCCATCAGAATTTTTTAATATATATAAAATAACATAAAATACTTTTCAATTAATAAGATGCTTCTCCTGTAACGATTTGTTACTTTTATATCAGTTCCGGAGAGGATTCTCCATCAGATCCGAGGATCATGAACTCTCTGCAGTCCTTGATTTGCTAGTTTGACAGCTTTAACAGAAATTACGAACTATTTCCCGAAATGACGTTGATAGCAAATACCATTTACCGCTTGCCTAAATCAGACAGTTTAGCTTAAAGTGTAAGCGTCAGAATATGTCATTCATGAGAATCTGCTATGATAGCGATTGCAGAGATTAAAGGAATTTAACAGGTTCGGAAGCTCTTGGACGATTTTATCGACCTCAGAGAAAACTGTAAACAGCTTTATTCGGTTTATTTTCTCTGAAAGATTTTTCATTCCTATTGCTGTTCCTTAACACTTTACGGGTGAGTAGTTTCTGCTTTGTCTTCAGAGAATGTTTAATAGAATTAAATAAAATAAACTATATGTATATTTTTAAAGAGATTTATTAATACTAGTGACAAATATTGTACAAAGTTATTTATATACCTAGAGTTGTTTTTTTTAAGTGTAATATTTTGAAAAACCCGTGTACTGTAGAACCTGTAGAATTAATACACACATACACACAAAACAATGGAACAAAGCAAAATGTTAACTGAATAAAGAAGTCCCATTACATATATAAATAATGCTTTACTATTATGTCACAAGGATGCCTTTGGCCTGTCATATAGCTTGAATTCACCTGAGAATTGAATAGTACAAAGGCTAAAAAGTATGTAGAGGAACATTGTGCCATTCTTCATGAAGATATTGCGAATGTTCTGGAACAAACGGAGGTGGAGGATATCAATTCCTTATTAAATACTCTAAAATTGACTATAGTGGTTACATTATATTGACTCCGGAAGACTAAGTGAGCCAAAGTAGATCTTTCACTTAATCTTCGTGTTAATGAAACAGTCAGTGGACAAGTCCTGTTGCATGAAAAGGAGCATTAACATACTAGAAAATTTCATCTCCTGCAGAAAACAAAGTTTATATCATAGGATGAAGATATCATTGATATCATAGGAAAGAAGATTTATTTAGACAGGTAAAACTTCTCTCCCCAGTGATCCTTCATTTGGGATTTACGATTGGGTCGGCAGAAAACCACAACGTCGCTGCTCATACCATGACATATTAACCTCTGTACTTGGCAGTTGGATACAATCCTAACCTTGTGCAGGTGTCCTTCAATCGTGCACCCATCCTGTTGGGGAAAAAAGCTTGAGATATTTATATGTATATATGTAACGTGGCAAAAATTAATCAGTAAGTCACATAGAATTAGTCAATATTATTTTTGCTTGCCCGGTCTTGCTGGGCAATAAGAAGTATAGGCAACTAGGTTTTTGAAGATGTTACAGTCGGGACATTCCATAAATAGAAAAAAACGGTAGTCCAACGTGGAACTTAAACTTTTATTTGAGAGCTAATTAAGAGAATATGCCTCTCAGTCAAAGGCAGAGAAGGGAATGATACATGAAAATATAGACTCGGCCCAACAGCGAGTGAAACGCGGAAAATTTTCCCATGGAACCCAACTTAGTGATTTTAACAGTAAACAGAAACTTAGATCAGTAAAAAGCTGAGTCATTCGGCAACGATAGTATATTTATTTCAAAAATAGCTTTGGGAAATGGTTTGGAAGAATTCAAGTCGTGGACACTCCTTTTAATAAGATATTTTGTTGCTGGGAAAATAGATTTGAAGGCATAAAAAGGGGGTGAAAAGAAAATTTAAGGGTTATTAAAAGCATAATAATTTTGGTATATTACATATATATATATATACATATATATACATATATATACATATATATACATATATATATATACATATATATATACATATATATACATATATATATATATATAGCTGCTTTAGCATTTAATTTTTAGGGCTAGAAACTAAGTAAAAATTGAAGTATTTTATCTGTTACTAAACGATTAATGATAAGTAATTTTCTTTTGTTGATAATTTTAAACTGTTTCTTTTCTTTTTCATCAAAATAGTCTATGGCTGATATTTTATAAATTAATACTCTCCTAAATATAAGGGGGAATTAGTTGATTTTATGAACAGAAAATAAAGTTTGTCAGTATTCTGTACACAGAAAAACTGATAATATTGTATACACAAAATCAGAAAGATTATTTTCGAAATGTAGCATGAAAACAAAGTAATATTATTTTGGAAAGTCATCATGTATTGCAAGCGCATGTCCTCCATTTGTTTCTAACCCCCAAAAAAATAATTCACAATGTCTTTCACTTCCATTTTTTACCCTTTGTAG
>CM063498.1:114333214-114378214 GCA_032207245.1 Pardosa pseudoannulata
ATTGTATAATGTTATAACTATGACTCACATTTATAAATTCTAACTATTTAGTTGTCAATTTATGAATAATAATAACAAAAATTTTAATAAATATTGTGCTGTTATTATTTCATTTACTGTATATTGTTATAACTATGATTCACATTTATCAATTGTAACTATTTATTTGTGAAATTGTGAATTATAATAACAAAATTTTAATAAATATTGTACTGCTATCGTTTCATTTACTGTATAGTGTTATTACTATCTCCCATTTATAAATTATAACTATTTAGTTGTCAATTTGTGAATAATAACAAAATTTTAATAAATATTGTACTGTTATCCTCTCATTTACTGTATATTATTATAACTATGACTCACATTTATCAATTGTAACTATCTAGTTGTCAATTTGTGAATTATAATAACAAAATTTTATTAAATATTGTACTGTTATCGTTTCATTTACTGTATATTGTTATAACTTTCTCACATTTATAAATTATAACTATTCATTTGTCAATTTGTTAATAGTATTAACAAAACTTTTAATAAATATTGTACTGTTATTGTTTCATTTACTGTATACTGTAATAACTATCTCACATTTATAAATTATTACTATTTAGTTGTCAATTTGTAAATAATAATAACAAAAATTTTTAAAAATATTGTACTTTTATTGTTTCATTTACTTTATATTGTTATAACTCGACTCACATTTATAAATTATAACTATTTAGTTGTCAATTTATGAATAATAATAACAAACATTTTAAAAAATATTGTACTGTTATCGTTTCATTTACTGTATATTGTTATAACTATGACTAGCATTTATAAATTATAACTATTTAGTTGTCAATTTGTGAATAATAATAACAAAAAAATTAATAAATATTGTACTGTTATAGTTTCATATACTGTATGTTGTTAGAACTATCTCACATTTATAAATTATAACTATTTATTTATCAATTTATGAATAACAATTACAAAAATTTTAATAAATATTGTAATGCTATCCTTTCATTTATTGTATTTTGTTATAACTATGACTCGCATTTATAAATTATAACTATTTACTTCTCGATTTGTGAATAATAGACAAAATTTAATAAATATTATACATTATATGTGTGTGTGTGTTTGTGTGTGTGTGTGAGTACAAATATCCGGTAAAAAATATTAGTCTTCATTTACTTGGGAGAAATAGCCCATATTTTTAACTAACAAAGCTTGATAGGCAATGTAACTCAATTGCAGTCATTGTGGCAAAAAAGGCTCTTCCTCCAAACTCAAAATCAAGCAAAATACTTAGTAAAAATCTTTTATTTCCATGTTAATTATTGAGAACTGACGGACACGTCTTTCACAAAGAAAAGACTAACATCCGTCTGTTTGATCTGTGATAAGCCCGTCGAGAGGAGAGCAAAATTACGTCGATGAATACTCATGAAAGAGTTATGGGTCAGTATTTATTTTAAGGCATGTTAAAACATCATTTATGAAAGTGCAAACAACGGAATTATAAATTTTTAATAGGGTTAAGAAGATAAAAGAAAGGGTTATACGTAGCAAATTTTAATTCAATCTATAATTTTGCTAAGTGAAGTAATGTCAATATCAATTATACATTTTCTTGGCTTATTTTGGGTTTCTGAGAAAATTATGATTAAGAAAACTAGAAAATGGAGGGGGATAATTCTGAACTTCCGGGACAATAATTTTTTATACGTAACATATCTATACACGCGCATACCTACTGTGTGCCTTAGAGCATAAAATGTATTTCCGATATGATCGGAGGAGCGGTTTGGACTGCCGATACCTGATTAAGTATAATACAATCTTATACAAATAAACAAAGGAACTGATACATACTGAGTCACACGTTTGCATGAGAGAAATAAAATAGAGGTCATAATCAGATTTTTAAAAAGGGGCTTTTATAATCTAAACGGAACAAGAGCATATTAAAATAATACATTTTTGTTATCTAAGTCAATATATCAGTCATTTCCAACTAAGTCCCTGGCCGTCTAGTACTATTAAGATACTGCCCGAGCTATCCCCAAGAGAAAAGAGCGAATATAAAATGTAAACTCTTAACCGGATCTTTTAAATTTTTAGGAAATGCATTATCATGTAATGGGGAAGAGGGTTAAATGAACTTTTACTTTATCTTATCAAAATTATGGGAATCTTTAAAGAAACTCATCGTCTTTGTTTAGAACCCCACACATAACTCTAATCTATTTCGTCTTTTCAGTTCGTGAAAAATGAGTAATGACTTGTCAAGTGCAGAGTCTGTTCCAGCCACAAAAACTGTTGTAAGTTCATTGTATGGGTAATTCAGAGGTTATCTCCTATTTTTATTCAGCGGAATAGTACTCTACAAGATAGGTCGCACAACGCAATAGATAAATTTTAGCAATACATAAAATCTACGGTAAATGAATACATGGTTGGGCTCGCTTCATAAAAATATGAGAAACTAAGTTTGGAAAATTGAAGTTGGGTACAGCTAGCAAATAAACTAAAAAGCCTCTTTTACATGTGTCAAAAAGCAGTGAAAATGCAGGATAAATCCATGAATCGTACTCTCCTTTCAAGACTTATCCGTATCTAGGGGAATGAGGTGTAGATATTGTACTGAACTTACAACACTAACTCCAGTGTTAGTTATTCCAAAGGAAAACACAGTAAAATATACTTCACAATTATTAAGAGGGAAAGTCTTATATTTTAGCAAAAAGATTTATTATTACATACCTTGTTTATTTATAGATATATTTTTCTTGACAGATATAACATTCATTACTTCTATATTCATTAATATACAATAATTCATTACTTATATTTTTTGAATAGTATTCTTTAATCAAAATTAATATTGGAGTAGTAATTTGAGGCCTAAGTAAAAGTTATGAATATGCTAAATTGATTTACCTCCAGGCAGTTTGAGGGAAGAAGGGTGTCCGGTCAGAGCTGTAGCCAGGACAAACTTTGGTACGGACGTAAAGGTCGTCAATTGCTTCTTTCCGGCTATGGGCTGAGGATCGGTCAATATCACCTCCGGTTGCCGTTCCGGGCTCTCTGGATTGATCACGGTCTGTCGATGTACCCAGCAACTCATGCTCGACTCCCGACATCGACTCCTCTTCCAACTTTTTCTAACAACTTTTCATCTTGAATCAACGCTCTTTTTTTCTCTTTTCCAATCATTTCATCTTTTTCCCCCCTTCCAACCAATGGTCAGTATTTTTTTGTTATTTTACTCCTTTCGTTTGTTCCTGAAATTTTCTTACATCTGCATCCCCTTCGGATGTGTCAGTGGGCTCATTAAAATGTACCCTTTGGTGAAAATTGAAATAATTCTGTAGTTTATTGCCTAGCCACTGTCCCCATATCTCACCGTTCCATCCCTGCCTGGGATTGACAGCTACAATTCTCTAACTCCATAAGCCAAAACTCCTCTGCAGGGATCCACCATTAGAACTTGAATCCACAGCTGCGTTTATACTCTTCTTAGAAACCTAGTCCGCAGCTATGTGTGCACATGCTGTCCATCGTGGGAAAGTACATCATTACAGGAAAAATATTTCACCTTGCTACGAGGGTAACGGCAGAGTTTAACCTTCTGTCCCGTAATCCTTTTCGTTTGCTGGTGCTAATTTTAAAATGACCCACTCCTCTGCAGTAAAAAATACAATAATAAAAAATGCATTTGAAAAATTCTCACAAATACAAATGGAACCGATAATGACAGGCTAACGGTTTGAATTAATTCCTTCATTATCCTGCTTAATTTTCTGCTTCTAAAACTTTCATAGAAATTTAGTGAATTTTTCATTAAAATTATTAAAAAAGAAACGTAGATGTCGCATTTTGTATCAAGTATACAAGAGCACAATACACGAAGTGAGGGGATTGCACTCACCTATGATCACGTGACTTCTGATGAAGATCCCAACAAAAAAAAAAAGATTGAAATCATTGCTCATGTAAACGGATTTTTCAGCCCATATATGTAAAATCCCTTTTTTGAGGTAAAATGAAGGTAACTTTACTTGGACATGTAAACCGAGCTAAAGTAATGAGTATGAATATACTATAATAGAAGAAATACAATTGCATACAAAAATCGAATATTTTGTATATTACGAACAATTATATCTTATCGATATATTTCTTTGATGATTCACAAGGGCCGGTCTCACCAAAGTCGTTTAACGGCTAATCGTGGTTAACTCATGGTGCTAACCAATGGTGGGACGCAATTCTCCGTTTAAACACAGATTAATTACGGTTAGCTGTTAAACGACTTTGGTGAGACCTGTCCTTAGAAATTAATTTTTGACAGTATGTAGGATTAGGATAATAGAACGACAAAATTAAATATTTTTATAAAGTTACTCTTAATTAAGAACTTTAAAGGCTGGTCTCACCAAAGTCATTTAATGACTAACCACGTTTAACCCATAGATCCAACCAATGGTGAGACTCGATTCTCCTTTTAAACAAAGATTAATCGCAGTTAGCAATTAAACGACTTTGGTAATACTAGACCTAAAGGTTTTATTCCAAAACAGCAGAAATTGCTTTGTTAGGGTTCTTTTGAAATTAAAATTTATCGGCTTGAACGCACTACTACTTTAAAACATCAACAAATTCATTCAAACGCAATATTTCTAATAAGAGTCATCAAACGTATTCTACTATATTATAATTCTGTGGGGAAAAAATGTGTAGAATTTTGCATTAAACAAAAGAATAAAGTAACACAACTTTTAAAACGCGTGGCAGTTTATAATCTAAACAAAACAAGGACAAGATAATAAGATTATTTTGTTGAAGTAGATGGCATCAGTCAGTTTCAACTAAATTCAGGGCAATCCATTACATTTTAAGTACTCCCCAAATAATCACCGAGAGAAAAACACCAAAATAAAATTTAAATTTTTAAGAAGAGGTTTCTCAATTTTTACAAAATGTATTCTTCCGCGCTGGAGAGGAGGATTAAATGAACTTCCAATTTATCTTATCAAAAGGAAGGGAATCGTTTAAGAAACTCATCGGTTGCCTTTAGTGTCAACACATAAGCCTAATCTATTTCGTCTTTTCAGCTCGTGAAAAGTGAGTAATGACACAGTATCGATCCCTACTTGTCAACTGCAGAATCTGTTCCGGCCACGAAAAACGCTGTAAATTCGTTTTATGGGTAATTCACAGATTACGTCCTGTTTTCATTAAATGGGATAGAATACCACGAGATTGGTCACACAATGCATAGATAGGTTTCACCAATGCATTATAGAAAATGAAACCGTATATTTGTTGGACAAATCGAATGGCCTTTATAAATATGGGATAATTTCAGTTTCAGAAATTGGAATCATATTCAAATAAACTAAAAGGCATTAGGGTATGAATACTTCATAGTAGAATGAATAAAATAATGTATTTATTTCATTTCTTAAAAAATTCATGGAGAAATTACCATTTGATTGTTTGTCTGCAAATCAGAATATCAGAATGACAAAATTAAATATTGTTATAAAGTTAATCTTATTACAGAACATTATAAAGTTATATTATTCCATACTCAGCAAACTTTATTTTTTTATGAATCGAAAAGTTTAATTGATTTTTCACCTCTTTTGTAATGAAAGTTTATCAAATTGAAAGGCTCTGTGTAACCTTAAATTTCCAAAGAATTATTCAAAAGCAATATTCATTATAACTATTTATATAACTATTATTATTGTTATAACTATATAAATAAATATATATATATATATATAATATATGTATGTATGTATGTATGTATATATTTATAAATTTTTAACTCTTGGATTGTTAATTTTTAAATAATAATAGCAAAAATATCTATAAGAATGTATAAAAACAATTATGTTATAATACATTATGTATTTATATACACTGTCTACCAATAAGTATTTAGACAACTGTGATAGAAAAGAAAAACTAACTTTATTCAAAATAAAATCAATAGTTGATAGAGCCTCCACAAGAGGCAATTAGAGCGTGAACCCTCCAGGGCATACTTTAAACAAGTCTTCCTTCACCGAATTTGGACGGGTAGTGCACCCTTTAATTCGGCGATGCAACTCGTCCAAGAAAATCTCGATAGGGTTCAGGTTTGGGCTCTAGGCAGGCCAGTCCATTCGATGAACTCCATTGGCACCATACCAAGCCTTCGTTAATCTCAAAATATGACAACTGGCATTGTCGTCCTGAAAGTAACACGGGTCCAACCCGTAAAACTGCCACAACGTAAGAAGCACATTGTCATCCAAAATAGTGCAGTAAGCATCGGCGTTGATCTTACCATGAATGGGGACCAAGGGTCCCAGTCCATATCAGGAGAAACACCCCCAGACCTTAATTCCACCCCCGCCGAACTTGACTGTTGGCACAATGAATTCTGTTAGGAGACGTTCTCCAGGCAGACTCCAGACCCAGACCCTGCATCCGAACGGTAAAGGGTGAACATTGATTTGTCGTTCCAAAGAACCCGTTTCCACTGATCTACGGTCCTACGGTCCAATTCACATATCTAATTTAATAAATTATAAATATATATATATATATATATATATATAATGTTATATATTATATATATATATATAATATATATATATATAATAATATTATAGTATATATATAATTATATATATATCAATATATAAATATATATATAATATATATATATATAATATATATATATATATATATAATATATATAATATATATATATGTAATATGTAATATATATGTTATATAATATATATATATACATATAATGTATATATATATTATATTTATATAGATATATTTATGTATATATATATATATATAATATATATATATGTATATATGTATATATATATATATATATATATATATATATATATATATATATATATATATTATATATATATAATATATATATATAATATATATATATGTATATATATATAATATATATTATATATATATATATATATATATATATATATATATATAATATATATATACAATATATTATATAAAATTAAATAGAGCTATATAAGTTACTTTTGCATTAGATAAAAAATAGAGCAAATAATCTGATTTTATAATAAGTGTATGTTTATAATGCTGTTTAATATAATGTTTATTTAATGATGTTTATAATGTATAAATTCCTTTGAAGATATTTAAGACGCTATAGACTTTATTCAAATTATTAAATACTGAAAAATCTGTCTTACCTCCTTTCTTTTCAGGGAGTTCCTGAAACTCCACATTATATCAAACTACACCTTCAATAAATCATTAATATCCAAGTTAGATAAGTAGGAGTACTGATTTGATGAGAACAAATGTGTATTATTAAAATGATTGACTAAAAAAAGAATAATATTCAGATGGAATATGCCAACACGCGAAACAAAACTTAAGGAACGTAACTAACGACAACAGCCGGTTGCCAGCTAATTTTGAAATTATCTAGAAACAGGATGATCTGTTTATGGAACCGGGTAGATTTTATTCTGTTTTCAACAAATCTACAAGTAACAACTGAAGTTAACATGTTGTACGCGGACACGTACTAGTACGTTTCCTGATGATTGATACTTGAGCGAGGGTCACATATTAGTGCGGGTTAGTGTAACAACGTGGTTTGTTTGTGGATACAAAAATAACGGTATATACAGGAAAATGAGGCCGAATGTTCTTGTCTACTACATAGATTCTGGAAAAATTTAGACAAATAAAAACTAGTTTTTACATCAGTCGATGCGGAACCACAGAACGGGAAAAAATTAAAACTATATACTAATATTTCTAATCGATTTTTTCATATTTACGATACTATTATAAATTTATCCACTAAAAATATATTTTTTGTTTACAAAAATTTTATGGTTGTTATTTATATATTTCTGTTTAAGTATTTCAATATAAAATACGGAAGGTTGCTTAAAAAATTAAATAATTTTCGATCTATTGAGATTTAACTGAAAAACTAAATTTTGGCGCAAAATGCCCGTTCCCGGTACAATTCAGCTGCGAAATGTACCCGCGCACAATGTGTTAATAAGATATTTTCCCTTTCTAAGTGGATAGCATCAGTCATTCCAACCAAATCCCTGGCAGTGTATTACTTTTAAACTAATACTTTCATGTAATCAGAGAGAGAAAATAAAATTCAAATTCTTAACAGAAGGCTTCTCAATTTTAACAAAATGCATTCTTCCGCAATAGGGACAGCAATACAACTGCAATAAATCATCAATATCCAAGTTAGATAATTGGACTACTGATTTGATGAGAACAAACATGTATTATTATAAACGTTCGCTTAAAAAAAAAATAATATTCAGATGGAATATGACAACACGCGAAACAAAACTTAAGCAACGTAACTGACGACAACGGCCAGTTGCCAGTTAATTTTGAAATTGTCTAGAAACAGGGTGATTTGTTTATGGAACCGGGTAGATTTTATACCGTTTTTACCAAATCTAAAAGAAACACTGAAGTTAACACATTCTATGCAGAACACGTACTTGTACTTTTTCTGACGATTGATACTTGAGAGAGGGAAACGTACTAGTACGTTTTTTGACGATTGATACTTGGGCGAGGGTCACGTACTAGTACGGGTTATTGTAACAACATGGTTTGTTTGTGGGTACAAAAATAACGGTATATACAAAAAAATGAAGACTAATGTTCTTGTCTGTTGCATAGATTCTGGAAAAATTTAGACAAATAAAAACTAGTTTTTATATCAGTTGATGCTTAACCACAGAACGGGAAAAAATTAAAACTATATACTACTATTTCTAATCGATTCTTCGTATTTACGATACTATTATAAATTTATCCACTAAAAAATAAGTATTTTGTTTACAAAAATCTTATGGTTGTTATTTATATATCTATTTATATATTTGTTTATATATTTCAATATAAAATACGAAAAGTTGGTTAAAAATTTAAATAATTTTCGATCTAAAGAGATCTAACTGAATAACTAAATTTACATTCAAAACGCCCGCTCCCGGTACAATTTTTCTGCGAAATGTACCCGCACACAATGTGTTAAGATAATTGTCCATGCTGCAAGAATGTTTGTCAGAAAGAGAAAAAATATTTATCATAAAGTAAAAATTCGATGGCATATAAAATACTTTTTCGGTGAGTTAAATTGAGTTCATTTTTGAAAGTTTTAGATTACATTCGAATCCATTTGTAGTAATAAAGATATATCTAATGACTTGTATATCTGTTAGTTTACTGAATAAAGTCTTTTTACATTTTAAAATTTGTTATTACTTAATAAGTGATTTTGCTTGTAATATACTCTGTTCAAACATTGCATAATTTAATGTTGACGCTTTCAGAAATAACTTTGCTGTATTCTCATTAACCAATGTTATGGCTTATTTTCGTCTCAGAGTACATAGAAAATCATCAGTTTTTTTGTTAAATATACAATCATTAAAAAAGATGATATTCATTCATAGCGGTCAGAAGAAACTGAATAACTAAAATTACGCGCAAAACGCCCGCTCCCGGTACAATTCCGCTGCGAAATGTACCCACACACAATGTGTTAATAAGATATTTTCCCTGTCTAAGTGAATAGCATCAGTCATTCCAACCAAATCCCTGGCAGGGTATTACTTTCAAACTAATACTTCCCAAGTAATCAGCGAGAGAAAAAGAATCAAATTCTGGACCGGAGGCTTCTCAATTTTAACAAAATGCATTCTTCCGCAATAAGGACAGCAATACAGCTGCAATAAATCATTAATATCCAAGTTAGATAAGTGGGACTACTGATTTGATCAGAACAAACATATATTATTAAACACGTTCACTAAAAAAAAAGAATATTCAGATGGAATATGACAACACGGGAAACAAAACTCAAGGAACGTAACTAAAGACAACGGCCAGTTGTCAGTTAATTTTGAAATTGTCTAGAAATAGGATGATTTTTTTATGGAACCAGGTAGATTTTATTCCGTTTTTACTAAATCTACAAGAAACAACTGAATTTAACACATTGCATGCGGGACACGTACTAGTACTTTTTCTGACACTTGATACTTGAGCGAGGATCACGTACTAGTACGGGTTAGTGTAACAACATGGTTTGTTTGTGGGTACAAAAATAACGGTATATACACGAAAACGAAGAAGAATGTTCTTGTCTACTACATAGATTCTGGAAAAATTTAGACAAATAAAAACTAGTTTTTACATCAGTCGATACGGCACCACGGAAGGGATAGAATTAAAACAACATACTACTATTTCTATTTGATTTTTCATATTTACGATACTATTATAAATTTATCCACTAAAAAATATATTTTTTGTTTACAAAAATCTTATGGTTGTTATTTATATATTTCTATTTATATATTTGTTTATATATTTCTATTTATATATTTGTTTATATATTTCTATTTATATATTTGTTAGATATTCCTATTTATATATTTGTTTATATATTTCTATTTTTATATCTGTTTATATATTTCTATTTATATATTTGTTTATATATTTCAATATAAAATCCAAAAAGTTGTATGTATATATTAATTTTCAACAAATTAAATAATTTTCGATCTATTGAGATTTAACTGAATAACTAAATTTACGCGCAAAACGCCCGTTACCGGTACAATTCCGCTGAAAAATATACCCGCACACAATGTGTTAATAAGATATTTTCTTTGTCTAAGTGGATAGCATCAGTCATTCCAACCAAATCCCTGGCAGTGTATTACTTTCAAACTAATACTTCCCAAGTAATCAGCGAGAGAAAATAAAATTCAAATTCTTAACCGGAGGCTTCTCAATTTTAACAAAATGCATTCTTCCGCAATGGGGAGGAGGATTAAACGAACCTCCAATTTATCTTATCAAAAAGAAGGGAATCGTTTAAGAAACTCGTCGGCTTCCTTTAGTGCCACCACATAATCCAAATTTATTTCGTCTTTTCAGCTCGTGAAAAGTGAGTAATGACACCGAGTATCGATCACTGCATGTCAACTGCAGAATCTGTTCCGGCCACGAAAAAAGCTGTAAGTTCGTTGTAGGGGTAATTCACAGATTATGTCTTGTTTTCATTAAACGAGATAGAATAGCCCGAGATAGGTCACACAATGCAGAGATAGATTTCGCCAATACATAAAAGAAATAGAAAGCGGATATTTGTTCGAGTTATCGAATGACGTTCATCCAACTTTACAGTTGGATGAACGTCATTATAATAATTCATAATTTCGATTAGAACCATATGTAAATAAACTAACATGCACATGTAACTAACTAACACAAAGCATGCACACGCTTTTGTAGAATAAATAAAACAACGTACGCATCACAATTCTTCGAAAATTCATTGAGAAATTAAATGTTGAAAGTTCATCTGAAGAATCACAATATATCATCTTTTTATTAACTCTCTTTGTCAGTAATTTTGGAGGTCTAGATCAAAAATGCCGAAAAGTGGTGATTTTCTCTGCCTTACATATAAATTTCAATGTTATATTTCAATTATCAAGATTTTCAGCACTTGTTTTTCTATAAGCATTTAGATAAAAGATTAAATCTTTAATTCAATTTATCACTTAATTCCTTTTTGTTAAAATTTTTACTAGCACTGACTTTATTTTTACCGTTTAGTAATTAAAATTATTAATTAGTAATGCAATATTTTATTTAAAATGGTCCTCGATAGTCCTAAAGCTAAATTGAGCGATCTGATTTAGAAATTGATTTATACTGATTAAAATCATATCGGTATTACGATTTTGACCTTAAGTCCTTTCTATTTGATCATGATCCGACCGTTAAAACTAACAAATGATTGACCCTAAATATTTGTTTCTTAATTAAATTTTCAACAATAATATTTTCCATCAATGTTGGTTTCAATGTGTTAATGATTTTGTTCAATAATATTTCAAGGACTCTAAAAGCTACTCTCTTATATAAAAGCTTAACATTGTCATGAAATTTAACACTTCAAGAACATTTATTAAAATTGTTGTAAGTGCATATCAACTATTTTCTTTTCCATGAGATTTGCTTTAACGTTTTTAGAGTTATATTTAGTATTTACATAAAAACAAAGCTTGGATTCTAATTTCTTCTTACGTTAAATACAACTTACATAAAGCGATCATTTATACTTGTGAAATGTTTTAGCCATTTTATTTTTATTTTGTTTAGCAGTTTTCCAAGCTTTGTAAATCCATAAATAACTGATCATTTTAATAGCTCATACTTAGTTTTATAACAAAATTTCGGAGAAATTAGAGAAAACTGGATGCACCTGGAACTTTTAAAAGACCTTGCTAACAAACTAAAAAAGAATCCAACTATATATACTTACATAAAGCAATCATTTATACTTGTGAAATTTTTTAGCCATTTTTTTTAATTTGATAAGCAGTCTTACACGCTTTGTAAATCCATAAATAACTAAACATTTTAATAGCTCATACTTAGTTTCATAACAAACTTTCGAAGAAATTAGAGAAAACTTGATGCACCTGGAACTTTTAAAAGATCTAGCTAACGAACAAAAAAAATCCAACTATATATACTTACTTAAAGCAATCATTTATATTTGTGAAAAATTTTACAGATTTTTTTAACTTGCTAAGCAGTCTTACATGCTTTGTAAATCCATAAATAACTGATCATTTTAATAGCTCATACTTTGTTTTATAAGAAACTTTAGGAGAAATTAGAGAAAACGATGCACCTGAAACTTTTAAAAGATCTTGCTAACGAACAAAAAAGAATCCAACTATACATACTTACATAAAGTAATCATTTATACTTGTGAAATTTTTTAGCCATTTTTTTAAATTTGCTTAGCAGTCTTACACGCTTTGTAAATCGACAAATAACTGAACATCTTAATAGCTCGTACTTAGTTTTATAACAAACTTTTGGAGAAATTAAAGAAAACTGGATGCACCTACCTGGAACTTTTAAAAGACCTTGATAAGGAACAAAAAAAGAATCCAACTATATAAAACATTTTTAAAGTTTTGTAATGCTTATATACTACAAAAGACAGATTTTAGTTAAACTAAATAATCGTTCCAGTGCAAACATTTAACTGGTTTATAAAATGTATATATGGCTAGACTTTTTCTAGAAAAAAAGTCGTACTTTTGTTCTGTTTCTAACATTTTTAAGATCTTTTTTCCCCTTAAAATATCTTAGAAAATCAGAGATTCTCAAAATAACTATCCTTCTTTAACTAACATAACCTCTTAGGAATAGAATAAATTATATTATCGTGGAAAATATGGTTCAGTTTATTTTATCGTATTTCGTATTCGTTCTGTCTTAGATAGAATAGAGTATTCCTATCCAATCTAATATGTAAAAGTATACATATGACAATAACATTTTTTAAAAATATAGAACATAACACAGGACAATTAATTATATTATTCATAACTTAATGTACTTTTGGTGTTAAAATACTCTTACGTGGAAGATATGGGGACTGAAACAAGCATGATAAAATGAAATCCACTGAGCAATTAACTTAATTCGGTGAAGATAAATTTGAGATTGATTCTCTGTATTTCGTTATTATAAAGAATATTGTTTCAATGTTAAATATACATGTAACCCACATATGCATCCAGAATAAGATAAAAGTTTAAAAAAAATGTAAAAATCCGTTGAGAAATCTGGATATATATATATATATATATATATATATATATATGTGTGTGTGTGTGTGTGTGTGTGTGTGTGTGTGTGTGTATAAGAGTATATATGTGTGCGTGTGTAAGGAAAAAAACTAATTCGGTAAACTAGTGTAGAAAAGTTGTATAAAACCCCGAAGATGCCCCTTTATACTATCAGAAAACTTCCCTCAATGTGTTAGTTCAATCATGCCAAAGAAAATTTGTAGCCGAAAACCCTCACTATGGCCGAGAAAATTCTAAGGGATTTTCAAATCTAAATACAAGAGCAAAATCATAGCGTCTCTTTGCTTTCGCCTTTCTAACCCGCTGCAGTTCAATCCCGCTGGATTGAACTGTAGCGGGAGCTGGAAAGGCATTTAACCAATTAAAACTTTAAAGTGCCTTGCGGTCAATTTAGAAAATTTCTGAAAAAATTGGAGGTACATGGTATCGGAGACAGATTTTGACTTAGATTCTTTATTTAAACTTTCTCAGATTTTTACTCAGATTTTGCATGTTAGCTGATCTCTCAGTTTAACCGTCCATGTAGTGAAGTTCGAATCCGTTCATCCGACGCTCTGGTAATAAAGGTCTTTTGTAACTAAAACTTGTTCTGGCCACAACTGCAAAAAACCGGCTGTATAAACTGTTTTACGGCATATATATATATATATATATATATATATATATATATATATATATATATATATATATATATATATATATATATATATATATATATATATATGTGTGTGTGTGTGTGTGTGTGTGTGTGTGTGTGTGTGTAAATATAAGAAAGTGTCAGTTTGTATGTGTTTTATACAAATCAACACTGTCTGTGAGAGAGTCACTAAATTCTAGATAGATATACTTTGACACCTCCAGACGTTCACTGTCGATATTTAAACCTCGTTCGACCATCTTATCACGTGATATCCCTGTATAACGGACATTAACGTTGCCAGTCGACAACGGATGACAGTGCGTGAAATCTACTGTTGCGTTTTACAGCGAGACAAAAGGTAGGTTAACAAATTCCTAACTTAGCAAACAGAACTTTATTTAAAGATAAAATTGTTTAAAATGTGCGTTAAAATACTTTTGCATTAGGATATGAGTTAATTCAACAAAAAATCCTATTTAAACGTAATATAATGAAAGTTGAGCCAAATTAACTGCTTAAAAGGAAGTTTAGCTGCCACGCTGAGTTCTTAGTAATTATCGCCAAATTTTAATGCCTTTATTCTGAAAATACATGATATAACATCTTTGTGCGGCTTGACATCGTTCTGAATTGTACTTTTAATTTTGTTTATAAAAAGTATCAAGGGAATTGCATGTAACTATAATATACAATAAATAGGTACTTTTCAGTTTGTCAAGTCCACGTATAAATAGCTAGATATTGTCAAATATAGCCTTTTTATCGTCATAGTTTATTTAAAATTAAAATAGACTTAAAAAGTGATTTCAAAAGATCACGTGATGTCCCTAATTATGCATACGAAAAACTGGCCATGAAGCGACTAATGCTGGTATGAAACGATAGAGACATATGATCGAAAAAATGCACCACTTTTAACAAAATTGGTTCCTTTGTCAAAAGAATTTGGAAACAGCTTGAATTAGTGAGCCAGGCAGCTAGTGATTTAATGCCTGAAATGCGCTAACAGAAATTTACAAATGAGGCCACACAACATTTATTGAGAAAACATGATAATTGAAAGTGAGGCTGCAATAAACATATCAAAGCAACAAAAAACACTGAGATAAAAAAGAAACTCTCATAATAGAGTCTATTCGATGAAAAGGAAATTACCATAATAATGAGGAAAAGGGTTAAACAAGTTAAAGAAGTGGAATGTGTTGATTATTTTACAATTCTGGTAATTATTTTACATTTCAATTTAACAAATTTCTGTTAGTTCCCGATTTTGGAATTAAATTTTCAGTTTTTAATAATGTAGCTCTTACTGTGTTTTGTTAATTTTCTCAATAAACAAAAAAAATTAATTTTCTCATAAAATCAAGAAATTAACTAACAAAATGCGTAGGAATGATTTTAACTATTTTTAGACAAAAATAATATTAAAATCTAACATCAATATTAAAACAATGTTAATATTTCATTAATAAGTTGTACATGATTTATAATTAAAAAAAATTGTTATATTGTTCTAACAATTTGAACAAACCAAGTTATAAGCTAAATATTTTTTTATGTTTTCGACTTCTGTATTTATTTTAATTTTTTGAAGTTAGACAAGGCAAAAAAATTTTGTTTTAATAATAATTTCGATAAACCAGTTTATACCCTTAATAATTGTAAAATATGACCTATGTATTTATATTTGATTTTCATATTCAAGTAATGTAGAATTATTTTCTTTTAGATTAATCAAAAGAAAAAAAAGTAAGATTTTCTTTTAAAAAATTAAAATCTAAAAAAATTCAAACCTATATGTTTAAATAAAATAATTTTTTTTATTTAAAAAAATTTAAAAACTAAAACCTTAAGATTTGATTTTAAGAGCGTATTAACAGCATCAATATCAGTCACACAGCAGTTCTTTAACTGAGGTAAACTAGGGTTTAACTGGTTTAACTGAACAGTGTTAGTATTTTATTAATGAGTTGTACATGATTTACAATTAAAGAAAAACTGTTATATTATACTAACAATTTGCACAAACCAAGTTACAAGCTAAATATTTTTTTAATGTTTTCGACTTCTGTATTTATTTTTATTTTTTGAAGTTAGACAAGGCAAAAATATTTGTTTTATTAATAGTTTTAATAAATCAGCTTATACGCTTAATAATTGAAAAATATGGCCTATGTATTTATATTTGGTTTTCATATTCAAGTAAGTCGGAATTAATTTCTTTTAGATTAGTCAAAAAAATATTTAAGATTTTCTTTTAGAAAATTAAAATCTAAAACATTCAAACCTAAATTTTTAAATAAAATAATTTTTTAATTTAAAAATTAAAATTAAAATTAAAACCTTAAGATTTGATTTTAAGAGCGTATTTCATGAACAGCATCAAGATCAGTCACACAGCAACTCTTCAACTGAGGTAAACTAAAGTTTAACTGGTTTAACTGAACAATGTTAGTATTTTATTAATGAGTTGTACATGATTTACAATTAAAGAAAAATTGTTATATTATACTAACAATTTGCATAAACCAAGTTATAAGCTAAATATTTTTTTTAATGTTTTCGCCTTCTGTATTTATTTTTATTTTTTCAAGTTAGACAAGGCAAAATGTTGTTTTAATTATAATTTCAATAAAGCTGTTTATACGCTTAATAATTATAAAAATATTTTCGGTCTATTTATTTATATTTGATTTTCATAGTCAAGTGAAATGAAATTATTTTCTTTTAGATTAATCCCTTACCTTCCGTTTTAGTTTTAAAGAGCGCAATACTTAAACAGCATTAAGATAGTCACACAGTAATTCTTTCGATAGTTTAGCTGAGCGTCTGAAGTCATGAAAATCAGGTGCTTGTCTTTCGATATGTAAATACATGTATTACGTACAATTAGTTTTATTTTGCAAAATGTTTGATAAGCGTTCAAAGCCGTACAAATGGAGCACTTGTTTTTCTGATTGGTAAATGTATATGTAAGGTACAACTAATGTTATTCTTCTAGACGTTTTATAAGTGCCCTTGATCATCATACAAATCACACACTTGTATCTTGTTATACAAATACGTGATACAAATATTGATAAACAAGTGCATGTTATATTCATGCGTAAGATACAACTAAGCTTATACTGATAAATGTTTGATAAAGATTCGGAGTCATGGAATTGGTACACAATATTTTGATATGTAATTGTATGTATAAGGTATAACTTAATGTATTTTGCAAGATATTTCATAATTGTTGAAAGTCGGGAAAATCAAGAGTTTTTTTTATAAATAAATATGTACTTTAAATCCTTATCACAAGTCAACCTGCACGTATTAAAAAACAAACTTATTCAATTTATGATTCCTTTACTCAATAAAGTATGCATGAATTTTTCGTGTGCTATGGAAAGGTTTTAAACGAATAAAGGTCTTATCACACGTCAATTTGAACCAAAATCAACCAGTTGGAAACATTTCGCAATCACACAATAAATCTACATATTCTTCATCGTGGAAATAAACCCTAAAGTGAATCTGTTTCTTTTTCAACATGTACATGTTGACGTCTGATAAGGCTTTTTAAGAATACGACTAATTTCACTTCGTAGCAGGAATGGTAAGTATTTACTATCAATTTATCATTGAACAAAGAATACTTATTATTTTGATCTGAATAACAAATAAATATTAATAAAAATGTATGAAAATATAAATAATAATAACAGATAAATATCTAAATAAGCAAATATTTTATGTTATTAACGTCTTGATAGTATTTGTAAATACTTAATAATCTTCAGTCCTGTGGCATTTACCAAATCATATTGGTACATGTAAAACTACATCACATCTTTTGCGGTAGTTTTTGCCTCTTATAGCCGAAATGGTGCACCATGTTACATGCACATAATGTCCTTTCGGCCTGGATGGTTAGCACCACCCTCATTAGTTCCGGCGTCATCAAGAGGTCCGCTAGAGCATCCAGTAGTCTTCCAAAGAATCCCACGATTACTAATGTGCTGCGTTCACTCGCTAGTGGCGCCTACGTCGCGACGGGCACTTTGATGGAGGTTGGCCGAGTGTGGTGGCCTGGTACTAGTGATCTACCCACCACCTCCGGCACAACACTGGAGGGCTCACGGTCATATGTGCCCGGATGGGCGCTTAAATGTCTTACCCATGTTATATTTATATTTGGCCTGATCAATTTACGTGTCTCACATGATATTGTAAAGGTTTATCACACGTCAACCTGTACACAACGGAAAAGCAATAAAAACAGTTTATGAATCAATTGCCCAATGAAAAGTAAGTGGATTTCTTGTTTTATAGCGAAAATTTCTTAACTAATTTGTTTTAGTTTAAACTGACGTATGATAATAATCGCATGAAAAACATTTGTTTTTTCAACGCTTACATGTTAACATGTAACAACGCCTTAACGTAAAGTGTTAATAACTCATTGAAAGCAAAATATAAGCTAAATCATTAAAACAATAAGTGTTCTCACCTAGTATATATTCCTAATCTCAGTAAGACATAAGTTATGTTTTTCGTGCAAAACACAATTAATCTTGATCCTTCAGAGTCATTTGGTGGCATTTCTGTAACTGATTAACCCCGATTTATCATTAATACTCAAAACAAATTTCATACTAAGTAAATTATATCTTTAGCTAATGCCTGCCCATTTAATAATATACAATTTTAAATTGAAGAAAAATTATTTTATTACATTGGGAATTTCAATAAAGCATGTTGTAGGTTTAATAACCTTTTTAAAAAGGTTTTCTATATATGTATTTATCCTTTATTTCTGGAGCTAGATAAGGCAAAAAAATGTATTTTATGGATTGCCCGCGATGTTTAGGTTTGGTAAGAGGCATAAACACAGGTCAGAGTATATCAAAACGATTGAAAATAAATGACATGCGTTCAAACGAGCTAAAATAAATGATTAGCGGTACTTCATACATGTACATACGTTTTATTAAAAATTGCTTACGATATGTCAATTTTTGTTGTATTATAATACAGAATACAGAAGAACTAAATACTGTATAAGGCATTTGAGGCTTCTCTTTGACCAGAAGGTAAAAGTTCTATGCAAGCAACTAATGAAATCGTACAGAAATAGTTTTCAAAACTTAAAGTTAGTGATTTAAACCTTAAAGATCAAGAACTACCAAGTAAGCCCTCCACCCCAGATTAAAAAAAGTTTAAAACATTGATCGATATTAACCCATACTATACGGAAGATAAACTTGTTGTTGTTATCTTATGTCACTTGATCAAACCAAGCACGATTGAGCCGGAGGCTACTCTTATTAAGGTAAAGGGGTTGGCCTTTCATTTGTAACGAGCACCATAAGGGTGAAAGTACGACTTATGGTCAAGTGGGTCCTCGTAATTCTGAATCTGGGACCAAGCAGAAGACCCATAGGCTTGCCTGCCACCCTCAGAAAGTCTGATTGAGAACTTGGAGGACATTGTGACCACGAACATATTTTACGTGCCCAGTCACCTTTAACGAACACGGCGGATCTTAGGTTGGCTCAGATTCCGAACCCTCAACCTCCCAGTTAAGAGACTGCTGCCTTTGCAAACTGAACTACCGCAGCTCAGATAAACTTTTAGGACTTTTAGGAATGTTATATATGTCAAATGCACTATACCTTAACATTTTGTGAAGCTTGGCGATATAAAATTTTGATATCCACGTTTAATGGAGAAGGATCGCATTTCCATTTGCGAATAGCTCTATAAACGCAACGAGAAGACACCATTTTTGAAGCAAATAGTGACGCGAGATGAAAAACGGTTATCACTTATAATAATGTTGGGCGAAAAAGGTCTTGGGAAAAGAAGAATTAACTAACTTTAATCACCTTATAAACCGGTCTTCATTCAAAGAAGGTCATGTTCTATGTCTGGCAAGATCGGAAAGAGATCCTGTATTATAAGACTATCAAATACTTTATAAGACTACCCACGAAAAGATAAATTCAGAAACGCATTTTTCCAATTAGACAAATTAAAGACAGTAATTGAACCAAAATGTTCAGAAATGGTGAATTGGAGGGAGTGTCGTGTATTATCAGAACAATGCATAGCCTCATGTGTGTTTGATAACTTTGCAAAACTCGCTCGTACTCAATTAGAATGTTTTACTCTATAGCTATATCTCATACTCATTGATTGATTTCCATCTGTTCTGATCATTACTAAATTATCTTAATGTAAAAAACTTCAAACCTTTGATCAAGATAAAAAAAAAAAAATAGAGTAGAAAAGTTTCTTGCTTCAAAACCCGAAAAATTGTAAACATGTAATTTTCCAGTTGTAAGAAAGATGAAAAAAGGCTCTAGAACAGAATTGCTCAGATATACCGTAGTAAATATATATTAAATTTAAATCTCCTGCATTTCAATTTTCTGCCAAAATTGGCACGAACTTTTCGAAAAGCCCACTATTTACAACTTCAACAGAGTATAATATAACCTTAATAATTAAACTATAAATGCTCTTGACAATCTCTTAAGGCAAAAAACAACTCTTTATTGAAGATAAAAAATCATCAAGAAAAGTTTTCCTCAAAAAACCTTGAGAATTTCAAAAAGGATGAAATTTTAAAGTTGACTGAAATATAAAATAAGGTTAAAGGACAGAATAACACCTATATAATTTAATAAGTATATATATTAAATTTAAATCTTCTGCGTTTCAATTTTTCTTCAAAATTCGTGTGAACTTTCCGGTCAAGCCAAGACTAATTATTACCACAGGGCATGATATAAACTTAATAATTAAAATATAAATGCTCTTGACCTGTGTATTTATACCTGCCCTCAGTAGTAAAATGATGCAACATTCTTTTGTTTTATTAGTCCTTCAGACTAAATAAAATATAAGATAAATAAAGGATAAATAAATGCTTTTACCTCGAGTGTTTATAATTATCCTCCGCAGTACAATGTAAGTAGTGTTTCACTATAAGGAAAAATGCTTAATTTTGAAATTTAACAATCACTAACAAGCATTTCTGTAACTGATTAATTAATATTTATAATTAAAACTAGAAACAAATATAATTCTAAATAAATAATATCTTAATGCAACCCTTTCTCGTACGAACATTCAATTAAAAGACATTATATAACATTCCTGCTACAACATAAAACTGGAAAAAGAAATTTCATAAAAGAGTAACATTATGCATTTCATTCATTGCATCCCATAACGTCTTTTACTTACTTTGCTTGAACAGTTTTCATGGGATTTCCTAAAGCATCAATGGTTTATCGATCTGTTAGGCTTAGAATTCTCAAATTCTCATTTGTTCGATTGTACTCTATTAGCCTAGCCCTAGAGATTGAGAATATTATTGCTTTGTGATATGAATCCTTAAAATTACAAATACCGCAATTCAAAGGAAGTATCTAATCTTGTGGAATCTTTCAGAATTTATGAATGCTATACAAGGTGGATTTACTTCAAAATAATAAGCGTTAGAGAAAATCTATAAATGTATCTTACCTGAAGTTCAATTCATCGAATCGGATATAAACAATAAAATCGCATAAATAGAGCTTATTACATTCAAGTCTTCGCATATATATATATATATATATATATATATATATATATCGTGACATATCTCGACTGCAGTAAGGTGATTTCACGCAGCAGGACCCATCTCAACTTATGATAATTTTGCTTTAATTTCAAATGGATGAGCAGTTTATTCTTTGCCTATTTGCAGTAAGTATGAAAATGGATGGGAAGGGCATTATAGTTGTTCGTGACGCTCTGCGAAATTGTTCTATATGGTAGTACACAAAGAGTACCTTTTTTTTAAATTAAATGAAAAATCAGATTTCATGTGGTTTGTCAGCGGGCAAGTTGGTCACTGGTCACTAAGATTAGAAAATCAGCTCTCAGGGTCCGATTACGTCATACGGAATCCTGTGAGATTGGAAATGCTGGATTGTCTTCCTTAGAACGCTTCGATCTACTTTTTTGCTACATGAAAGCTAAAGATTAGAAATAGACAAAGATAAGTTGTTGTTGTTGTTGTTGTTGTTTCTAATTCCACTTTGACGAGCCAAACACATGGGGAAGAAGGCATGTGAATTAGGGAGAAGGGGTGCGCCTTTCGTTTGACGAGCACCTCTAGGGTCAAAGTACCGCTTAGCTCAAATGGGTCCTCGTAATTTAGAAACAGAGACCAAGCAGAAGACCTCCCCCCCCCCCAGAATTGCCAGCTCCCCCAGAGGTATCGTTTGAGAACTTGAAGGACACTTTGACCAGGAACATATTTTACATTCTCCAGCACCGTTGACAAACAGGGCGGAACTTAAACCGAACCCGGCAATCCTTTAGTTACGAGATAGCTGCCTTTACGGACTGAGATACCACGGCTCGGATTAAGAAATAAAACTTATAAGTTAAGGTACTTTGAAATTGAAAAAAAGAAGTAAAATTTTCAAGTTAAAATTTTATTTATCTGAAGACTGAAGATATTACAAATTTTGTGCTGAGATTCTTTTCTTTATAATGATACATTAAAATTGAGAAAAGTAATTTCGATGCATTTAGCTTAAATATGTGTAATACGTTATCTCTCTTTCCTTCTCTCTCTATACATGTGTGTATGTCTGTACAAGTGTGTCAGACTTTAATTAACAGGTTGTACACTATTTAGTATTAAAGAAAAATAATTTTATATTGTATCAACAAAGTCACGAATGCAAGTTACAAGTTAAATGTATTTTAATGTTCGTAACTTGAGACCGTTTTCCATATTCGTACTGAACAATGCAAAAGGTTTTATTATTTTAATTATGCGAACTAATCAAAATAAATGCCTAATAGTTAAAAAAACAATAATCTCTATTTGTGAATTTTTTCTTACTCTAAGTAAGGGTTTAATACTTTTTTTTAATTTATTTATGATTCCAATGGAGTAAAATGTATGCTGAATAAATATAGGTGTCCTAAACAATTTTATTTATCCTTTTTTTTATTTTTTTGTGAAAAACAGCATTAATCTTCAAGCATTCTTCAGTTGTATTTATATAACTTATTTAGATAGATTTAGGATTAATAGTCAAAAAACTCCTTTCTATAATGAATGCCTTTAGTTAATGCATTTCATTTCCTTTACTGACATTCGATTAAAAGAGATAGTACACGGCATTTTTACTACAGAATGAAATTGGAAAAATCCTTCATAAAAGTGCATTTTTATGTATTGCCCTCCAAGTATCTCAAACCATCTTTATTTTATTTTGAGCAGATTTCATGGGATTTCCTGGAGGCATCAATGGTTTATCGATCTGTTGGGCAAAGAATTCTCATTTGTTCCATTCTAGTCTATTAGCCGCGTCATGGCGATTGAATATTATTCGTTTGTGATGCGAATCCTCCAAATTACAAATTGCTATAATTCAGGGGAGGTATCTAGCCTTGTTAAATCTTTTGTGATTTAGGAATGCCATACAACAGGGAACGTGAATTCATCTCCGGAAGATAATAAGGCATTAAAAAGGATGCACAAATAAATCTTTCCTGAAATTCGATTCGCTTCATTGTATTCAGACAATGAAATCTTATAAACTGCAGCCTATTAGAGTGGAATTTTGGTTTAAAGTTACATAGCTGTACATCGGAAGTAAAGAGCGGCTATGTTACACATTTCAAATTTTACAGGTTTTGGTTTTTGGTTTTGGTTCGGAGCGCTACGGTCTACACAGTCTAAACAGGATCACCGCATGTTGTCATATTCATTGCAACTGTAACTATTTATGTTAACTCTAATATTTATGTAACTGTTTGGAACGAGATTTTTCAGTATGTGTTGTTCTATGAATAAAAGTTGAATGGAATACGAAAGCGGCTTGTGTTTTTTCGTGTTTTAAAAAACGGGATCGTTTTAAAGATAGAGTTTATTTCTGAGAGCCATTGGTGTAATGAAGCAAATTTTAAGAACAGTTCTCGGAAATGCCTTTTGATCTTACGAAGAAATGGTCACTGTTTTATGCGATACGGAATCTGTTATAAATTCTAGACCTCTTAGTTATGTGTCAGAAAAAGACTGAACTGATACCGTTATGACCCAATTCATTTTTGCAAGATTTTGGTCAAGTTGGTGTTCCTTATTTAGATCAAGTAGATGAAGTTGTGCTCAAAAAAAGAATAAAATATCGACAACAGTTAATGGCTGATATCCGGAAAAATTTAGATCCGAATATTTAGGACTTTTGATTCAAAGAAACGAACATAAGAAACAGGGACGAGAAATTAAACTTGGAGAAGTTGTGTTCATCGGGAGTGATAATACAAAATGTACTGAATGGTCTTTAGTTATCGTTATAGAATTGCTACCTGGAAAAGATAGTGTTATCAGACTAGTTCGCTTGCGTACATCTAATGGAGAGCTTTTACGACCAGTGCAGAGGATTTTCCTTCTTGAAGTTTCCTCATCCTGGTTCAAGAATTGTCAAAAAGAACTAATGCATGGAAATGCAAACAACATTTTCCAGTGAAATATCTGCAAATGACGCTGCGGCTGTCACTTTGAAAACAAAAGGTGGGAGGAGTGTGAAACGATCCATAAAACTGGACTTTTAAATATTCCTCTAATTTTATGATTTATAACTCTTGCTTTCATTTTAAAAATGTACAATGTGTTTAATTTTCGGGAAAATTTCAAATGTGTTTTTGTAAGTTAAGTTGTTCACCAACAACTTAAGGTGGGAGGATGTCATATTCATTGTAACTGTAACTGTTTATGTTAACTATAATATTTTTGTAACTATTTGGAACGAGATTTTTCAGTATGTGTTGTTCTATGAATAAAAGTTAAATAGAATACGATAGCGGCTTGTGGTTTTTCGTGTTGTAAGAAACAGAATCGTTTCAAAGATAGAGTTTATTTCTGAGAGCCATTTTCACCGAAGCCATTAGAGTTTTGATACGCTGCTAGCGTAAATGCGTTAGTTTTCGTTTAAAGGATAGCGTATTACATGTGTAAATTTTACAGGAGAACATAAGAAAGATTTTTATATATTTGTTAGTGTTGGGTCAGCTTTAGAGAAAAGTTTTATAAATACAGTAGAACCTTGGTGTAACGACCCCCTGTGGGACCAACATCATAGGGTCGTTGTAACGAAAGGTCGCTGTAACGAATTGAAAAAATAATAAAAAAATTGATCAAAAAATAATGCAACAGTACATACCTAGAGAACACTTGTATTTATTTGTATTTCCATTACAAAAGTTTTGAAAAAAGTCTTTGATTGACGCCTGTTTCAAGTTCATTTGGAATTTTCCATTATCCCTGATTCCATATCCGTTAGATTTTGAAGGAAATCTTCAGAATTAAATTGTCCTTCAAAATATGGATGCAAAGCATTGATTGTATTGAAGGCTTCTTTTTTTATTCATTTTTTCAAAAACTTAGACGATTTCTTCTCCTTCGTTGGAATCGAATTGAAATTGCACCAGAGTACAATAATTTTGAAATAGCCCACTTGCTTATGAGTTCTGAGGACTGAAATTGGCGGTCGCTCTAACGAAAAATAATACGCTTGGGTCGTTGTAATGATTCAAAATGAACATTATTACTATGGTAAAAGATGGTCGTTCTAACGAAGGGGTCGTTGTATCGTGGGGTCGTTAAAAAGAGGCTCTACTGTAATATATTTTCAATGTAATAAAGAAGACCTGGTGCATAGAAAAGTGTAGAAATAAATTTCATGTTGTGTTTGCGGTCAGCTTGGGAATTCAGCAAGGGCGTAATTTGTAAAAGGTAAGATGGGTCAAACCTCCCACACACACACACACCACAGAATTTATAAAGAAGGGAAAATTTGTTGTTTTTCTCCTCCAATTTTTTAATGTTTATTCATATTTTAATTTTTTGATTTGACTTTTGCTCCCTTAGTTGAAGCGCCCAAATTACGTCCATGAGATTCAGAGAATTATATGTCCGTCTTCAATCAGTGACATCACTGATGCATTTCAAGAAGCCGTAATCGGGCTTAGAGATTTCTTGTTCCAAGCAAATAAATAAGCATAAAGTCCCCCACTTTAAGGCACAAAACCTGTTCTCTTAACTGATAGAAAACCTGGATACCCTGTTTTCCACTCTCATCCACTCTGTAATGACAAGTTCCCTCTGCTAGTCTCCCAATTAACGGGATTAAAGCACATAAATAACCTCACCTAAGACCAAAATTCTTAGTAGTTTCTAAGTGTTAATCATTGTTAATTTTTTTATTATTATTTTTCTTGTGTTTCTTTGGGTAGTTCCATATAAATCAAACAGTGTCAATACTGAAATGTAAAAGGATAAGACCCATGCTGATAATCCTCCCTTAGCAAAAAAAAAATCACTGCTAGGATAAGAGTGGCAAAAATACCCATTTAGTAGGGAGACTACTCCCCCCCCCATGACATTCATCAATTATTCATCATTTCTTTAATGCAGCCAATTTTTTGTCTCTCCCACCCCACCTATTTTTTTCCTATTGAAGAAGCCAATTTTTTCGTAAGGGGGGACCCATATTGGTAGAATCCTCTAGTGATATATGTTTCGAATTACCCAATGTCAGTTAATTTTATTTTTTCTCTAACTGCATCGTTAATCACGTAAACGTCTTACACCTTTTTGGGTAGGCCAGTGCACGGTTATGTCTAAATAGGAAGAGGGAGTCTGGAAATCATGTCTTGCCATATCCAAAATATTTTATCTTTTATTAGTTATTATTAAATTTATATTGGTTTTTAATTTTTTATTACCTAATTATATGTTTTATGATTTAAATACCTACACATATAAGCCAAATTTAAAATTTTTAATATTTCAAAAATTATTTACGTATATGACTTCATTTATATGGGCTTTTTTAACAAATAAAAACTTTAAAGAATCTTTTTCCTTGACTACTATGAGTTAAAAATGAAGATTTTTATTTCGTTTTTAAGATAAAAATGCTGATTTTTTCATGCAGGTTTTTTTTTCAGTGTATATAATAAAAGAGTACATCGAATTAGCAATATGTTGCTTTTTTTGTATATGGAAACACACAAAAACTGTCAAATTTCATTTTTTCCACATTATATGTAAAACATTTTTATGTAATATAATTTTAGAGATATCTGAAACGTCATACATAGTCTTAAATAAAAAGCTTTAATCTATTAAAGCTTTTTATAATAATTATAATAAATCATTATATATTTGCATTATTATAATTATTATAATTATTTGCATAAAAAATAATTTTTAAGCAAAAAATTACTAATATTTAAGTTTACTAATATTAAAGTTTTAATAAAGTTTAAAAAAAATAATTTTAATTATAATAGTGCATTAAAAATACTTAGATTTTTTTTTCTGTCTTTGAGATTCACTGAGTTTTTACACAAATTTCTGTGGAGCACAAAATAAAACTGTGCATGAAATCAATTACTGTGTTTTTTATTTCTTATTTTATATATAAAGACTCGAGTTACTGAAGACAAATTTCCTTGCTTTTCACTTTGTCAGTAAAAAGTCTTATAAATTTCAAGATACCTAAAAAATTATGCATAGTATTTTCTGCAGAAAACTTTAATAGATCGAAAAAATGGAACAAAAATATTATTATTTGAAGAACCCCCTATATAAAAATAGCCTAAGTTATCTGTCCTCGAATTTCTGACGCGGTTGGACCAGGAATGGATAGAAGCATCCATATTGAATTCTTGAGGAGTTAGGGTTAGCAAAATTCAAAGCAAGTTTGAAAAAGTCCAAAATCCACCCCTTCCCTCCTTTTCAATCGTTTAATGCCATTATTTTCAGCTCTCTTTTCCCCAGTTAAGAGCAGGGGATTAAATTTATCAATTTATCAGAATATAAGTAGATGAAAATAACATTTTTTCTAGCATTATGACGTCATTCCTTTAACCATCTCATTTATTCATTTCTTATTTTAAATTACTTAAATATCGTCTGCTTTATTTTCATATGTTTTATCACTGAACTTGGATATTACGTAAATAATTTTCTTTTATATTAAGCTTAAATAATAGATTAAATACATATGTAATAATTTTAAATTTAATCATCGATGAGTTTTTGTTGCAATGAAGATTTTATCACCGATATTAACAACAAATTCTTTTCATAAAAGTTTAGAAGTCTATTTCACGGACTAATAAATATCTAGCGTTTGAGTTATATATCTTTAAATATTATTAAGTTTGTTCATTTGTGTGTTTGTTTTTTATACATAACCACACGGTTTGCAATCGATTCGCTACATTTTAGACATCATTCATATATACCGCCAAGTATTCACTGTCAATATTAAAAAATCTTCTTTCATCCTATCACGTTAATATCAGAAGATAAATTAAAGTTAGAAACTAACATGCGGTTAGTAAAGATAAACAAATTATTGAGCATGTACCAGATAATTCTTAGCCAAAAAACAAACCACTTTTTTACCTGCCTAGAAAATTAAAAATGTTCTAGAACCGTAAAAAAACGAAAAAAATGAACTATTACCCGCCATACGACGGGCTATATGCTAGTTTTTAATAATCTCAAAAGGCTTTTTTAAATTTTAATTTAAATTTTAATTAAATGAACTGTTTAATCAGACCTTACTTTCTTGATATGTTTTAAATTATATATCAAAATACAAAACAATTACAATATTTACCGTAATACTTAAAATTTAAAAAATTTTGATAGAGTGCCATATCTCCTTAAAAAGAAGTGTTTGGAGTATAACTTTTCTTTAAATTTTAATTTTTGTTAGGTACTCTAAGCTCAGAAACCTACTAATTTTGCCTAGAATCTATCAGTATCAACTATATAACTAGCATTATACACTAAACATTATTAAACAAGAACAAAGCAACTACCTGGAACTAAAGTTCTGTTCCAAAAGTTTTACAGAAAAGAATATTTCAAATCCTATATTAGTATCACAATATTCAAGCTTGGGAGATGCTTCATTTAACATTAATGTTGTCTCACGGTTGGCGGAGTAGCATCAACTGAATATTTTATTAGTTAAGTACTTCGGAAATAAAGCAAAATGGGTTTTTGAAGTAAACTATTCTAGTTCACTCATAATTATTTTATAAGTCCTTAGATTTATTTCGAAATGATACATAAAATTCGTTCACTACAAATCATACACCTGAAATATTTATTCACTTTCTCTGAGCATTTTCAGAAATTATTTTCATTTGAAATTACAGAACACATACATTTGGAACAGATGCATTATAGACGCCGGCCCTGTCAGCTATGCTTTTTTGGCGACCAACAGAAAATCGCGTGTTTTAAAAATTCGCCAAGTAAAAAAACAAGGCGGCGGACACATGGCATATTTGAAACACAACAATAACAAAACTAAATTTAAAATATAAAAAATAAACAGATTAACAATTTAAAGAATTATTAAAATAAAATTAGCATAATAATTATCCTTTTTTTAAGTTAATAACAGATTAGTAATATTTATGATATGTATCAACAGCATAAACACAATATATAGCATTTTAATAAGCACTAATATTATAAAATATGTATCATGTGAGGGGGGGGTTCCCCCTGTAACAAAAGAAACCATCTTGTTTGATTTAGAATATCCTGATACTTTTTAACAATTCCAAAAATAGTAAGAACCGAAATTACTGCACCTGCCATAGCTAAATTACTAAATCCCAAAAAATGGTAAGAAACTGACCTAGGCGAATTCAAAAGAACAGCTAAGATGCAAATTTCTCGAATAGTGCCAGGTAATGAAGTCAAAATTCATGGGCACCAGTGGGGTGCAAGAACATATCGGATCTGCCCTACCCCACAACCAAAGTCAGGGAAAACACACCTACCCATTCATCGCCCCATAAAAGCGCAAAAAAAAGCGCCAAATTTGGCGAAAATAAAAGTCGGCGTCTATAATGCATCTGTACCATACATTTTCTCTGTTAATATATAATTTCTCTTTTAGGGAAAATATTTTATACTAGCATATTGCCTGTCATATGACGGGATCAGTAAAATTTTTAATTTTCCAAAATTGTAAAGTACGCTATGAGGCAGGTAAAAAATGGTTTGTTTTTTGGCTGAGAATTATCTTGCAACCAAAAATAATCGATGATTCAGTTTAAAATTATCACATATGTACCTAATCTATTATTTAAGCCAAATATAAAAGAAAATTATTTACGTAATGTCTAAGATCAATGGTAAAACGTATGAAAATAAGGTATAATTTAAATAATTTAAAATAAGAAATGATTCAATGAGATGGTTCGAGGAATGACGTCATAATGCTAGAAAAATGTTATTTTCACCTATTTATTACTAGCATATAGCCCATCATATGACGGGATTAGTAAAATTTTTAATATTCCAGAACTGTTAAGTACCCAATGAGGCAGGTAAAAGAAATGGTTTGTTTTTTGGCTGAGAATTATCTGGTTCACTCTCAATAATTTATTTATCGTCATACTCCTCTAGAGTCTCCCGATCCTGTAATGCAGTTTAGAATAACATTGAATCCATTCAGTCAAACCGTGTGGTTATGTTTAATAAACAAACACACAAACGAACAAACTTCTTAATTTCCAAATATATATAAATTAAAAGTTAGATATTTATGAGTCCGTGAAATAGACTCCTAGACTTATATGAAAAGAATTTATTGTTAATACCGGTGGTAAAATTTTCATTGCAACCAAAAATAATCGATGAGGGTTATTCCATGTGAAATCGACACAATTTTAGAGCAAATTCTACCTGACCCCCTCCAATTTTGATTAAATTTGGTACAGTAAGTGACTTCATGGTAATAAAGAAAATCCCCAAATCTTATGTTCAAATAATAATTGGTTTGGGAGTTATAAGGCTTTAAAGTTGCCAGATTTGTCTAAAAAATACACTATCGGCATACCTTTAAATTACACTTGCTACTCACCTAATTAAGCTATAGATATGTGCAAGGTGTTATTTTAAACCTTTTTTAATGGGCTTTCATATGATATACAACACATGATGACTTGAAAATTTTTTTAAAAATTTAAATTTAAATTAAAATTTAAAATTTAAATTTCTCAAAAAGCCAAGTTTTTAAAATTTTGAAAAAAATCTCAAAAATTGCTCATATTATTGTTAATTAATCCTCAAAGTTTCATGTTGGGATCATAATGGGATCACAAGCTACAAAAGTTTTTGTTTGATATATTTACTATTGCAATAACGAAAATGAGAACATGCATTCATTACTTTTAATCCAACTGATCTGTATGGGATGGCATTAATGTTTACCCACTACCTTACCGACATATACTCTAGTAAATAGTACATTTAACATTTGTGAAGATTTTAGAATGAAGAAAAATCATTAAAGTGCATTACTTTTGAGGGATGGTGCTACTTATTTAGTTGAAACTGATAGAAAGCTTTATGTGTTTTGAGAATTTCTACTTCAGAAAGAATATACATTGATCCTGTTAGAGTTAAAGGATTCACCTTACACATAACATCTGAAATTGGAATTCATAGTACATCTGGCTTCATACATTGTGACATAGTCATTGGGATTATAATGGGATCACAAGCTATAAAATACCAAATCAGCTTCCATTAACACATGGAAAAATTAACACATACAAGGACTGCCTTGCTATGATGATTTGTAATCCAGCATCAGTCAGCTGCCACATGGGAGAGTGTACATCATGTTCTGGAACTACATAATTAAAAACCATATTTGGTGAAACATTCGATGAAAATATGGTGGAAAGGATCATATTCAATCAGTGGATTTCTGTTGATAGGAGCTCTTTAGAAACAATACAAAAGTCAGCATCAGAATTTATTGACTTATTTTGTGAGAAAATGACTGTATTAGTTTATCATTACTTTGTGGTGAAACAACAAAATTCATTTATAAACAATATAAAAGGAAATTTAAAAGATTCAGAGTTTGTAGTTCTTGATTTTGCTGAAAATTACTCATTTGTTAAACAGGATTGGACCCAGAGCTGCCACTGGACTAATGTTCAATCTACAACTCACCCATTTGTTGTATATTACAAAGGGAAGTTTGGAATTGACCACTTTACATACATTGTAATTTAAGACTGTTTGGAGCCCAATACAGTAGCAGTTTACTGTTTTCAAAAGAAGCTTATTACTTTTTTTAAGACAGAATTTAAAAAAAAAAAAAGTGCAAGGAAAATATTTTATATCCCCGATGGGTCATCTGCACAATATATAAATAAGAAAAACTTTTCCAATTTATGCTTGCATAAGGAAGATTTTGGCATTGAGGCAGAATGGTATTTTTGGATAACAGGTCATGGTAAAGGACCTTGTGATGGGGTAGGAGGTACACTCAAGAGTTAGCGGCTTTAGCAAGCCTACAACGACCATATAAAAATCAAATACTTACTCCACAACAACTTTTAAACTGGGCACAGGAAAACATCACAAGAATACATTTTGTTTTTCAACCCAAGAAGAACATGTTTCTACAGCTATATTTTTAGATGACCAATTTGAAATTGCTTTTAAAATTCCTGGGACTCAGAAATATGCTTTTATACCCACAGAATCAAAAACAAAAGTCTTTGAGAAGACATTTTCCTTTTCACAAGATTTATTGATGCAAACTGCGATAGCATCACAATAAAAGCTTCTATTTGCTGATAAAAATGGCTATATTACTGTTTTTTATAATTGCAACTGGTGGCTTACATTTATGTTAAGAGAAAGAAGAGAAAAACTCTGAAGAGGTAAAAGTGACATTCCTTCACTCATCTGGAACATCATCATCTTTTTTTATATCTATATAAGCCAGATGTACTATGGATTCCAATTTCCGATGTTATGTGTAAGGTGGATCCTTTAACTCCAACAGGACTAATGTATATTCTTTCTGAAGTAGAAATTCTCAAAACATATAAAGCTTTCTACCAGTTTCAACTAAATAAGTAGCACCATCCATCAAAAGTAATGCACTTTAATAATTTTTCTTCATTCTAAAATCTTCACAAATGTTAAATGTACTATTTACTAGAGTATATGTCGATAAGGTAGTGTTTAAACACTAATGCCATCCTATACAGATGAGTTAGATTAAAAGTAATGAATGCATGTTCTCATTTTCGTTATTGCAATAGTAAATATATCAAACAAAAAACTTTTGTAGCTTGTGATCCCATTATGATCCCAACATGAAACTTTGAGGATTAATTAACAAAAACATGAGCAATTTTTGAGATTTTTTTCAAAATTTTAAAACTTGGCTTTTTGAGAAATTCAAATTTTAAATTTTAATTTAAATTAAAATTTTTAAAAAAAATTTCAAGTCATCATATGTTGTATATCATATGAAAGCCCATTAAAAAAGGTTTAAAATAACACCTTGCACATATCTCTAGCTTAATTAGGTGAGTAGCAGTTGTAATTTAAAGGTATGCCGATAGTGTACTTTTTAGACAAATCTGGCAACTTTAAAGCCTTATAACTCCCAAACCAATTATTATTTGAACATAAGATTTGGGGATTTTCTTTATTACCATGAAGTCACTTACTGTACCAAATTTAATCACAATTGGAGGGGGTCAGGTAGAAAACTTGTGTTGATTTGGTATGGAATTACCCATGATTCAATTTAAAATTATCACGTATGTACCTAATCTATTATTTAAGCCAAATATAAAAGAAAATCATTTACGTAATATCTAAGTTCAGTGGTAAAAGATATTATAATAGTGTAGACGATATTTAAATAGTTTAAAATATGAAATGATTCAATGAGATGGTTAAAGGAATGACGTCACAATGCTAGAAAAAAATTGTTATTTTTCCTATTTATTAAGTGGTAAATGGTTAAATTTAATCGCCTGCTCTTAACCGGGGAAAATAGGACTTGAAATAACGGCATTAAACTCTCGAAAAGGGGCGATGGGGTGGATTTCGAACGTTTTAAAGACGACAGTATTTTTTGCTGTGATATGTAGCCTATTTATACAAATTTATTTTAGAATCGGATCGATAGTTTAGGAGAAGATAAACTTTATTCGCTTTGAATGGATGCCTCTATCCATTCCAGGTCCAACCGCTTCATAAATTTGTGGACAGATAACTTAGGCTATTATTATATAGGGGATGGGATAAATTGATAAATTTAATCGCCTGCTCTTAATCGGGGAAAATAGGAGTTGATATAATGGCATTAAAAGCTCGAAAAGAATGGAAGGGGTGGATTTCGAAAGTTTTAAAGAAGGCAGTATTTTTCGCTGGGATATGAAGCATATTTATACCAATTTATTTTAGAATCGGATCTATAGTTTAGGAGAAGATAAACATTAATCTCTTTGAATTTTGCTAACTATGGATGCTTCTATCCATTCCGGGTCCAACCGCTTCATAAAATCGAGGACAGACGTACAGATAACTTAGGCTATTAGTATATAGGGGATACTAGCATATAGTCCGTCATAGACGGTATCAGTAAAATTTTTAATTTTCCAGAATTGTTAAGTACCCATGGCCACTTGACAAATCATTGGAAAAGCGTAGTCGCTTAATGGGGTTTCCCTCGCTACCAAAACAGTAATACCGGGGATAAAGGATCATCGGTATTAACAGTTGTAATACCTGTTCATACCGGTGATTAAATTTTCATTGCAACGAAAAATAATCGATGATTAAATTTAAAATTATCGCATACTTCCCTAATGTCTATAGCAATTTGTCGCAAAGTCACGAACTACTATAATGCCCTTTCCATTCGTTTTCATGTTCACAACAGCCAATAGATAAACAATAAACTGTCCTTCTGTTTGAAACTAAAGCCAGAATTGTCATAAGTTGGGATATGCCCTGCTGCGAGAAATCGTCTTATTATTTAAACTAAATATAAAAGAAAATTATTTAAGTAATATCTAAATTCAGTGATAAAACGCATGAAAATAATGCAGACGATATTTAAATAATTTAAAATAAGAAAAAATTAAATGAAATATTTGAAGGCATGACATCATAATGCTAGAAAAAATGTTATTTTTACCTACTTATTATGTGATAAATTGATAAATTTAATCGTCTTCTCTTAACCGGGGAAATAGGTCTTGAAACAATGCCATTACACGCTCGGAAAGGGGGGAAGGGGTAGAATTCGAACGTTTTAAAGATGTCAGTATTTTTTGCTGTGATATGAAGCATATTTATACCAACTTATTTTAGAATCGGATCGATAGTTTAAGCGAAGATAAACTTTACTCGCTTTGAATTTTTCCAAGTCCAACCGCTTCATAAATTCTAGGACAGACGGACAGATAACTTAGACTATTTTTATACAGGGGATATATATATATATATATTATGATTTATTTTTTTACAAAATGACACAAACTTCTAAAAACCAAGTAAACTACTTAATCAAATCTATTGTTCTTATTTCTGATATCACTTGGTCAAACCAAGCACGATTGAGACATATGCTGCTAGTGTTAACCCTTTAAATTTCACCAAAATAAATACATAGGAATTTAATGTAATTTGTTTATAAATGTTATCTATGAACCTTGTAAATGTAAAATACAAGTTTTCTTTACATTCCTTAGAAGGGTTTGTCTTAGAGGATATATATATAAATATATTATGGTTTATTATTTTACAAAATGACACAAACTTCTAAAAACCAAGTAAACTACTTAATCAAATCTGTTGTTCTTATTTCGGATATCACTTGGTCAAACCAAGCACGATTGAGACATATGCTGCTATTGTTAACCCTTTAAAGGTTACCAAAATAAATTCATAGGAATTTAATGTAATTTGTTTATAAATGTTATCTATGAACCTTGTAAATGTAAAATACAAGTTTTCTTTACATTCCTTAGAAGGGTTTGCCTTAGAGTATATATATATAAATATATTATGGTTTATTATTTTACAAAATGACACAAACTTCTAAAAACCAAGTAAACTACTTAATCAAATCTGTTGTTCTTATTTCTGATATCACTTGGTCAAACCAAGCACGATTGAGACATATGCTGCTATTGTTAACCCTTTAAAGGTTACCAAAATAAATTCATAGGAATTTAATGTAATTTGTTTATAAATGTTATCTATGAACCTTGTAAATGTAAAATACAAGTTTTCTTTACATTCCTTAGAAGGGTTTGCCTTAGAGGATATATATATAAATATATTATGATTTATTATTTTACAAAATGACACAAACTTCTAAAAACCAAGTAAACTACTTAATCAAATCTGTTGTTCTTATTTCGGATATCACTTGGTCAAACCAAGCACGATTGAGACATATGCTGCTATTGTTAACCCTTTAAAGGTTACCAAAATAAATTCATAGGAATTTAATGTAATTTGTTTATAAATGTTATCTATGAACCTTGTAAATGTAAAATACAAGTTTTCTTTACATTCCTTAGAAGGGTTTGCCTTAGAGGATATATATATAAATATATTATGATTTATTATTTTACAAAATGACACAAACTTCTAAAAACCAAGTAAACTACTTAATCAAATCTGTTGTTCTTATTTCGGATATCACTTGGTCAAACCAAGCACGATTGAGACATATGCTGCTATTGTTAACCCTTTAAAGGTTACCAAAATAAATTCATAGGAATTTAATGTAATTTGTTTATAAATGTTATCTATGAACCTTGTAAATGTAAAATACAAGTTTTCTTTACATTCCTTAGAAGGGTTTGCCTTAGAGGATACCTAAATAAGGTTTGAGGAGTGGCTAAACTGACTAACCCCTCCCTTTGTAGAGCTTGAACATTATGCCCTTTTAAAACTTTAACTATATTGGAAGAACAGCAAATGATAATAATTAAACTGGTATAATAAATAAATAGCTTAACAGCTTATAAGTGTTGTTTGTATAGATAGTTTTATTTGGGGTTATAAGTAAGATAAATTGAATTACTGACTTCTCAAGTACAGTTTAAATACATATATTTCAAAAGAAAAAAAGATAAACATAGAACTATCATCTGTTGTAAATTTAAAATATCAAAAACATTATATATATATTTATATATATATATGTGTGTGTGTGTGTGTGTGTGTGTAAATATATATATATAAAATCAAAAAATCATCCATGTCACTGTTAGATTAATTTCGCCACCGAAAGATAGATGGCGCTATTGAGCGGTGGGAAAAACAAACTTTGTCGAAGAGAAAAACCGTTAGACTTTCGGCGTCTGTTCTAAAATGTTATTCATGTATTCTTCTTATTCATATATGAACCGGGTTTAAAGCGTAACATAATTCATAATTCTGTATTCATGTCTAAGTTTATTCTCTATGTGTCGTGAAGTGTTGTGAAATAAAAGTGTGTGTGTTGAACAGCCGTGTCTTGGATTTATACAGTCATGAGAATCCCAGCATAAACAAAAGGTAAGCAGTTACCTTATTTACTTCTTCAGTAATATTGAACATTTACATATCATTTTACCTCAAGAAAATTCTGAAATGAAAGTCAAAATTTATGACTATTAAAAGTCTAAATTCATTAACTATTCTATCCAGTCACCAAAAAGTTTTTTTTTAATTGCAGAAGCTCTTGATTCTACATCATTGGCTTCCATACATCACAGATATAGGAGATTGGAGCCGTAAGTAATTATAAACAGATAAAGTAAAGTACTCCAAAAAGTAAAGTTAAAAAAAAAAGATCTTTAATAGGTGGTTTTGCTACGAAACCACTGTCCGCTAAAGGGTTAAAGCAAAGGGATGAGCCTTTCATTTTAACTAGCACGCTAACGTCGAAGTACTAGTAGATCCTCGTAATTTAGAAGTTAAAAAAAAAGACCCAATAGACTTTTGCCTCCGAAACCACTGTCCGCTAAAGAGGTATTGATTGAGAAAGTGGATGAGCCTTTCATTTTAACTAGCACGCTAACGTCGAAGTACTAGTAGATCCTCGGTTCGGGCTCCGAACCCACAACCCTCCAGTTACGAGAACGTTGCCTTTGCCAACTGAGCTACCGCGAATTAATCTAAGTTGTTAAATCAGCTAAATATTTAACGCTAATAACTGGATATTTTAGAACATATTTTAGTAAAATTTAACTTGATATGGAGAACTTTTTTTATTTGTTTTTTTAGGAAATTTATCCAACTGATTTTCTAAATAGTGTAACACACAATAAGTACTCTGTAAAAGAAAAAATGTAGAAAATATTTATATATTAGCAAATAAGTGCCGACTTATAAAAACCGAATAAACTGAATAATCAAAGTGATTGAATTGACTTTAATGCTAATAGCTGAATATTTTGAAGCATATTTTAAAACATCTTAATTTAATGTGGACTATTTTTTCTATTAAATTAGGCTGATCTATTTTCTGAATATTGCAATGCATTTAGATGCATTTTTTCTCTGAGAAAAATGTAGAAATAGTTTATATTGGGACGTCACTCTTCAATGTAAACAACTTTCACCATGGTTGCATCTTCTGCTCTGTGATATGCAAATTTCACCATGTGGAAAATGCAAATTTCCGCGACGGGTATAAATACTCAGCACTAATCGCTAGTAGCAGTGCGGTTAGAAGTAGTAAGGTCGTTTTCCTGCTGGTAATGTAGATATTGTAAATACCTTGTAAATAAAATAGTGGTAGATAAGTCTTATTGTCTTTTTCCACTTTAATATCTTTTAAGAATTGATGTCATCTCATAAAAACTGTAAAATTAATCTTCCTTAACACTAGATTGCCCGAGATTTCTTGTATACCTATATTGCCCAAAAACAGTTAAAATGACTGCATTGTGAAAAAATAACAAATATGTAGAAATTTGTTTAAAATTAATTTTTAATATTATATAATAAAGGAGGGCGCAAGTAACTACAATTATTCATAAACCAATTTATATGTTATAGAAAAAGTCACCAAATTCTAAGAAATTGTGTCATTATATTTCATAATTGTTTTTCTAATTAAAATTAAAAAACAGTCAAAATGACTGCCTTGGGCAATCTAGTGTTTAAAGTTTTTAAATAATGAACACTAATTAATGGATGTTTTTCCGCACATTACACAAGATATAATTTATATTTTATTGGAAAATTCAGCTAAATTATTTTCCTGATTTCTTAAGGCATTCAAATCATCATTTATTCTTATATAATAGTAATTTATATTTTTAATGCTGTCCATATTATAATAAAAAGAAAAGATCTAACTCCTAAAAAGGAATTTACAAACCAAAAAAATACACAGTAAGACATAAAATAGTTAACAGTACTTTGTTATCTTTTTTTCACTTAACATCACCTTATTTCAGTTTAAATGAACTTTCGTTTCTGGTGATACCATCTGCAGACATTGAATCTTATTTTACTTTGATTAATTTTGGCATACTGTAGTAATCCTTTCGAGTATATATTTAGTTTATCCTTCTTAAAATGAATATCGTAAACTGAATCCACAGGAATTTTTCTGCTTTAAACTTGAACAATAAAACTATATTATTTTTTTCACTTAAAATCACCTTATTTCAGTTGAAATTAACTTTCGTTTCTGACAATACCATCTGCAGACATTGAATCTTATTTTACTTTGATTAATTTTTGCATACTATAGCAATCCTTTAGAGTATATATTTAGTTGATCCTTTTTAAAATGAATATCGGAAACTGAATCTACAGGAATTTTCTGCTTTAAACGTGAGCAATAAAACTGTATTATTTTTTTCCTTTAAAATCCCCTTATTTGGGTTGAAATTAACTTTCGTTTCTGATAATACCATCTGCAGACATTGAATCTTATTTTACTTTGATTAATTTTTGCATACTATAGTAATCCTTCAGAGTATATATTTAGTTTATCCTTTTTAAAATGAATATCGGAAGCTGAATCCACAGGTACTTTTCTGCTTTAAACGTGAGCAGTAAAACTGTATATTTCTTGCGCAGAAGGGTGTCTTATTTACTTTGACGCTAACAAGGCTGAACGAGCTATTTGAAACATCTGAGCCAGAATCCTGCGTAATGAGGTTAAACAGTGCATAGGATACTCCCTGTTCTGAAAAAAAAATGTCGATGTGTGAAGCAACTTAAAAGGGAACATAATGAAGGAAAAACATCGCACTTCACCTTCTCGTTATTTATGCTAACGTTTCATAATGGGGAACACCCTTGGATATTTCTGTAATGCAATCAATAACAAAATTGGTAAAAGGTTTACGATTCTCCAGTAAGTGACGGGGGAAAATAACTTTAAGGTACAAGAGACTTTCAATACAATAAAAAAAATCGGAATTTGAGGGGGAAAACAATTGTTGTCATTTAAAACGCAAAACTAAAGTTTTCTACAACTGATAAAGACTTGAAAGCTTTCCATTGAGGTTTTAAGAAGCAAAAGTAGGTTATTAAAGATTACAGAAATACACAAGACTATTGCAAAATAGTTTCTTTTTCCTGGAAGTGACTAGCTAAAATAATGTTTTTATATGTGGGAAAATAGTTAACTCTTTTGTACTACAAATTACATTTCAATTTTGTTAGCAGCAGCTCTGCACGATTTTCAGTGTTTTATTTTAAATATTCTTAAATTAAAAAAAATAGGTCTAATTAAATAAATGAATAAAAACGCAACTACAATTAACACTAGATTTACGGATGTTGATCATATACCTATTTTTACTGAAGTGAGCCAATTTGACTCGTACAACAAAATTGAAGTTTTTTGCAAAGAAAATAGTTCCAAATTAATTTAAATAAAAAGCTTATTATCAAAAAATTCATGGAAAACATTTTGTACATATAAAGTCTGTTTTTGAAACACATTTTCCGCAAACATTTCTATTAAATTTAGCACAATGGTTTCTACATATGTTTCTTTTGTATGATTGTTGAACTAGAGAATTATTCCGTGCGTCAGTAGCATGAATTTCTGTCATTGGAATGGAAGTGTTCTCGACTTCTCCCCTATATTTACTTTATACTATACTTTATACTTTATATTTACTTTATACTATATTTATTACTATATTTATTTTTTTTCATATACATTCTATGAGTCAAATTGGCTCACAACCGTGAAAATAGGTATACCACATTTGATAATGCGAAATGAAGGAGTCTGCGGGAAAGAGGAATGAAAGTTTACATATATTTTATTACTTAACTAAAAACCAACGTATGTTTTTGAAAAGTGATATTAAAGTTTTACATATATATAGTGATCAAATTTTTAATGAATCAAATTGGCTCGGTCCGTAAATCTAGTGTTAAATGTCAGAGTTATTTATAATATTTCACGTTTCGCACACAGAAAATCGTTTGTTTTTTTTTTTGTTTTTTTTTCAAGAATCTTTCTATTTGAGCAACTATTGGTTTAGATTTTTTTTAAAAATGACTAGTGAGAATCGACAAAGGAGCTCCTTATATAAAAACTGATGTCGAGTCACACTCGAGATAAAGGTGAGAATGGTTAAATAAATAGTATAACAAAATCCCATTATCATTACGATTGTTAGAAATTGGAACACTGTCTGTAATTTTTATCACATAATAGTTGTTCAGAATTATCGATAAAAACGTATTTCACAAAAAAAACTAAATAAATAAAACTTATTTGATATACTCCACTGTCGTATTTTACGCATTTAAATTTTTAAAGCTTTTCTGAAATGTGATTTTTAGGAATTTTAGAATCAACTCGATTCGTTTATATTTTAACCACAAATGGAATTTCGAACCATTTTTTTTTGTTCTGTGTATTCTCAAAAGTATTTACATGAATTGAAAATAAAAAAGATTTAATCACTTCAAACCACTGATTTTGTTGCAGATCCTTATAATATATATGTAGATTTCAGATATGAAAAATAAAGTTCGCTTACAAAGGGAAATTTATTTAAAACATTTTATTGCCGTGTTCTGTCTATTTATATGTTTAAAGTCTCTCTGAAATTTATATTTTTTTGAACCACCTCGTTTCGTTTAATGTTTTAAACATAAAATAAATTCAAAATTTTGAATAATTCTTTTTCTGTCTCGTGATTCTTTATATCCTTAAAACTTAATTATATGGATCGAAAAAAAGGTAATAAATTCAAACTGTGGATTTAGCTGTAAATCTTTTTGTGTAGGCTACAAAGATGTTAGGGAAACTTGTTATCAAGAACTGGAAAGCCAAAATTATACCAATATATTTTAACTAGCATATAGCCCATCATATGACGGGATTAGTAAAATTTTTAATATTCCAGTTAATTTCCAGTTTCCATATATACTGTTAAGTACCCAATGAGACATGTAAAAAATGGTTTGTTTTTTGACTGAGAATTATCTGGTTCACTCTCAATAATTTATTTATCGTCATACTCCTCTAGAGTCTCCCGTCCTGTAATGCAGTTTAGAATCACATTGAATTCATTTAGTCAAACCGTGTGGTTATGTATAATAAACAAACTCACAAAACAACAAACTTCTAAATTTCCAAATATATAAATTAAAAGTTAGATATTTATTAGTCCGTGCAATAGACTCCTAGACATATGAAAAGAATTTATTTTTAATACCGGTGATAAAATTTTCATTGCAACGAAAAATAATCGATGATTCAATTTAAAATGATCACACATGTACCTAATCTATTATTTAAGCCAAATATAAAAGAAAATCATTTACGTCATATCTAAGTTCAGTGATAAAAGATACTAAAATAGTGTAAATGATATTTAAATAGTTTAAAATATGAAATGATTAAATGAGATGTTTAAAGGAATGACGTCACAATGCTAGAAAAATTGTTATTTTTACCTATTTATCAAGGGATAAATGGATAAATTTAATCGGCTGCTCTTAACCGGGGAAAATAGGGCTTGAAATAACGGCATTAAACTCCCGAAAAGGGGGGAAGGGTTGGATTTCGAACGTTTTAAAGGAGACAGTATTTTTTGCTGTGATATGAAGCATATTTATACAAATTTATTTTAGAATCGGATAGATAATTTAGGAGAAGATAAACTTTATTCTCTTTGAATGAATACCTCTATCCATTCCAGGTCCAACCGCTTCATAAATTGGAGGACAGACGGACAGATAGCTTAGGCTATTATTATATAGGGGATTTTACAATCAGAATAGGACAATTTAGACAAGCAGAAATCAGAATAGACTCAAAGTCAACTGTTTTGTAATCTGTTTGGCTATTTGTAAAAATAATATCTGTTGAAATGTCTAGCCCCTAAACTGCCAATTTATCGGTATTTATAGAAAAGAATGGACAACAGCTCTGAAAATTATCAAGGGAACAAAACCGAAATCAGTATCTTTATTACAAATGGAAACTGTGTAGGACGAAAATAAATAGAAAGAATCTGATTCGAAATAAAGCTTTTAGGCTCCCAGTTGTGTAGAATTGTTTTTCTTTACTTTTGGTAGTTCATGATAGTACACAATAACGTTTGATTAAATGTTTTCCTTCCCAAATTCACCTAAAGTTTTTAATGCTGATAACACATAAGAATAACTGTACAGTTGTATTATATTAAAGGTTTGTTAATTTTTAAAACTTAGAAGTTCTTGGGTTTAGATCATAAATATGTTATTAATCTGACTAGTTTAGGGCCGGTCTCACCAAAGTCGTTTAAAGGCTAACCGAGATTAACCCATGGCGCCAACGAATGGTGGGACTCAATTGTCCCTTTAAACAGAGATTGATCGCGGTTACCTGTAAAACGACTTTAATGACACCGGCCGTTAGTGTTTTTGAAACTAGAGACCTATTTCCGATGCTTTTATGAATTGATCATATGCACAACTTTAAATTTGCTTTAGTTGTTCGGTTGAGAGCAGAAGTGGATTAACTATTAACACATTAATGTTTAACGTCCCTCTTAAGGAACAGTTAAAAAATAGGGTGTAGATTTTTAGATTTCTTCAGAAGTATTTTGTAGTTGGACACATAGATTATTAACACATTAATGTTTAACGTCCCTCTTAAGGAACAGTTAAAAATAGTGTGTAGATTTTTAAGTTTCTTTAGAAGCACTTTACCTTTTAAGTGAAGGTAGTTGGACACATTGGTTATTAACACATTAATGTTCCTCTTAAGGAACAGTTAATAATAATGAGTAGATTTTTAAGTTTCTTTAGAAACACTTTACCTTTTAAGTGAAGGTAGTTGGACACATTGGTTATTAATACATTGTTGTTTAACGCTCCTCTTAAGGAACAGTTAATAATAATGAGTAGATTTTTAAGTTTCTTTAGAAGCACTTTACCTTTTAAGTGAAGGTAGTTGGACACATTGGTTATTAACACATTAATGTTCCTCTTAAGGAACAGTTAATAATAATGAGTAGATTTTTAAGTTTCTTTAGAAGCACTTTACCTTTTAAGTGAAGGTAGTTGGACACATTGGTTATTAACACATTAATGTTCCTCTTAAGGAACAGTTAATAATAATGAGTAGATTTTTAAGTTTCTTTAGAAACACTTTACCTTTTAAGTGAAGGTAGTTGGACACATTGGTTATTAACACATTAATGTTTAACGTCCCTCTTAAGGAACAGTTAAAA